>VDFB02353493.1:51943855-52215854 GCA_007258455.2 Sequoia sempervirens
CACCAATAGTCAATATCTTTGATGACACCTCTTACACATCACCTGGAATGCTAGAAAAATCAAAATGGGCTTACATGAGTGCCCTGGACAAGCCCTAAACTATAAGGGATCAAAGCCAGATAAATGAGGAATGTGATAATATCCAAGACCCCATCCTCACGAAGAACCCTAAAACTCTTAGGGAAGGAGCATGCGAAATAATGAAAAGGGTAGAGGAAAATGAAAATAAAATGGCATATAAGATATCATTCAACGGTCTTCCAAAATATATGGTTCCCTCTGTGCATTACTGCCCAGAGCTCATCCACGAGGCCATTGAACACTTTAACTGAGATACCAACACCATCGAGGGTCGGATGCTGATTGTCAGCATCAACAAAGATGTTATCTAGAGCATGTTGTGTATCCTAGTGAAACACTCTAAAGTGAGCTTAATGGAGTCATTTACTCTAGAAGATGGGTGCACATCTTTTGGAAGGACAAAGACAAAGCTTTGGACTTCTATAATGTGGAAATGTAGAGCACTGAGGAATTTTTTAAAGAGCCACCAGTAATTGCAATTGTGCACAACGCCTTCAAGCAAGATATGTAGGATGCGCTTTCCATGATGGAATTTGTTTGTGGCTTGGACAAAGACAAATGGGTGCAAGAATTTTAGCTGGGTTTGGGTTTGCAGTTGTGAAGGAAAAAGTTCTTGTTCTGGTATGACTTTGTAGCATTCATTTGTTGAGAAATGATGAGCCAAATATAGGAGTACAAGATGCAAGGAAATTTCAAGTTCCCTTCCTTGCTTGCTCATATGTTCTTATACAAGAACCCTGACTTCTTCAGTAAAATGATACCATTATCCATTTTTACTGATGAAGGATCCAAAAAGTCAGTTTTTGTATGGACTCCCCTCCTTTCTCTAACACATGACTATTATGGATTTTTTAGAGTTTTTCTTAACTTCAATTTTGCAAGACTTCGATAAGAATGGTTGTATCTATTAGCTTTCCACCGACCAGATGAAGTGAATGTAGAGCTTCACTCCTAAATGTGGTTGGTTCCTCAAAAGAGATTTCAAATTCTTCCATATGCATAGCTTTACCGAGGAGCCATTCTAGCTCCCAGAGTATGTCACACATAGGATATTAGCCCTTGAAATGTTCAAGTAGATGTCCATTATTGATTATAAATTTTGTGGAGGAAGGGGCAAGAGAGGATTCTTCAAATGTATGCTAACCTTCAAGTGTGTCGTTATGATGAAGAAGTAGTCATACAAGCTACTGGAAGAAAAGCTGGCTCATTTGGGGCTAGTGATGATCTACGAAAAATGGAATTACAACCCCTTTGACAACCTAGGTAATGAATTTATCAAGGTAATCCACAACCCCCAACCAGTTTGGGAAAAGTGGTCGAGTTTGATGGAGAAGCGTGACGATGTGTTGGTGGACTTGGCCTATATTCCTACCAATGATAGTAGGCCACCATGGCTACAATTCTACCTCTAATCAGAAAATATAATGAGAAGTGAAAAATGGGGACCACCCTCCATAGTCAGTTGTTAAGACAGGAAAATTGGAGCGAAGAAAGAATTAAGGATTTCTAGGTCTACCGACAAGAAATCCAACACATTGATGCTCATTACCAGAGTGTAAAGATGGATGAAAGATTTGATAAGTTGTGGGATGATACCCATTCAGATTCTGACATGAGTGTTGATGAAGATGTCAACCTAGAGGAGTCCAAAATGCATATAGAGAAAGGAAAGGAGAAGGAAAGTGAAATACAGATGGTCCCCATCCAGCAAAAATAGAAAGTGGTGAAGCAGCCAACCGAGGTCTCTTTAAATGTGTGGTTCAATGTATCGTGGTCGGGAGCCTCACGTACACACACCTAGACCACAAAAATGTCAAGAACAACCCAACAACAATATTCATAGACTACTGAATTGGAGGAATCACCACCCAAAAAGAGGTAGTGCACAAATGCAACTAAAGAAGAGTGTTTGCAGGGGCCCATAACAAGCTTGGGTCCCACAATGAGTGATAAGCTAGCGATGATCCAAGGATTGTAATCATCTAGACAACAGGTAATTTTTTCTCCCTCTTCTCTTACTTCACAATATTTGGTCACTCCTACTGTGTCTGTGACACCTCTCACTACAAGTGTCGGCCCTTCCTTTTCCACTTCTACCATAATATTCATGAGAGATTTCTCTCAGTTCTCCCTGACAAGACCATTTTTCTTGACTTCTCTATGGACCCTTTCACCCTTCACCTCTACCCATTCTGCACTCACTATCTTTTTTCCCTTCGTATCTATGGTTGCCATTGACACCCCTCCTGCTACTACTATAGTGATCCCAACTTAGTTCGCTTAGCAAATGGTGTCTGTCATGACTCCGCTATTGCTGCAACACCCAATGAGTCCTCCTGTTGGTTCAAAAACTGAACTTTGGCATGTTCATCCATTCTCCTTGCTTATAGTCAATCTTGCAAAGAAAAAAATTCCTAGAACCACTACCCTCATGTTCCCTTTTTCCCTACCTCCTGATGCACCTTTCGTAGGCAGGCTAGTTTAGTCTCCAGCCCAATTTATGGTGTAGGGACATAGAACAAAGGAACTGCGGGCTATTAGAATGTAGAAGAAAAAGGCCAAGGATGCAAGAAGCCGACAGAGCCAAAGGTGTATACTGTCTTAAATGAGGCTCAAGGATTGATCCATTTCACAACCATGTATCTGAATGTCATCAAACTGCAAGGAGAGATGCAACCTGATGATTACAACATGTTTGCTATAGGACTTGATCTGAGCATAGCCTAACCATAGGACAAACTTGAGCTCACGGAAGAAACACAGTGGGTGGTGACAAATGACTTCCTCAAGTCTGGTCGCTAGCTAAAGAAGAAAGGAGAAGAGCTAAAACTTGTGAAGGATAGAGTTGATGTCCTAGTGGAGAAGGAAAAGGTGATGGAAGCATAAATTGTGTGATTATCAGAGAAACCATAGGAAACATAGGCAAAGAAAAAAAAACTCTAAGAGGAACTTGCAAAGTTGCAATCCCATGACCCCAATCTTATTGACGTGCTGCAGTGGAGGAACCAAGAATATCATAACTAGTTAGCTTTGGTGGAGTAGGCAATGCAACAAAAGATTGAGGATTTTGAACGACAATGTGCTTAATTCAAGCAACAAATGCAGCAAAGGGATGTAGAATTTGAGAACTAAAAGGCCCAATTGGAGAAGGAGATCCAAGAGATGAAGCTTTCCCTTGAGATAGAATTAGCAAACAAAAGATGAGTCAAGGAAAATTAGTCTATAGAAGTGAGAAACATCTAGGGATAGCTCGCAACCACAAACAATAGTGTTGTAGAATTGACACAAGATGTCAAATCAAGAGATGCAGGGATCAACTCTTTGAGGAGTCTTCTCTAAGCCCCTATTGCCCAGCCATACCTCATTTAAGTGGCTCAACAATTATACATTTCGTACTGGGAAAAGGTCAAGGCCTTCTGCCTAACACTTCAGCTGATGCTCCAATTTGTGGCGGAGGTGACAAGCTTGGGTAGGGAAGTTCATGGAGAGATTGAACAGTTCCCTCAGTTTGTCATAGAGAGGGTTCCTGAGGTAGAAAAGCTACTAGATAGGCTATACATGGTCTCAGATGAGGACATAGCAAAGGTAGGTATCGGGGATCAGAAGGATACTACCAAAACAATGAACAAGTTCATCCACTTCCACGAGGCCATCATCCATGCTAGTGAGTGTATTGCCAAATTGGACAAAACTATGAATAACATACAGGTTAGGTTCTCCCAACTAACTCAGATGGGTTTACCCTCCCCATTTCTTTCCAACAACTCGATAGCTACTACAGAGCAGATTACAACAAAGATAGAAGAGAATTAGCAGGACACATCCACTTTCCAGAGCTTCAGCCAACCCCCTGCTATAGAGGATATTGAAGGTGTCACTCATTAGATTATGCAAATACTCTTCCAATTTGAGTCCAAGGCTAGTATATTCATGACACTACCTTACAAGGAAATGTTCGATTTGAGTGGAGTGCAAGAGAATCTATGTGACATCTCGATACCATCTGAGGCTAACTGGCTGCCTCTATAGGTTGCTCTCTCTAAGCTCTAACTCCATTTCCCAATGGATGGGACTCTGGTCTACAAGTCAAAGAAAGTTTTGGGTTCCTCGTTCCATAGGAGAAACACCCCTAGTAGTCTCCAAAAGCTATGAATTCCAAATTCCTTAAGCTCCCTTTGGGTGGTCTTTATTTTGTGAGTACTAGCCCATGCCTCAATTCTTTGAACATCATCAGTCCCCTTTTTGAA
The DNA here is from genome assembly GCA_007258455.2 of Sequoia sempervirens. Classification (NCBI taxonomy): domain Eukaryota; kingdom Viridiplantae; phylum Streptophyta; class Pinopsida; order Cupressales; family Cupressaceae; genus Sequoia; species Sequoia sempervirens. Next base: position 51,948,184 of record VDFB02353493.1, read on the forward strand.
GAGATCCATCCATTGCTGCCATGTGTCCGTCGGGCGCTCTTCACAATGATTTCTTCCTTTTCTCTCCTACCAAATCCCATCATGCTTCCACATGTCAATGTCATGAGCTCTTCATGGCTGCTTCCCTTCACTTTTTAGTTGGGCCCCAACCATGTGCCATGTAAATTTCATCCAAATATATTTTTGGTGGACCCCATAGTCGGCACCAATAGTAAGGAATTCCTCCACGTGTCTTCACTGCATTATATTTTAACACAAGGAGGAGGAATCATCGAGCAAGATGCGTGTCCCGTCAAGCTATCGTGTGTCTTATCTGCCTTCATAGGTGAATGATACTTTTCTGCATAGGGTTTTTTTGGGACCACTGCCATCATTCACAGGGGATGCATCTGGATGGGGAGAGACCATATTCAATGGCCCAAATCTTTTCTATTGCAATGACCAAAGGGAATCATTGTTTCAGGCATCATTGCTTGATATACAAAATATTTTATGTTACTAGCCCGCCAAGCGGTGAGATTGTTAGCTATATATACCCCTTCTTCCTTCTAAAATTGAGTTTGGAAGATACAAAAAAATTAGGGAAAGACACCAAGGGTTTGTATATCTTTTAGATTATTGTATGATACTCTCAAACTATGCCATTTTTTGGCCTTTCTATTTTTCGTAAGCTATTTGATAAAAAAATTACTATTCCATTATTGTCCTGAATTGCTTATTTGTAGAACTTCTATGATTTTAATACAATTTTGTTGGTTTAGATCATGTCTTTGACTACTCTTTTTTTAGTAAATGTGTATGAGAGTTATTTTATGTTATTGTATAAAATATTTAGTCTTTCATCTTTGATTTCTTTCATTCTGCAACATAGCAGATTGTTGATCGGGCCCTTAAATTGAATCCCAAAATATATATTTACCATCCTATATCTATTCCTTGGCACATCACCTTAGTTAGACCTTTATTTTTAATATCTACTTCATTTTTCCATTCCAAAACCCCAATTATAGAAGAAGTCAGCTTCTTTAAAACTAAGACGTCACTTAGTTTAGCACAATTGGCCCCCCCATTAATTGAGTTTCCCACAAAGGTTGTTACCTTGCCAATTTTTGAAATCAACAAGTCCCATTAGGGATAATATATGGGACCAAAAATAAAAATTTCTTAGAAATGTTTGAAACCCAGTTCAGGGCCAAGAGATCTAGGTGGGACCCATTCACCCAAGGTGGCAGATGAGTCCCAAATCCCTAAAATTGGTTTACACAAGCCAGAAACACCTGAATTGTGATTGGGTATTGATTGGTATTAGGACTATCCGAGAAAGTATGCAATAAATGACTCTTGTGGATGTAAATAGGGCCAATTAAAGCATGATAAAGCCTAACTATTAATGATAAGCCTATAAAAGTGTGAAAGTGTGTTACAAAAATTTACAACACTCCAAATAAGGTAAGATTAATGTTGGTTTTGATTAAAAATAGGTTTATTATGTTTAATTATTTGATAAAACCCTAAGAAAGTGTTAGAGTGAATTATAAAACTTTACAACACTTTAGCAAGGTACCATTAAAATCCATTAGTTCACAAGGGCCTAAAAACTAATGTGAATGTGTTATCCACATTACAACACTAAATCAAGGCAACATTAAGCCAAAATCTACAAGGAGGTCCCAAACAAGTGTGAAAATGTAAAGGGAACCATTTTTCTACACTACATGACCAAATTCTCTGATATTTTACACAACTATAAGGTATGTGCAGGATCATGATGGGCCAAAAAGTGGTGATATGATGGGTATTTAGCTGATGATTTTTTTTTTACCCAAAATTATTGAAATGAAAAGGGTTTTTAAAGGATATTCTCAACTTTCAACCATTATAAATTATGCTTTAATTTGAATTTAATAAATTATTATTATTCATTTTCTATTTGAATTTTGACTAAAGTTTTTATTGATAGGTTGATTGAAAAAAATCTATAGCATTCAAACAGTATCACATTTTTTGAATCTAAAACATGTGTCACATTCTATGCTTCACATGCTATAGGAATAGAAAAAAAATTCAATTTCATGAAGTTTTGACCAAGTTAAGGTGGTCAGACATATGAGTTTTTATATTTTTTAAAACTTGTAATAAAAAATTCATAATTAATTATTTACTTGGAAACAAATTACAAAAAAATATGCATCACATCGAGACATGAGTCCTCTACTAATATCTAAAATCTTATAAAAAAAATATTATTATTTTATTGTGGTTAGGGTGGTCAGACAGACACCTACTTATTTTTTCTCTAAAATTTAAGTACTACTGCATTGAAGTTTCAAATTTTCACCAAATAATTTTTTTTTAAAATAAACCTAGTAGTTTAGAAACTACATTCAATTTTCTATAGATCCTATAGATAACTTATTCAAATTTTTACGTCAAGTTGCCTAACTTTGATTTTTCTAAATTTTTTGCCACATAAGGGCCTATTTTTTCCATGATGATCCTACACATACCCTATATGTTGGGTTTCATTTGAGCCTCAATGTCAACTACTATGACCTTCTAGCATATATTGGTTAGGGGTATGGTACGATTATCAATAGGGACACTTATCATTGAGAAGATTAGCCAACCTTGGTGTATAGGGAATTTGTTTGAAATAGGTCTCCTATTCTCTGCCCAAACCTAGCCCCCTTAGTAGACCAAGTTGTAATTGCTTCCCAAAGGGAAGCAATTGATAGTGTAGGTGATATTGAAATTGTTGCTACTAAGATAGCTACTAATTGTGTGGGTCGGTATTTGATGTCAAGACATCCATGATCTAGACCTTTATTTGTAGTGCAATGCAACAACACTAATGTTGATCCTTATGCTATGGTGAGTATCCCTACACCCACATAGCTAGATGTTCTTATAAGAGATATAGTACAAAGAACTTTGCATTGTTTTTCTAAGGACCTCTTGGAGGCATATGCATTCATCAAATTAGACCAGGGGATCTCTATAGACTAGTTCAGAGGTTGTCTAGGTGCATATTTTAATTTACATCTAGGATCTCATCATTCTCATCACTCTAGGCCCAACACTAGTGCACATTTGGATCCACCTATGGATCATTCGATTGTTGCATAAGCTACTGATCCTTCAGTTGAATTGGAGAGGATGCATAATTCTATAGGTTTTGTGGAGATATTGATGTTTTTAGTTTCATCATTGATGCCATCTCAGCTACTTAGTTCCCTTCACTCATCAATTTTGGCTTGACATGTGAGGCCTTAGATGGATGTAGACCTTGAAACATCAAATCAGACAACTTATTTGGTTTATTTAGTGGAGGTGGCCATTATATAGGGGTTAGAATAGATGCCACCTGATATGCAAGTACATGTGTATCTATATGTATGTGTGCATGTGCATGTTCAATTCATTTTAATTACAAAATTATTTAAATTTTAGTTACAACTATTTATGATATATATATATAGATGGAGATACCTCACGTTACTCCTAGCCTAGGGTCAGATCATGTACATCAACATGATTTATTTGATGATATTGATGCTAGTGGGCATACGAGTTTTAAATTTTAATATGTATATGTGTACATACATGTATATATAAATATAAATTTTTAAAAATGTATGTACATTCTTAAATAACTTTATATGTATATATATAATGTATTTAAAACATGTTTACAACTTTACCTCCAAGGCTTGACACATCCATCATAGCAAGATTCTCTTTTAGAGGTCCATTCGACTAAGAGTTGACATAATGATTATATTGTTGGATATGTGAGTTTTTGATATATTATGACCTACATTTGATGATCTCTAGACATATATTTTTCAGGATGGAATTGATTACATATGTATACATTTTCTTATGATATACATACATGTGTTTGAGCATAAAAAATATTCATCCATACATACATGTTTTCTTATGTCTATGTTTATGTTCATCTGCATGTACATGTTTTCTTATTTTTATATTTATGTTAATCTACATGTACATGCTCACACTTGAGTGTTTATACATTATATCTATATTTAGAGAACTCACGAGTAAATCTTATATAGATAAACTAAACATGTTAAATGTACATTAAATTTTATGGGTACATATGTAACTACACTATAAATCATAAAAATGATTCGAATCTTACATGGAAAAATATAATGGTTTAAGGAAATATTTGAACCCAGTTGCAGGTTTTCTTTTGCCATATTTTTTTGAATGAGTGCAATTAGAGATAGACAATGTGATAATATTGAAAAATACATTACAAGCCTTTATAAATTGCCTTATTCTTATTTCATGTGATCTATTATATCTTTGAGATGGATTTTTAAGAATTATTGGTTGCATGAATATTTATTATTATTTTGCACATATATAATTCTAGTTCCAAGTATGATTTTGTATGTATCCTCTTTTCCTCCTTGCAAATTAGGATTGATTTGTTGATGAGAGTGGGAAATGACTTAAACTTAGATGATCAAACATATTCTCATCATAATATCCTTATTGGTTTTGATTAAGTGTTAGGATCTATTTTTTCACATTTTCTATTTATATTATTAATGTAATATTTGTAAACCATTTTGGGAACTTATGATCAAGTTGGAATTATTTTATACATGCATATGGATAGATTAAGCGAAATTCATCCATAAGAAAATATAGATTAATCATGTCTTTAGGAAAATTATGAATTACTTATTTAAATAAATATATATCATACATATATATGTGTTGTCTTATTGTTGAATATAACATTTTGGTGACATAACCTAGGATGCAACTTCTCTATATAATAGATACAAAAAAATTAAATTTATCTAAGTTTCTTCCTCTTCTCAAGTGTTGACATCTTAATTAACTTGGTACTTGTTTATGATATAGCAAGGATCTCATAGGCTAAATTTTGTATCTCAAATATAGGTTCCAATGGAGTTATTTTTATATCAAGCATTTTTTGGTAGTACAATTTTTGAAGTAATATATAATTGGTGTATAAAATACATAAAAGGTTCTTACATTATTACCTCAAGGTAGGAAATCCTAGATCTTGGACTATGTATGGAAACCAATATGAGGCAAAAATTGATCCACACATGCCTTGACATGATAGTGTATGTTTCAAATAGATCCCAACCTAACAAATTGTTTCAAGTATTCTATCACCTAGCTAAAATTGGATAGGTCTAAAAAAAATTTAACTTAATTACAAACCTTAACTAGTGAAATGGATATTTTTGTATGCGGGACTCTCTTACACTTCTAGGGTTTTGGACCTAAAAGGAGAGAGATACAAAAACCTTAACGCTTCACTCAAGAACAAACCCTTGATATTTCAATGGAAAGGAGATTGAAATGTATCAAAGAGGATTGTCCTAAAGGCTGAAAACTAATAAAGGAGTTCACCACTAATGCAAAACTTCGACAATGCAAGATGTTTGAAAACACAATGTGATATAAAAAATAGCCTAGAAAATGACTTAGAAATGCAAATAAAACGAAATGGAAAGGTATAAAACAAAAAGTGTGCACTTGGAAATGTATTGAACATTGGAAATAGCTCCAAAAATCTAGAAATGTTGACTTTTTGACCAACTGGGACTCATTCACCAACTTGGGCTAATTAGTCCCAGATCACGGTTTATGCCTAGAAAGCTATTTTAGGGAAAAGGGTATTGGAATCTACAAAATAATCTAGAAAATAAAATTTTTGGGACTTATTCACCATTAATGGTGAATCAATCTAGTTCTACTTTATTAGAAACTAGAAACTTTGATCTATACTCCAACACTTGTACTTTCTTTCCAAGCTAAGTTTCAGATCTGAATCTATGAAAACACCTACAAAATATAATATAATTTGATTTGATAATAGGGGGTTTGCCTCATTCAAACCCATAGTTTGGTAATTAAAACTTGAAAGAGATAATGAAATGTGCATGCAAACCCTAGCCTTGAGTGTGTCTAAGACTAGGAAATACTAAATATAATGTAATCCTATTCTAATATGTAAGAAAAAGATGCATGAATGAAACTTGAATGAAGCAAGAATCACTCTAGGAGATCCTAAATCACCTCAAATGAATCTCAATGATATACGAACCTTCCTTAGGTTGAAAGTTAGAAGAAAATGGAAGATGGAATCACTTAGAAGACAAATCCTTAGGCTTTGATTGATGGCTAGTTGCATCTCCCCAGCCTAGAATTCCTCATGATTCACCATAGGGATCCATGATCAACTCTTGACAATGCTAGATCTTGAATAAAAATGAGCTTGAAGACCTACAAAAATCTTTGAATCTTGTTCCAAAACTTCAACTTTGTTGTAAATAGACTTGTGAATCTTCTTATGAAAGATTCTCAACATTTAACTCTTGAATTTGCTTACTTAGGTTGCTTAGATCCATTTGATAATGACCTAAAAAACTTATATTTATAGGCACTAACACCTAATTGATCATTATTTAAACCTCAAAGGCTAACATCCACTAGAAATTTGAATTAAGTTGGTGAATTTCCTGCTCAAACTTGAAAAATTCCCCAAAATGGAATTATTTGTAACTTTTGGCGAATGGGTCTCACCAAAGGGGACTCATTCACCCAAGGTGGAAAATGGGTCCCACCTAAGTTTTTTGAGGTGGGTTTCAAGATTTAAATGTTTTAAATGATGTTTATCGATATTTTATATAATTTTTAAGTAGAATAAGCCTCAAGGTCTGAAGTAATGGGTCCTAGGGGCCTATGGATGGTGATTTTTAAAGAGTAATTAATGCAAGGGTGCCAAAATAGGTCCAAATTAAGTGTGAAATTGCCTCTTTCTTCAAGAGTGCACAATTTTCTACACTACATTTTGTTGGAAGAATGGAGAAGTTTGTCTATATGTTTTCATTGATGTCACCATGTTGGCAACTTGGTCCAGTACCCTAAAATAGTGTGCACAACTAGTTTATCTCCTCCAATGGTGGATCCAGTATTTTTGGTACACACTTCGGTCTTTTAGTCTGCATTTCTTTGCAGTTGACAGTTATTGGTTGTGGTTTTAGGAGATTGTTTATTATTGTTGAAGGCATGTATGATTAGATTATTATGTGCTTTGGTACTTGTATGACATAATGGCATTATTCTGTTGGTTTCCTTTTTTCTTTGAAGTCTATTCCTAGCCAAATTCTTTAGTTAATTGTGATACAATATGTGGAAATATGCACAACCTATTTTTTGTCTATGCCAACATGATGTAACATGCTGAAGGTTTGAATTATTTTTGGAAATATTTTGTGAATGATTGGAATTGACAGTTGATATTTTTTGTGAACAAGAAGTGCATCTAATTAGGCCAACTTAATTGATGCTTGCAGTGAAGATCAAGTATATATATATATATATATATATATATATATATATATATATATATTGAACAGTTCTGAAGAAGATAATAGATAGAATATTGAGTTGTGAATGCTAAAGTGAAGAAGTGTGAAAAGGATGAAATGTGTTAAGTTTGTATATTGAGCATCATTGGAACTGCATCAACACTTGATAGGTGCATCTTTTCAATTCATTCTGGATAATAGCCTAGCTTGTTCTATAAATTTGTATGTAGGCAGTGAGCCTCCCTATTGGATAGTGAGTCCTTTCTATAGGCATTGAGCCTTTGTACTTGGATAATGATTCATCTTCTAGGCAATGAGCCTTTGTATTCATTTTTATAATCTCTTTATATTGTGAGTTAACCCTCACCATGGTTTTTTCCTTATTGGGTTTTCCATGTAAAAATCTGATGTTCATTGTGTTGATTTACTTTCTGTTATTTTTGTTTCAAGCTCTTACTTAATAATAAAATAGTGTGTTTGTGAATTGATATGTGTTGAAGTCTTAAGTTTAAATTTTGTGACAACTAATTCACCCCCCCTCTTAGTTGTCTTGTGCCTATTTAACAATTGGTATCAAAGCTTAATCGCTTAAGGAAGATCCTGAAGGTTGGTTAAATAGATGATAAAGGAGAGATTCAAACTGATCTTAAGGATCTTGATAAAGTGGAAAGAGAAAACAAAGATCTGAAAGAGAATTTGGATGATGCAAATGAATGTTTCTGGAAACTGAAAGAACAATTGAATAAATTCAAGTAAAGATACAAAGAAGTGAGTGAATAGTTGAAACAAGAGATAATTGGACTAAAAGTGATAGTAGAAGAGAAGAAGAGGATTGAAGAATGTCTGAATACAATGGTGTAGAAAAATTCTGATGAATGCTCTAGACTTGAACATGAAATAACAAACTTAAGAGTGGAACTAGAGAAGGAAAAACTTTGTGAGAATAATTTCAGATCTAGCTCTGGTAAACTTGAAGAATTACTTGCAGGATAGAAACCAAGTAAAGACAAAGGTGGCTTGGGAATTGATGCCAGTGAAAGTTCTTAAGATGTGAAGAATATAATGAATAATCAGAAGAGTCAAGAGAAAGGAACACAAAGAAGAAATTCAAGGAATTTTGCAAGGAGACTACCTGTGAGACAACCTAATGCACAAAGGTATCCCTCTTTCAATGGTGTTTATTTTTCTTGTAAGAAATATGGTCACAAAGCAATAGAATATAGGAGCAGGAAGAACCACTTTTTATGGTCCCTTCACCAAAAAATGTTTTGAATATAGGAAGATTGGACATAAGGCTACAAAATGTAGATCTCAGGTAAGAATGATCAGTCAGGTAATAAGGAACAGGTTTAATGAAGGTAGAATGAATCAACTCTTTAATGGCTACTACTATACCTGTAATAAGTTTGTACATAGATCAAATCACTGTAGATCAAGGAATACTCGAGGATAGGATAATCAAAAAAGTGTTGTCTACTATAACTACAACAAACCTCGACATGTCTCAAAAGTTTGCAGAAGTAAGAAGGGAATGAAGTATCCTCTGAAAGAGAAGAGTACCAGTAAAGAAGATCAACAAAGAAGAAATGAAGCAAGAGATAAATAAGATATGGAAGAAGAAAGAAGAAGAAAAACCTAAAGCTACTGATGTGTTTGTACCCTCATCCAGTATAGATGACTTCTTAGGAAATTAGACCTAGAATGGTCTTAGGGGGAGCATTATCAGAAAATTATAAAAACCCCTTGGAAGAATGGTGTGTCAAAGGCTGGCACGAGGTTGAAATGTGAAGAATGAATATTCAGAGGCCTTAGAAAAAGAACCAGAAGAAAGTATGTTGTCATGATGAATTACAGACCAAATTAGGGCTTTTTGTGTTAAGAAGAATGTTTTTAGTAGTTTTTTTATGTCTTCCACATTTAATGCATTTTAGTGTAAATTCAATGATGTATAAGTTGAAATTTGTGTGTCTTCTTGGTTAATTGAGCATTTGAAGAACTTGAATGGTGGGCTAGAGTAATCTTGAAGTGAGCTTGAAGCAATTGTGAAGGGAATTCGAAGAGATTGTCTCGGGTAATCTGGAAACATTTTGAAGTTTGCAAAAAGGGGAAGAAGAAAATCAAAGAGGCTTCAATTAAAAACTAAAGAAAGCATAGAAATGGATAGAGGATCAAGTGGTGTTATCCCTTTGAAGCTGAAAGTGGTTGAATTAGAAGAATATGATCATAGAAATATGAAAGGAATAGAACTAGGGCTGAGCGAAAATGACTTACAAAACATAAAAACCCTAGGCATGGATTTGTGGAGAGAATTTCCATGGTTTACTGATAAAGAGTTTATTTTGTTCATGTTGAATCATTTCAAGAACAATAGTATTATATTTGAAAAACCCTACTTAATCAAGAAGGAAGAAATCAAAGCGATTATTGGTTTATGCAGTATTGGAGAACTCCCTGGAAAGAAAACTATGAAGTACAAAGATGTCAAGAAACTAACTGGCATTAGTAAAGACCCTCAAGAACTATTGATAGATACACTTGCCGATTCAGATGTTAGGTATGTTGCGTACAATATTTCTTACAAAATTTATTTCAAAAATCATGAAAGTTCGACTTTAGCTATTTCCATACACATTGCTCATATGATGGTTAAGGAAAATAGGCAGTTTGATTTGTGTAGCTTGTTACTTGAAAATCTACTTGAAAGTGCTTGAAGGTCCTTGGTTGAGGGCTATCCCTTTCATTTTGGATCTTTGTTAGTGTATTAATTTTTGAGTTCCCTACTGGGAAAGGATAATGTTGTGTGGGAATTTGGTATTCCTATTGGAAAGCAAGTCTGCATATATCTAGAGTCATTGGAAGATAATGTAAGTATGTGAAAATCATATTTCTCATCCCTGAAAACAAATCCTTGCTCCTTTATATCTGCATCGAGTCAGTTTGAAGTGGTATTTTCCTCCAATAAAAGAGAATTGGAGGTTTTCATTAGTAATTCCCCATTGGGATCAAAGAAGAGAAAAGTTATAACTAAAGATAGCATTGACATTTCAAAAGAAAAAGAGAAGGAATCCCTAATTAGATCCAAATCCTCTGATCCTGATGACGTCCAATCTATGATGGTTAAGGGAAAGATGAAGAAAATTAGTGAATTATGGAATGTAGTCTCTCCTATTGAAATATTGAAGATTGATGATGCTTTGGTAGAATATCTACTTTGGAAAGGAATTGAAGTATCAGTGGTTTCTAATTTCTTGCTAGAAAATCTAGTTGAGATTGTTGAAGGAAGAATGTTGCTTGAAGGTCCGAAAGGATGCAAGTTGGAAACCTGTGTTGAAAGAAGATGTGGTAAACCTAAGTAGATATTATTTGAATTGGTCATGGAAACAAAGAAGTGCATTAAAGAAATATTAGATATTTACAAATACTATCTCTGGTGGACTACAACGGTAGATAATTTTAGAAGAAAAATTGAAGCAATTGAATCTAAAGTGAACAACATTGGAAATAATTTTGATATCTTTGAAGATAAAGAAGGGAAGGAAATACTAAGAGTTGGTGAATTATAGGCTAAACTGATCATTGTAAAAAGAAAAAGAGATGATGTGGTGAAGACCTTCTTGCTCCTTAAAGAGATTCTTGAGGTCTAGTTAGACCATCTTTCCAGAATACTTACTGACTTAGAAGATGTTGAAAAATAGTGCTCCTCTAAAAATTGGTCATCTTCATTCACTCTATTGGCCTTATTAGAAAGTGCATGCACAAGAATGGATTCAACTATATTCAACTAGAAGAAGTTGTATCTAGATCTCAAAGAGAGGTACAAGAAAGTATTTTAGGTGAGGAATGTCATATTCACTTAAATTTTGAATGTGAAAATTTTGGATGGTTGAAAGTTTTTGAAGAGATGGAATTATTTTTGAAATTTTTATGTTGCCATGTTTACACATTTTTTTGTCACCCTTTGCCATTGATTTCAAAGGGGGATAGAGTTAGAGTATGGAGAGAGTTAGAATATAAAGTTATGGGGAGAATTTTTTACATGTTACCATCAATGACAAAGGGGGAGATTGTTGGAAGAATGGAGAATTTTGTTTATATGTTTCCATTTATGTCACCATGTTGGAAGCTTGGTCTAGTACCCTAAAATAGTGTGCGCAACTAGCTTATCTCCTCTAGTGGTGGATCCAATATTTTTGGTGCAATCTATGGTATTTTATTCCACATTTCTCTACAATTGGAAATTACTGATTGTGGTTTTGGAATATTTTTTATGATTTTTGAAGGCATGCATGATCAGATTCTTATATGCTTTGGTACTCGTACGATGTAGTGGCATTATTTTGTTGGTCTCCTTTTTTCTTTGAAGTCTATTCTTGGCCAGCTTCTTGAGTTAATTATGATATGGTATGTGGACATATGTGCAACCTATTTTTGGTCTATGATGACATGATGTAACATGCTAAAGGTTTGAATTGTTTTTGGTAATATTTTTTGAATGATTGGAGCTAACACTTGGTATTTTTCATGAATAAGAAGTGCATCTAATTAGGTCGACCTAATTGATGCTTGTAGTGAAGATCAAGTGTATGTATATATATATATATATATTGCATAGTTTTGAAGAAGATAATAGATAGAAGATTGAGTTACAAATGCTAAAGTGAAGAAGTGTGAAAAAGATGAAATGTGTTAAGTCTGTATATTGAGCATCATTGGAATTGCATCAACACTTGATAGGTGCATCTTTTCAATTCATTTTGGCTATATGGCTGGTGCAGGAGCACCTAGGAAGCATTAGGTAGCACTAGGAAAATTTGTGAGCCTAGGATGACATTTTGTGGTTTTAATGCTTTAAGGTCATGTTGACCATTTAGTTTTGAGTTAGAGGTGTTAGAACATGTTAGGAGTAAGGTTGATTAGTAGCTCATGGTAGAATGGAAGAGTTTAGCAACTTGTCTCCACTAGGATTCACTAGGAATTGGAAATAAAGCCCAAAATGTTGCATTTGTGCAATTTTGGCCTAATGTGGTGGTTATGTCCGACCAAGGGGAGAAGTAACCATTTTTTTTTTTTGAACCTTTATAAGGAGGACCTCGACTTGGAATTGGGGTTGGAATCATTGGAGTTTGCAATTAGTTTGAAATAAAGAAAACAATGATATTTTGTGTGTGCATTTCCTGTTTTGGTCCTATTTTTGAATTAGTAGATTAATGGCTTGATCATGGAAATTTTTATAGCTTAGAATGTAGTGATATTTTCTTCAAGCATTTTTTGGTACAGTAGTTAGTAGGTTATCCATTTCCAAGATTTCTTGTAAATACTTTGTTCTTTCTTCAATTGTTGTTTTGATTGGTAGACTATGAAAAAAATGGGATTTTAGCTCACATTACCACTGTATCCAGAGTACGGGCTAGTGGGAAATGTGGCTAGGCTCCATGTCTGTAAATAGGTTAGGGTTAGGAGTCTGTAGGAGTCAAATTATCATGGAGAAAGTTCTTTCCTAGGTGAGCTTGGCAGTGCCTGGTTAGGAAAGACATTGAAAACAAGCACTAAAGTTGCACGGGTGTCAATCCCCTAGCAAACCTAGGTGTGTGGTAGATGCAGGAAGCCTTACAAAGGCTTGGCATGAAGGAAGTGGTTTCACCAGTCCATTTGGTGATTGAAATAAGCTGGAAATTCACTATGTGGTTAGGAAATGGCCTAAAAAAAGCCCTAATTCTTGAAAAGTGAGGATTATGCCTGTGTACGGACAGTGAAGGTCTATAACCTCAAAAATATTTGAGAGGTAGGAAAAAGAACCAGGATCCCCAAAGGAAGTTTGGAATGTTCTTTAGAAAGATTGGAGATTAAGCCACTTTTCTTGGGTTAGGAGGCCCAATTGGGGCTCAAGGGCTAGTAGCCTTTTAAACCCTAGAAGAGGGTTTGGTGAGAGGGAGGAGAATTGGAGATTGGTGGATGATCAAGAACCCTAGGGGGATGTTATTGAATCCATGGGAGACATCACACACCCCTGCATCGAATTAGTGAAGGTTGGAGATTTAGCTAGCCTTTAGGAAGATTAAGGGCTAAGGAAAGAATGGCAGAGAGAGCACCAAGATTGGCTTGGTTAGGGAAATGGAGATGATAGTAGGGTTGGCCAGGAGAACTAGGGGTGCCTAACAAGCATTAGGGCCTATAGGTTAAGGTGGTGGAGAGTGACACCAAAGGGGTTCACCAAGGTGAGACCCAGAGCATGGAACAATGAGTGTTCCATCCAACCCTACCCTATCAATGGCCTAACTTGTTCTATAAAATTTTTTGTTGGTAGTGAGCCTCCCTATTGGATAGTGAGTCCTCTTCTAGGTAGTAAGCCTCTCTATTTAGTTTTATAATCTCTTTATATTGTGAGTTAACCCTCACCATGGTTTTCCCCTTATTGGATTTTTGACTAAAAAATTTGGTGTTCATTGTGTTGATTTACTTTATGTTATTTGTGTTTCATTCTCTTACTTAATAATAGAATAGTGTGGTTGTGAATTGATAAGTTTTGAAGTCTTAAGTTTGAATTTTGTGATAACTAATTCACCCACCCTCGCAGTTGTCCTACACCTATTTAACACATTTAGCCCCCACTTTAGCACCCATATGACTCTATGTGCATATGCAAGATAAAGGAATATAAACAGTATACTTTATTTCATAAAAGGATACTCATTTAGATGATGAGAGACTGAAGCCCCTAGTGTAGTTCTCTACAAAACCACAACATTAGGAACCACATCCTACAACACAAATTTTTTAGTTGTTCAAAAATCATCTTATCTAACTTCTAGAAATCAAATTTGACCCCCTTGATTCTGGTTGCTTTATGGAGGTGGAATCTAGGTAACAATCTAGCCACATCGAATAGGGAAAGCCATATTGTATGGTATTTCCAAGCACCATGCCACATAACGATAGGTAATTGATGATGTTAGAAGAAAGATCACAATTACAATGTAATGAATGACATCAAAAATGAAGTTCTCTAGCACCCGTTATGTTGATTTGAATGAAAAGAACTTTTTAACCCTAATATAGTAAAGATCCTAGTTTGAAACATACGTAAGAGAAAAAAGTGAAATAAATTGTAACTTACTTTGTGTTTTACCTTTTTGTAGCATGAGAGTGGCTAGAGAATAGTGGAATATATCGAGCAGACGAGACTACAGGCCTATGAGACTAGATGTGCTACGAGACTAGGTGGCATGTGGTGAGTGTCAACATCAGGTGAGTCGATTCTGATACCTTTGCTTAGTTTCTACGTAGTTATTTGATGATTTTTATGCATTTCTAGTTTAATTTAGGCTCTTGGAAAAAATTTCTCAAAGTCTCCCCTTATTTTGCAAAGTATCCCATTTGTTCGCAAAGTATCCCTTTTGTTCACAAAGTGTCTTGTTTCTTCGTGAAGTGTCCCAAAAGGGGTCTAAAGTGTTTAGGGCCTTTAGAAAAGCACACTAGAGGGACTTTAGTACACTTTTATGATGAATAATGGAGAAATAAAAGATGTTTAGACTACTTATAAGGCATATTTTTGTATTTTTGATAGGTACCCACCCGTTTGCGTCAGCGTCTAGGTGGGAAGTAGCTTAGCTTTCTCAGAGACCTAGCTCCCACACTTTTAGTGAAGGACATCAAGCTATTACAGGATGTAGGGATATATTGGGAACACCTCATGCCCCCCATGAGGTACCATGATGCAATGTTGATGGATCTAACCAAGTGTTGGAATTTTGACACATGTACATTCCACCTTCCTACTAGTGAGATAATGATTACTCTAGAGGATGTGCACCACATTCTTCAAGTTCCCATTTGGGGAGAGCGGGTACGCTTCTGGGGAGATTGTACATTTCACAAGAAGAAGGATGACATGCAATATTTCCTAAATGGACTAGTGCATGACGACCAAGTGAGGGCACAGATTGATCTATCGATGCTATTATATTAACAATCCCCACTGATTAGATGGATTATAATGCACACAATTGCACTAGTACTCATCCTAGAAGGGCCTGCAACACACCTAGTGGGAGGACTAGTACATCTAATATGTGGGATGGTAGAGCACGTGATAGTATAATCCTAGGGGAATTGTATCCTAGCACATTCCTACTATGATCTTCGATGGTTCATTTTTTAGGAGGTGGAAATCATGGTACATTGTACACTTGTATAGGTTTGATTCCTTGAGCATATCACTTGTGCCAAACCTATCAGCTTCTCATGTCCAATAGCCGTGGGATACCCTTGGGCCTTCAACTATCCTCTATGATAGTTTTGGTAGTATGGTGTTTTACACTTTTGGAGAGTTTTTTTTGATCGACTGAAGGAGGACAAGACCCTCTAGAGACCATATTAGCTTACACTTCAGTGGCCAGATCATAATCAGAAGATGAGGAGATTATAGTTGGATAGATTTTTGATTGGCCGACATGATTATGTAGTACATCGTTTCTACTACAATCGAGTCATGTGATAGTTTGGGTAGATCTAGACACCATCAAGGGCATGAACCTTCTTCACGAGGTCAGTGTGGAGTGCCTATAGACCTAGTGATATAGTATGGTTCACTGTAGAGAATGTTGTCTACAATGACTCTGAGTACTCAAATCACAATATGCCTCTAGCCTCTAAATAAAATGATGTTTGTGCCATAGATGATTATGAGGAGTGGTGGATAGTATCATGACCAACTCCCTTATTTTTGATTGATGAGCCTATAGGAGATGTAGTACCATTTCTAGATGAGGGAGATGAGATAGAGGAAAAGGCCGAGGAGACATGATACAGGGCTATAGACATATTTATAGATGTCATAAATGAGGACTATGATGAGGATGCATATCTTGATTATGATGGTCAGGATGAAGGAGAGAAGGATGATGAGGACTAGGAGGAGGAATGGGAGGAAGAGCCACCCATGAGTGAGGGTGATGATACAATAGCTGAGGATCGAGCACCACATGAGTGGGGAGATCCCTCACCCATTTGTATTACTAGATCACAAGTAGCACCCATAGTAGGCATCAATACCCATAGTAATGGATGGGCTAACACATCTTCCATGCCCCCTGCATAGGATGAGGCTGATGTTTCATAGCCTACCAGAGATATTAGTGAGGATTTTTTTATTTATGCAAGTATTTTATACTTGTTTTTTATGTTTTAAATATATATGTCATGATGTGTATTGATTATTTATTTTTTCTATCTTGTAGGAGATGTGAGAGATTGGCAGGATCTATATCAATAGGTAGCTATAGAGATAGTTCCCACATCATTATATGAGGTCACAGACTCTGACTATGTGCCCCTAGCTATTGTAGATTAGGACCCATAGTCACTCAAGAAATTGGCTAGACTATGGGAAACATATGAGAGTTTGAGAAGATGAGTTTGCCAAGCCGATGCGACATTAGAGGCACAGTATTCCTGAACCCCAGTAGAGTTCAAGAGACTAGAATCAGATATAGCTAGGCTACAAGCAGAGAGAGATCAAATATTAGGAGCACATTGGGAGGCCCTAGGACAGATATGGGGATTATATTTTTCTCTTAGATTCGGTGGATCATGATCATGATCACACACC
Source organism: Sequoia sempervirens (assembly GCA_007258455.2). Lineage (NCBI taxonomy): Eukaryota > Viridiplantae > Streptophyta > Pinopsida > Cupressales > Cupressaceae > Sequoia > Sequoia sempervirens. The sequence goes on from VDFB02353493.1 coordinate 51,965,182, forward strand.
GCCATCTCTCAACATATTGCTATAGAACCAACATGAGTACCAAATCCTAAGGGATCTAGTAGTCATAGACCTCTGTGATATTGTATTTATTAGTGACATGTACAAAAAAATTGATATATATAAGCATTTGATGTTTTATTACTTGTCTTTATGTGTTAAGTGGCAATGTGATTAATTAGATAACCTATGTAAGATTACTTAATGAATTTATTCATGATTTAACACGCCTTATATGATCCAATTAAAACTCATAACAATTTCTCTTATATGCACCATTGTGATTAAGTATGTTATGCTAAATTAAATGCACCTATAATCTCTATAGGGATCTAACTTAACATAACACACAAAATGAACTTGAATATAATGAAACCTAAAGTAACTATACAAATAAACTAAATAATCACTTTAGTGCTCAAGAAACACACATAACTATTTGTCAAAAATGAAGCAATGTGAAAGCATATAGGATATATCTAATAGCTCTAACAACACTACTTTATCATTCATACTATTCAAAGGGATTAGACATAATACTGCAATAGACGCATGACATTGATAGGGTCTTTGAGTGGTGTACCATATAGCTCTATTAATGTGTAAGCATCAAACCCATAACTTGTGTTGATTATGTAGGGTTTTAACCAATTAGGACTGAATTTTCCTTTTTCAGCGAAGTCTGCATTAACATTTCATTGATTTTCATACAAGACTAAGTCACCCTTATTAAATGTTTGAGGGATGACATGATTATTATGTTTACATTGTAATTGATTAGTGTAGGCTTGGAGATGCTCAAGATCGTTAATGCGTCATTCATCAAGAATCTCAAGCTAGTGTAATCTTTGTTCCTTATAAGTGTTGTCATCAATAATACCTTGAAGAGCAATCCTTAACATGGGGATTTCTAACTCCAAGAGAAAAATTTCCTTGGTACCATAGACAAGGTTATAGGGTGTTGTTCTCGTAGATAATTTGATGCTTGTTAGATAAGCCCATAGTGCTTATTGTAATTTCATGTGCCAATCCTTATGATGTTTGTTAACAATTTTCTCGAGGATTTGTTCAAGAGTCTTATTAGTGATTTTAGCTTGAACTTTAGATTGTGGGTAGTATGGTGTGGAAAAGTGATGTTGGATACTAAATGTTTCTAGGAATCTCTTCACATCATTGTTCTTAAATGATGTCCCATTTTCTGAAATTAATGCTAAAGGAAGTCCAAAGTGAGCAATAATGTGTTCCAATATGAAACGACATATTACATCAATAGTCGTGGATTGAAGAGGAATAGCTTCTACCCATTTTGTAAAATAATTAATAGCTATAATAATAAATGTATGTCTAGATGAAGAAGGTGGTGATACTTTTCCAGTTATATCCAATCCCCACACTGATAATGGCCAAATAGGGATTTGAGACTAAAGCTCAGGAGTAGGAGCATGAATCAAATTTTTGTGTTCTTGACATTTGTGACATCTCTTATCATATGTGAAGAAATATTTTTCCATGTGTCTCTAGTAATATCGCATGCGAACAAGCTTTTATACTAGAGATAATCCTCCAAAATGACCTCCATAGGAACTTGCATGGGCCTGTTCAAGTGCTATTGTGATTCCAGAGTCCTTAAGACACCCAAGAAAAATATCTTTAAAGGATCTTCTATATAATACATGGCAAGGATTACGTATTTGGTTGCTAGCTTTCATAAGTGAGTCTAGGTGTTCATTGTTGTTGGTTGGGGAATGGTACCATCTTTTAAGTAGTTATACATTGTATCATACCATTTGCTCAAGTCTTGCTTGGTTGTTGTGAACACTTCTGATTTATCAGTGATCGAGGGTTTCATGATTAGGTGAATAGTAAATGTGAATTCTTTTGAAAGATCTTGGGGTGATATAAGAGAAGTTGCACTCACCATTGCATCTAATTGAAAATCACCAAATATCTTAATATCTTTGACACCCATGATTAAAGTAGCACACAATCTAGCAATTAATGCCTCATATTCAACTTTGTTATTTGTACATAGGAAATTTAATCAATATAACAAGGGAATATGATTTCTTGTGGGTGGAATTAATATAACCCCAACATTAGAGCCTATTCTACACTTAGATCTCTAAAAATATAATTCTCATGTATGAGCTTATATTCGAAACACATTGTCATTGGGAAAAGACCCATTACTAGGTAATGCTAAAGTAGGAGTGTTGGTCAAATGGTCAGTCAAGGCTTGACACTTGATTTATTTTTGTTAAACAAACTTATGTTCAAACTCAGTTAGTAACATCACCCACTTAACGAGGTGTCCTGATAATTCTATATATTTTATTAAAAATATGTTTGAGAGGATCAAATTTTGTGATCACTAGTATTTCCACATTTAGTAAATAGTGCCACAACTTACTAGTAGTGAATATAAGGGCCAAACATTTTTTTCCGATTGGTGTGTATCATTTTTCATAATCTATTAGAGTTCGATTAATGTAATAAAAAGGATATTCTTTACCAGTTTTGTCTTGCTAAGCCATAAATGTTGCGAGAGCATGGGCTAATGTGGATATATAAAGGATGAATAGTTTGCTTTGCATAGCAGGTTGTAAAATGGGTGGAGTGGCAGGGTATTCCTTCAAACTCTCAAAGGCATATTTGTAATCCTCATTTTAATGAAATTTCACATCCTTTTTGAGAAGTTGTGTAAATGGTAATGTTCAATCAACCAAAGATGCCACAAAATGACAGATGGCTTGAATTCTCCCTTGTAATGTGCAAAATTGAGAAATATTTCTAGGAGGTGGCATGTTAATTATAGCATCAATTTTTTGTGTCCACCTCAATGCCTCTGTGAGATATGATAAAACCTAAAAAAAATTCCACTATCTACTCCAAAGACACTTTTTCAGATTCAATCTCATGTTGTATTTTCAAATCCATTCAAAGATCTTCTAAAGGACATTCACATTGTCCTCTCTTGTTAATGATTTAGCTAATATTTCATCAACATAATCTTCCAAGATTTTATGTATGTAATCATGAAATATCAATTTCATGGCTCATTGATAGGTTGCACCTACATTCTTTAATCTAAAAGGAATCATAACCCAACAAAATTTCCCCCAAATAGTTGTAAATGTTGTCTTATATTGATCTTGTGGGTTGATGAAAATTTATTATATCCTAAAAATTCATATATGAATGACAAGAAATCATGTCCAACAATTGAATCCACTATCATGTCGATATTAAAAAGGGGAAACTTGTCTTTTAAAGAGGCTTTATTCAAGTTGTGAAAATCCATACACATCCTAATACAATTTTTAGGTTTTACAACTGCAATAATATTTGAGATCCAAGGAGAATAATCTATAGGTCAAATGAAACCAGCATCAAGAAGTTTCTAAAATTTTCCTTTAACAAGCAAGGCTATTTTAGGATTCATCTTTTGTATCTTTTGGTGAACAAGCTTAGCATTTTCAACAAGGGCAATGTTATGTGTCACTTTCTTTGGATCAATTTCAAGCATGTCTGAATATTTCCAAGCAAAGAGTTTAGGAAATTCATGGAGTAAGGTTGCAGTATCCTCTTGTTCATCATCATCAAGGCACTTCCCTATCTTAATGAATTTTTCTTTTTCATTAATATCCATTTTTATATCAATTGTATCTCCCAAGGGAAGTGCATTTTACCTAGGGAATTCAGGATCTTATGGTTCCATGCTTATTTTTTTCTCTTTATTTTCATTTTCTATAGCTTGTTATTTTGTACTGATCATAGCATAGGTAAGTCTTTTCATTGGAGGAGTAGAAGATACTCCTAACATTTGTTTCAAGGCTTAATCACTTTCAAAGTACTCCCATGATGGTGGTAAATCCATACCAAGCAATTCAGGATGCTTCATGGCAATATTGGTTCTTGACTTGCATGTGATAGTGTTGATGTTTAGCTATGGTCATTGATTTTCTAATGTTTTCTTAGAAAAACAATATCCTAAACTAGTATTTGTCTCTTGTGTATGAGGTTCTATAGGAATTCAGATGCCTTGTTTGTTCTTCTTGCATCCTTTATCATCGTATCCCAATTATTTCACAATTTCATAGCCTCTCCCATAAATTCTTTCCATTTCTTTTGGGTTTGGTGGTTGTTGATAATCTATCTCATCAAAATTAGTTGTGTAACTTTTATTTTATTCCAAAGGGGATGAGGTAGACTCATGTGAAGGTTCGTCCAAATTCTGTGTTGACATAACTGTGGGTTGTTCTTGTTTTTCATCTTCTTTTCTTGTGATTATATACTCTGCCATAAATGAAGGTGTGAATTCCAATGAACCCTAATCATCACCTAGTAATTTGGACATAGTTTCTTCTTGTTGTTTTTCATCCTTGATAGGTTCTATTTTAGATGTTGGAATCAATTTATTTAGAGGAATTTTCATTCCTTTTTCAAGTTGTAAGAAAATTTCAGGCTCGAGGTCTATTTTAACTTGATAAACTTTGTTGTTATAGACATACTACATTATATGATGAAGGGTCAAAGGAATCACATTCATCTCATGAATCCATGTTCTTCCCAAAAGAATATTGTATGAGAGATCATAAGGCATGACATGAATAGGAGTTTGTAATGTAACCTTTCTGACTGTAATTGGTAAGGTAATCACATTGAGCGGTTGCTTTGTGATATTATAAAATTAACTAATAGATAAGGAGTTAGGTTTGATTTTTGATTTTTCCACATGCAATATATCTAAGATTTTCACACTGCACACATTAAGGGTTGATCCACTGTTGACAAGGGTCCTTTTGATGCCTATTTTATTGAATTGGGATATTATCATAAAGGCCTCATTTTGCTTCCTTACATCTAAAGGAGGGAGCTCATGTTGATGAAATGTAAAGTATATGTTACTGATATTAATTCCTTTTATTAGACCTGCCATATCATTTTATTTCATACCAAAATGGTGGAGGGGCACCATTGATCAAAATTTGTCAAGCAAAGTTGTTAAGGTCTAGGCTTTAGGAATTTGGATTTTTTGCATAAAATAAGATCAATGAGACCATTTGATATTGTAATAGGTCATAATTGATGGTTCCTATGTTTTTAGGTGGTTTGGTTTTCAAAATTTCTAAAAAAAATTGAAAAGTTGCTAAATGTGCAAAAAATGCAAAATTGGAAAAGTTGCAAAAAGAAAATTTTAGAGGAATGCCAATGGTTAGCAATTCAAAAGTCAATTTTTTGGCATAAGACAGTTAGTTTATGAGGGAAAAATTATAAATATTATGTAAAAGCATCGATTGAAGGTTAGTCTGAAGTTTAGAAAGAAGAAAATTAATAAAAGTTGTTGTTTTATCAGTTATTTTTGAGTTTTCTTTTATTTACAAGTATTATACGACCTGTACATTGAGTTTTTCTCTAAAATATTTTCAAATATTATTGCATATAGCTTCTAATAATTATAAAAAGGTGAATTGATAGGATTCTTTTAGAGTTTGTGGATTTTAAGACCAAATTTCAATGTATAATTATGAATACCCTGTTTTAAGGGTTTTGGTGATATAAACATGGAAAATACCCCATTCCACATTCTATGAAGAATGTTACTTATTGGAATGGATAGTTACAATTATTATTAGGTGTTTACATGTTTTTTGTGTACAAGGGAGGCTGCGAAGTGCATTGGGTATGAAGCCTTAGGTTGGAAAATTGTGTTTTCTATGAGAAATTGAGAGGTTTTGATATGCTAAATTGTGTATTATTTTGGGGCAGCATCATTAGATGTGTATTAAGTATGTGGAGACCTATTAGGTCCTATTTTAAGTGATTCCAAGGTTGTTTGAAGATTGAATGTGTTTTTTTGAATAAAACCCTAGTTTCTTGGCTTAAAATGAGGGTTTTGTGATTTGGCACTTGGGTGAATGATTTTTTGAGAAAAAATGATGGAATCATTGAGCTGACGGAATAATAATTGCTTCCTAATTGAGTTGACTAGTTTTGGAAAATATTTGTGAGTAGTCTTTTTGCAAAAGAGGCCTAATTTGAGGCCTAGTTGGCATGAAAAGACCAGTTTGAGAGAGTTGTATCAAAGTAACCTATTGAGTGGTTGTGATATGTTGTAGAGAGACCTGATGGGTGTTTGAAACCCTACTAGTTCTGATTTGAAAGAAAATCATCAAGAAGATATACCCAATTGAGTGGGATTGTAGTGCTATAAGGAATTGAGTGGATTTGATGAGATAGTTTGAGTTTGAGGGTTTGATGATCTAAAAAGTATTGTTGTTGGTTGATATTGTGTTGAGTGTGTTTCAAGACCTCCCCTAGTTTCTATCAAGTGGTATTAGAGTGAAGGTACCAAATCTCAGTGGAAAGAGATTGAAGTTTGTGAAAGAAGATTGGAAGGTGAAGAGGCAAGATTGTGAAGATGCCTCCAAAAGGAAAGAATGTGGAAAAATAAGTGAATGAATTAAAGAGTCAGTACATTAGAGAGATCGGATAGTTGAAAGAGAGATTGTTAGCCTTAGAGACAAACAAGAGAAGAGAAGAAGTTGAAAGCAGTGATTCAGATGATGGAGATGAAGAAGAGTTTGAAGATGTTGAAGAAGAACTTGATCAAAAAGATCAAAGAATGACCAAGTTATTGAAGGAAGTTAAAAGTTACAATTACAATGTGAAAATAGATGTTCAAAATTTTGGAGGAAATATTAATGAAGAAGAGTTGTTAGATTGGATATCATCTTTGGACAATTATTTTGAATGTGAAGAGATTCCAAAGGAGTAGAGAGTCAAGATTGAAAAAACAAAGTTAAAAGGTCATGCACTTTTGTGGTGGGATTATTTTCAGTCAAAAATAAGGAAGCAAGGAAAGTCTAAAATTGTGGCATGGGACAAGATGGTAGCCAAGTTGAAAGGTAAATTTCTCCCTTTTGATTATTCAATTCAAATGTTTAAGAGGTTGCAAAGTTTAAGGCAAAAGGAAATGGATGTAAAGGCATAAACTAAAGAGTTTTACAAATTAAGTATGAGATCTAACCATAATGAGGATGAGGATGAGAAAATTGCTTGGTACTTGGGTGGTTTGATATTGAACATACAAGATGAATTGGCTTTGACAAATCCTAGGAGCATTGAAGAATGTTATCACATGGCACTGAAAGTTGAAGAGAAATTAAAAGGAAGACAAGAGAATACTGATAGAGGAAGGGGTAGCACAATAAGAGGAAGAAGATATTTCTCTACAACAAGACAAACAAATGAGAATCAAGAAGAGCCAAACAAAAAAGATGAGCAAGTGGAAGATTTTAGAGGTGGTTTTAGAGGCACAAGGGGTAGATTTGGTGGTGGAAGGAATCCTAACATATATGTTGGTAAGTGTTAGAATTTCCAAGAGTATGGTCATCCTTCTTGGAAGTGTCCTGAAAATCTTGGTTCAACTTCAAGTGGTGGAGAAAGGAAAGGTGATAGGAGAGCCCAAATTGTTCATGAAGATGAAATTGAAAGTTCAAACTCCAATAGACTTTATTGTGCTTCTAAAGTACGTGAAATTTTGATGATGAAGAGACAAGTCTTGAAGACATCTAAGGAGAGAGAGTTGATTAAAAGAAGAGCACTCTTTAGGATAGCTTGCAAATGAAAAAATAAAGTATGAAAGGTAATAGTTTATTTTGGATGTACGAATAACATGGCATCTAGTGATATGGTGGAAAAATTGTGTTTGCAAAAAGAATCTAGGGAAAGGCCATATAAAGTGTCATGGGTTAGTGAAAATCAATCTATGGTGGTGAATGAACAAGCTACTATTGAATTTCAAATTGGTCAGTACATCGATAAAGTTGTTTGTAACATACTACCTATGAGTTGTTACCATGTTTTTCTTAGAAGGCCTTGGCAGTTTGATAGGCCAGCAATGTACAATGGAAGTAAAAACAAATTCAATTGAAAGGGATGGAAGAACATTCAGTTTAACTCTATTTAATGAAGAGGCAAAGGAGCAAAGTGAAATCATCATTGTAGGGAGAAAGGAGTTTGTAAATGTTGATGAAGGTAAGTGTATGAATTTGGAAACCAATGCAAGGCTTAATACTTTTAGAACAATAGATAGGAAGAGTGAAGATGATTTGTAGTCAGTTGTGAAGAAAAATTCTTTCATGTGGAAGAAAAAGAAAGATGGAATGACGTCTCAAGTTGACACACTAAAGAGTGAGTGTGAGGTGCAAGAGATGAGTGATGGCATATTGGTAGGGATAGTCATGTGTCATTTAGTAGTGAAAGGAGTGAAGATTCAGTTGAAATATGTTAGTACAAATATTGGTAAGATAGTGAATAAGAGGACAAAGGTTTGTGAAGTTGGTGGAACAGTGAAAAAGATAGTTGCAGGTTTGACATAGATTGCAAAATGTGATGGTACAATTGACATAGAAAAGAATGAAAACAAAATGAGCATTAGACAGAGGGCTGAGCAATAGATAAAAAGTAAACTAATGATAGTAAATGAGGATATGTGTATATTTGTAAAAGAAGGTATGACAATAGTGCTTGGTGATGGAGTTGAAAAACACCACATAGTACAAAGTGGATAGTTGGAGCAGGAAACAAATGAAGGAAAGGTCAAGAAGGACAAGGACAATGAGAGTAAAAAAAAAAGTGAACCTAATGGAAGAATGCAAGAAGGAAATAAGCATGAAGAGAATAAATGTGGTCAAGCTACAATAATCTTTCCAAGGGGCTTGGAAAACTTCAAAGTTGGGGTGTATGGTGTAGGGGCACCATTGATCAAAAATTTTCAAGTAAAGTTGTTAAGGTCTAGGCTTTAGGAATTTGGAGTTTTTGCATAAAATGAGGTCAATGAAACCATTTGATATTGTAATAGGTCATAATTGATGGTTCCTAGGTGTTTAGGTGGTTTGGTTTTCAAAATTGCAAAAAAATTGAAAAGTTGCTAATTGTGCAAAAAATGCAAAATTGGAAAAGTTGCAAAAAGTAGATTTTAGAGGAATGCCAACGTATAGCAATTCAAAAGTTAGTTTTTTTGCATAGGACAGTTATTTTAGGATTAAATATGATGTAAAAGAATCGATTGAAGGTTGGTATAAAGTTTAGAAAGAAGAAAATCAATAAAAGTTGTTTTATCAGTTATTTCTATGTTTTCTTTTATTTACCAGTAGTGCATGGCCTGTACATTAAGTTTTGCTCTCAAATATTTCCAAATATTGTTGTATATAGTTGTTAATCATCATAAAAAGGTGAATTAATAGGATTCTTGTAGATTTTCTGGATTTTAAGACCAATTTTTTGTGTACAGTTGTGAATACCCTATTTTAAGGGTTTTGGTGATATAAACATGGAAAATGCCCCATTACACCTTCTGTGAAGACTATGCCTCAGTGGAATGGGTGGTTAAAATTAGTATTAGGTGTGTACATGTTGTTTGTGTGTAGGGGAGGCTGAGAAGTGCATTGGGTATGAAGTCGTAGGTTGGAAAATTGTGTTTTCTATGAGAAATTAAGAGGTTTTGATATGCTAAAGTGTGTATTGTGTTGGGACAGCATCATTAGATGTTGTATTGCGTATGTGTAGACCTATTAGGTCCTATTTGAAGAGATTATAGGGTTTTTTGAAGGTTGGATGTGTGTTTTCAAATAAAACCCTAGTTTCTTGGCTTAAAAGGAGGGTTTTGTGATTTGGCACTTGGGTGAATGATTTTTTGAGAACAAATGATGGAATCCTTGGTTTGATGGCATACTAAATGCTGACCAATTGATTTTAATGGTCTTGGAAAATATTTGTGAGTAGTCTAGCTTTGCAAAAGAGGCCTAATTTGAGGCCTACTTAACGTTAAAATCCTTATTTGAGAGAGTTGTATCAAAGTAACCTATTAAGTGGTTGTGATATGTTGTAGAGAGCCCTGATGGGAGTTTGAAACCCTATTGGTCCTGATTTCAAAGGACATCATCAAGAATATATACCTAATTGAGTGGGATTGCAGTGCTATAAGGAATTGAGTGGATTTGATGTGATAGTGTGAGTTTGGGGGTTTGATGATATAACAAGTGTTTTTGTTGGTTGATATTGTGTTGTGTGCATTGCAAGACCTCCCCTAGTTGCCATCATAGAAGCAACCTCTTGTTGCTGTAATGTTGTATAAAGCATCTAGTGTGATAGTTTGGTGAATTTTGAATTAGGTATCAAAGGGATATCTTTGCAGGAGTATTCTTAAGTTTCTCAACAAGATCATACTCCTTAGTATGTGAAGATAATCGAGGAGCTCTAGGAAATACGAGATTAGGAAAAGGTAAGGGTGTCGGGGTTGGTTGTTATGGTTGTGGATTATTTCAAGTGTTGTATGTATGAGCAATAGTATTATGACATAGTTGCTGCAAGACATCATTCTTAGGTGGGTAAAGGTAAACTCAGGTTGATTTGGAGGTTGAGACTTATGCGAAGGTGGGTAAAGGATGATTTGAGGTTGAATTACATTGACGTATTTTGTTTTAGGTTTCTCACAACAAGCCTTAGTGGATGGCCTTTGTGAGATGAAGCCTTCAAGGGCTTCATCTAACATGTCAAAGTCATCACTACTAAAAGGTTTGAGGGATAAATGATCTTTTGTTGGTGTAGGTTTTTCATGAAAAACCCTAGTGGATGATCTTAGTGAGAGGAATTCCTAAAGGGCTTCATCTAACATATCCAACTCATTACTACTAAAAGTCTTGGATGATATAGTTTTCTAAATTGCAGCATTGTTTGTACTATTTCATTTGATTTTTTTAGTTTTCGTTTTCATTTTTTGATGAATCTAATCTAAGTGAACTAGGAACTAGTGTTGAAAATGAAAATTGCAAAAATATAATGCTATCCATAATTTTCATGAATTTAAATAATGCTAGTTTTAATGATGTCAATGTAATAGAAAGTAAATAAACAGAAATAGAGAGGTAACTGAGACAAACAAAAGCTTAAAAAATGGAAACTAAATTTTGATAACAATGCAAAATGTGTACTAGGACTAATTTTCCCAGGGTGGTGAATGAGTCCCATTAGGGATATTTTTTAAATTTTTCTAATTTTTTTGGTTGATTTTTTGTGTGTTTTATACTATATAATGCAGATCTAAAATGAAATGTAGAATTTTACTATTTTTTCAATGAAATTAAATGCAATAATGCAAGAATTTTTCACTAATGCAAGTTTTAGAACCCTGGAATGCAAATTAAACAATGCAAGATACAATGCAATGTTAATGAAAGATATTCCTAAGATGTAAATGCTCTCCAAATCAAAAATATGATGCTCTAATTTTGGACTCACCAAAATGAAATGAATATTTTTGTATGTGGGGCTCTCTTACACTTCTAGGGTTTTTGACCTAAAAGGAGAGAGATACAAAACCTTAATGCTTCATGCAAGAATAAACCCTTGAGATTTAAATACAAAGGATATTGAAATATATCAAAGAGGCTTGTCCTAAAGGCTGAAAAATAATAAAGGAGTTCACCACTAATGCAAAATTTAGAAAATGCAAGATGTTTGAAAACACAATGTGATATGCAAAATAGCCTAGAAAATCACTTAGAAATGAAAATAAAATGAAATGGAAAGATATAAAATAGAAAGTGTGCACCTGGAAATGTGTTGAAGATAAGGAAAAACTCTCAAAAACTAGAAATGTTGACTTTTTCACCAACTAGGACTCATTCACCAACCTAGGCAAATCAGTCCTAGATCAGGGTTTCCACCTAGGAAGTTGTTTCGGGGAAAGGGGTACTAGAATCTGCAAAATAATCTAGAAAATAACTTCAGTGGGACTGACTCACCATTAATGGTGAATCAGTCCCATTATGCTTTTTCAAAAATTGGAAACTCTGATCTATACTCCAACACCTGCACTTTCTTTCCAAGTTGAGTTTAGGATCTGAATCTATGTAAACACCTGCAAAAAAAATAAGAATGATTTCCTAATGGTGGATTTTCCTCAATCAAACCCCTATTTTGGTAATTAAACCTTGAAATATATAATGAAATGTGCATGAAAAACCTAGCCTTAAGTGTTTCTAAGACTAGGAAATCTAAAGCATAATGCAATCCTATTCTAATATGTAAGAACAAGATGCATGAATGAAACTTGAATGAAGCAAGACTCACTCTAGGAGATCCTAAATCACCTCAAATGAATCTCAGTGATATGAAACCCTTCCTTAGGGTAAAATTTAGAAGAATATGGAAGATGGAATCACTTAGAAGACAAGTCCTTACGCTTGGCTTGATGGCTAGTTGCATCTCCCCAAACCTAGAATTCCTCATGATTCACCATAGGCATCCATGATCAACTCTTGAGAATTATAGAATGAAGATAAGCAGAGGTTAAACCTAATGAGATCAGTGATATGGTGACACCTATCTAGGTCAATTCAATTCACAGAGGCCCCACAAGGCAAAGGTATCGTCCAACATGGGTGAATGTGATTGGTTATGAAACACCTCAGCAAAGTACCACTAGAGGTCAAGATTGGTCAAATAGAAATTGTCTATCTGATTGGCCATTAAGGCAGATGACTGACAGACTATATTCAAAAGTTGGCAGAAACCACGTGATGGTCATTTCTGCTAGGCAACCAATTTGCATTAATTGATACATTCTTGTAACATGATCAAGTCGATCCCAAGTTTGTGTGAAGACACAAATATTGGTAATCATGGTGAGTGGCTTCTGGATTCCCATGAAAATGGGAAATAAATGGTGATTGTATAGCTGCCAATGAATTGTTAGGGTCACACATGTGTTAAGCATTGATTGTGAAAGTCATCTTTTCCCATGATAAAATTGGCAAGAATAGTTGATAATTGTATTATCCAATTCTAGTTTTATTTTTTTTCTTGAAGTGGTGTAGGGTCAGTTTAATTGATTTACAAGAAAAAATGAGAAAGCAAGGATGAAAGTCGACTAGACTGAACTCACAAAAGTGAAATTCTAGTGTAGTAGAAGCTTCTTCTACCATACAAGCTGGCAGGCCAAAGCTAGCCCCTACCAGATGTAGTCGTAGGATGCAATTCCAAAGTGTGACTAGTGAACAATCAAGTGACAAGGGAAAACAACTAGAGCAGTTCACCAGTGGAACCCAACATAAGATGAGATATGGGCATGGATCGTATGGGCATCAATAATCACATATCAACCTTACAAGTGGATCCTTGGATAGTGACAACGAGGCTGAATTTTCCCATGCTTGGTACATGGAGTTGCTGAATGAAGGCATACCCTTTAACCTAGAGGTAATTGATGTCCTACTAGCAACAGCAAGGACTCCAAGTGGACACGTTGTCACTATTCCAGGAAGTGATTAAGATGAGGAAGAGGTCAAGGTTTCTTCTCTCCCCCATCCTCGGATGAGAAGTGGATTCCTGTACCATGGTCAAGATAGTGGTGGGGTGGTGTGATGGATAAGTGGTGTTGTGTTTGTGTTAGGTAAGAGATTTTTGTTCCTGGTGTTTACTGTGTCATGGGTCTATTATTTTTGGCATGTGTGGTACTTTTGGTTCTAAATGATTGTCCTATTTCCCTATGGAATTTTGATACTCGGTCTATAGAAATGCAGTTAGTGGCTATGAGGGTTTTGGCAGGATTTTTGCATTCCTTTTTGCATGGTGGCTACATCTTTTGGTTTTCCCTCAGTTTCAACATATCTTATCAAAGGGTTTCTATGTGGAGGATGGGGAAATGCAGTCAAAATTTTGGTGAATTGAAAACTTGTAATGAAATTGCATGTGAGCCCGAAGGTTGTTGCTCCCTTGTCTTATAAAAGGGAATTCAAGGCTCACTTGCAAAAAAGAAAAAATTATTGATTAGGTTCAGGTCAGATGTATGTGAACTATATGATAGGAATAGAATAGTTTGTCTATCTTTTAGGCTTTTGGAAGAACATTTACATATTGTCTTAAATTGTTATGCAAATTTTACTTATGAATACAAATGAAAGTCTAGTTCTGATACATTTTCTCTCCTCTTGTGGGTTTGAGTAAATCTTGAATGGAATTGTTCATAATTTTTTCATTATTCTTTTGAATGTCAATTCAAATGTATGTCTCTATTTCATGCTTTGATTCAAGTAATCAATTAAATGCTCAAATGGAGTCATAGATTTACAATCATTGGTTGGGGATTTGATAAGTAGTTGTGTACCAGACATTGTGAGCTCGATAATATAAAGTTATTATGTGGGTAGTCCATTTCATTAAGATCTATAGTCATTGTTGTATTACTGATCATTGTCTATGTGACTCCATTTCCCAAATAAATAAGGCACTAATCTATTTCTTAAAATATTCACCTAATGGGTTGATCAAGTTGTAGTACAGTGGTTGGCCTAGCCTCGGAATGTGAGTTTATTTGAAAATTTCCAAAATCTTTATACAAATTTTATATCCATTTGTCATAAGTGTGGGAATTTACTGAAATGGTACCAAATTACTTAGGAACTAGCCAATTCCATAGTATGTTTTTCATTCTTACCTTTTAGTTGAAATGATCTGTGAAACGATATGTGTCACCAAGTGCATCTTGGATAACATCAATAGGAATACTTTGCTTGGCACCATAGAGCCTAAAGTGTAGAAGATCTTAGTGCATTACTAGGTCTTGTTAGTTGGACAATCATTTTTAGGGGTTTTGAGTATAGGAATTGGAAAATTTTCCTTAGAGATTCCTTTAGGTGCACTAGAAAAAGCACCAACATAAACAAACATGTATATATAGATTATTTAAAGTTTGAAATTTTCAAGTATAATTTATACATACCTGATATCTCCCAAAACACTCTATGTGGAATGTATTGATTCATTCTTGAAGATGTGATAACCTCATTTGATGTAAAGTGTGTTAAAAGGTGTAGGAAAATTGAGAGGGGGGGTGAATCAGTTGTCACCAAAATTAAACACAAAAATTTAACTCTTATTAACTTCACAACCACACTGTTCTATTATTAAGTTTGAACATGAAATGTAGATAACATAAAGTAAAATCAACACAATGAACCCCATATTTTACGTGGAAAACCCAAAGAGGGAAAAAACATAGTAAGGATTAACTCACAGTATAAAGTAGTTCCAAAACTGAATGTATAGGGCTCACTGCCCTGAAAGGACTCATTTTCTAGATACAAAAGCTCACTGCTTACAAGGAGGCTCACTACCTACA
Organism: Sequoia sempervirens; assembly: GCA_007258455.2. Taxonomy (NCBI): domain Eukaryota; kingdom Viridiplantae; phylum Streptophyta; class Pinopsida; order Cupressales; family Cupressaceae; genus Sequoia; species Sequoia sempervirens. Next base: position 51,980,366 of record VDFB02353493.1, read on the forward strand.
AAAATGAATTGAAAAGAGTGCACCTAACAAGTGTTGATGTAGTTCCAGTGATGATCAATAGACTAACTTAACACAACTCATCATTTTTGCTCTTCTTCACTTTCACACTCACTGCTGCTTCCCTGATCACACTTTTTAATCTTCAACCATGTCCAATATATATACTTGATTCATCCACAAGCATCAATTAGGTCAGCCTAATTAGATGCATTTACTTATTTATCAAAAAATACCAACTTTTCAGCTACAAGCATTCAAAGAATCTTTACAAAAGGAAATCCAAACATCCAACACACTACATAATGTTGGTATGGACCTAAGATAGGTCAGACATATATCCACATAAGAAAAATTAATTCACCATATCATGACTTATCCAAGAAGTTAGCTAGAAATAGACTTAATTGCAAAAAGTAATCAATAGAATAATGTCAATACACCATGCGAGCACCAGAGCACAGGAGATTCTAAACATACATGCTTTCAACAAACACAAACTATCTCCCAAAACTGCAATCAACAACAATCAACTTCGGAGGATTGCAGACTAGAATACCGAAGGGTGCAGCTTGAATACCAATTTAGATTCTAGACCAAAATACTGAATCAAGCACTGACTTAGACTTGCAATCACAACATGGTGACATCAATGACAACACAAAACTATAGAGATGACCATTCTTCTTCATTCTTCCAACAATCTACCCCTTTGTCATTGATGGCAACATGCGCCAAAGTTTTCAAGACACCCAACTCACATGACTCTCTCCCCATAACTTTATACTCTAAATCTCTCCCCCTTTGACATCAATGGAAAATGGCAATAAAAAAGGTAGGGTGTATATGATGACACAAGAATTCCAGCTTCCCATTTCAAACATTCAAATGAGAATGAAACTTTTTACATGAAACATTTTCTTATACCTCCCTCTTACCATTGTAAGAATTCTTTTCGAGGAAAGTACAACTAGATTTATTCTTGCACTCATAGTGTCCACCAAAGTGTTTCTTACACCATTCAAAAACATCATGTGCATCATCTATATGATCTCTTGAGTAACTCATTTGATGCTTTCTTAGATCATTTTTTATGCAAGCTCTTGCACCATCACGCTCACCCTTTCCATGCCCACTCTCAAAGAAACTCCAAACATGTGGTATTTTGTAATTTTTATGATATCTACATAGTGAATAAAATGTCCATGATGATTTCAATTGTGCCACACATCCAACTAACCATACAACTTTTTTATTTATTTTTACACCCGTACTTGTCAAATTCTCAAAAAACATGTAAAGCAATGTTGTACAAAAAGTGTGACATGCTCTTTATCATCACTAATATAAAAGTGATATTATTTCTTAATGAACCAATCATCATATGTACTCTCAACACCATCCAAATCCAATTTTCCATGTTGATAACACACATGCACCATAATACTGATCTTCTTTGAAAAGTAATATTCTAATTGAATCTCCTTTTGATGTATAAAAGAGTAATTTTCTACAAACTTTACTGTTGATAGAACTATTCCAAGTGAGAAAGTATCTCTTAATGTTTGAAACTATTGTGCTTGCCACTTAGCAAAAAATTCATGCTATATGTATGGTTGTATCAATTTTTGAAAATATTCTATAAATTTCCAATAGTTATCTCCTCTTCTACATAGTTTAACCTTATGGATTCTTTCCCAAAATTTGTTTGAAAATGTATGTACTTATAATTCTTGCAATTTACTATCTTTGTTAGGTCAATATTTTTTTTCTCAATGGAAATTTGGCCAAATTTCCACATGTTTCATTGAAATGGTGAAAAATAGGGGGTGGTTCCTATCTTTTAGGAGATGAAACACAAGAAGGGGATTTGGACCTTTCCACCAATTTCCCTCAAATTTCATTCAAAGGAAACCTTAGATATATTAATCTAAGGATGGAAATAAGGAAGGATATCTAAAATAAGGTGCCCTAGGGTGTGATTAAAGATAATAAGGGGGTTCACCACCAAGCAAAGACTTGGAAAGACAAGTAATGAAAGTAACGTACAAAACCTAACAATGTAACCTAGAAAATAAACTCAAATTAGAATAGCAAACTGGATATAAATAGAGGAGCACCTGAAAAGATAAAGTTGCTAAGAAAAAGGTCTAAAATCCTAAAAATATGACTTTTAAAGCACATTGGGACTCATATTCTAGTAGGGGTGATTTAGTCACAGTTTAGGGTTTCAGGCCGAATCTAAAATTTGGAACTACTAAACTAGGATCTTTAGAAAATTCTTGAAATCTAGTATACTAGGACTCATACACCATAAGTGGTGATTTATTCCCAATATCATGGTTGATATAAAACTCTGATATCCTCTAGTGACTTCCTGTAGCTTATCTCCTATCAAATCTCTGAATCTAAAACATTGAATTTTGCTTGGTAGGTGACTTTATATGATCTTGCAAGATAGTTGACAACTTTGACAACTTTGCAACTTTGAAAACCTTCTCAAATGTTGCTCTTCAATGTATCTTCAACCTAAATCTACAAATCACACATCAAAGAGAGGGGGAAATTTATTTTTTCTAGTGGATAGGGGTTTTCCTTGGTCAAACCCCATTTTGGTAATCAAACCTTGAAATTAAATCAAATAGAATGAAAGAATGATGAATGAAAAAATAAGAAATGTTGTAACTCACAAAACCATTGAACAAAAGGCTACAATATTGTATGTAATTTCTAGTGTTTATCATTATAGCTTTAACCTCTTTGAACAACCTTATGTGAAATTTAATGAGTGGGGAACCAATTTGTGCCTCACTGAATGACCTATGGGATTTTTAAAGAAATTTGGTTCTTCTTTGTCTTTAGGGGAAAGGGTAGAAAGAAATGAAAAATAAAACATAAAGATGGTGATGTGTCAATGATTTTACAACATTTCAAAACTTAACTATTTCTTACAACTGATATGATAGACATAGAATGTGACAGACCCTTCATTATTGGGAAGAGAATGAGTAGCAAAGGCTAGTTAAAGCACAATACAGTGCTTCAAATCTCTCTGTGGGAAGCATCCATTGAGGTTCAATGAGAAATAAGAAAAAACCTAAAGATTAATAGGAATATTTAGATATTTACAAAATCCTTCCTCTTTTACAACATAATATGAAAAATGGCATACCTTTTACAAAAAATGATAGAGTATCATGGACACAATTCAACTTCTATATGATATCATAGAACATAGACATTAACAACATGTAAAATAATTAATAGGAATACCAACAAAAAATATTTAACATGGTGTCCTCAATACAAATGAAATATGAAAAAGAAACTTGAAAAAGGCCATGAAAATGCACAATCTCACATATGTCTCCCAAATAGATCAAACTTTTACAATATATAAACTAAAAATAGAGGTTGGATGCTAATTCGATGATAGTTTGAATTAAATATAACATGCCAAAGAGAATAAATAATATTTTGTAAAGACCCTCTACTTTTGAGAAAGTAGAACTCCATAAAACAATATCTATATTCTTCAAAAAAAAAATCAAAGAAAACTTTCAAACTCTTTACTCACTACTACCAACCCTTGTTTATAGCTAGAAGAAGAAGACACCACCGCAAACAATCTAGAAGAAGAAACTACTAAATTCATGAATTTGATAGCTCACAATATGATCCTAGATGTTGATTAGATCACAACAATCTTCGCTCATTAAGTTTCAACTGCTTCACTAATGGTTTTAGATCTTTTAGCAAAGATACATTGTTAGAAGAAAATCAGATTTTAACATAGTTTGGAAAAATCTATTTGATCAGCTATGGAGATTGGTGATGCTGACTCGAAGTTTCCACCCTGAAAGTAAGACATCCATCATGCTTCTCGATGAACACCACCCAAAATGATCTTTTCTTGAAAGATACAGATCGCTAAACAAAAATAGATGATGTGTCAAGCGAGTGGGTGATTTGAAATTTTTGGATAGTAGTTTTGAAGAAAATCCTCACCAAGTTGACATGTGTCTTTGGTTCACTCCTAAAAGGAAAATGATATATATAAAGCCACACATCCATCCTAAAGTGGAAAGGAAGCAAGGGCTAGAAAACAAAAAAATGTTCAAAGGAAAAAATTGCTTTATACTTCTGGTGACTCGTAGGGGGCCTTCACTTGTGAAGGTACAATCCTAAACCTCTATCGATTCTTGGAATTTGAGGATAGTGGCATGTTGGGTCTCGCAATCTACATTAGTTGGTAGGATGAGGGTGCGTAAAACCTCGTATGCTTGATCTAGCTCAAGGACTTCTTTAAATGAAACTCCTTCAAACCTTGATGAGATGGATTCGATGTAGTAGTAGGGTTGAGAAAGGTGAAGGATTTCCTTCTCAATCTCCTCAATAGTGGGTGATCAGCTTAAACCTTGTAAAGTTGTAGAGGCCTATGTTTTTAGCCTAATTGCTTCCATGATCTACTCAATTGTTAATAGTCCTCCTTTCAATGAGAAAAGGGAAAGTAATCCTATTTGGAGTAGAACAATTAACTCTTACATGATCTCATCAACCTTCTTATTCAACACTTCCTAGAAGATTTTAGCATTTGATGTGACCCTATGGCAGTTTGCTTTCCTCATAGCTGCCATTTGGTTAGGAATTATGGTATCCCTTAAAGCTTCCTCAGTTACTTTACACAAATTTGTGACCAAGATCTTTGATTCTTCATACCAAGGGCGTACATGTGGAGAACTTGATCAACAGTTGGGCCAACTTTATCATTTAATTCTCAAGCATCCCTTAGAAACTACAAGGCCGACTTTAGAGATGCAACTGCAGCTATGATTCTCTCCCAATGAGTAGATATTAGTTTTTTCAATATCATAAGGATTTTGGATTCTTGTGCCACGATCAATTCCTATTAGAATTGGGACCCCCTTTCCTTTATGCTTTCTTCCAATTGATTTTTCTCCTCGAAGGCATTTGTAAGCTCAAATCATAGCTTCCCAATCTCTTCATTATGAGTCTATAAAATAGACTTGACATCTAGCTTTTCTTGTTTTTCCCTTTCTGTTTATGCTTAGGCATTCTAGAGATCATCATAAGGCTTGGGATCAGACACTATCCAATTCCTTCTACATATTCTCCTTTTCCTAATCCATCTCACTTAATATCTTTTGCATCTCATTAGATATAGTGTTTTCTCTAGCTGCATCAATTTCCATCTTCCTTTGTTTGTGTTGATACTTTGCATTTGTCTCATGTTCAACAATGATCTCAAACAGGTCATTTCCAAATCCTTTCCTTTGATCTCTACCTATAGCCTATCCACTATGGATTTTACATTTTCCAACTCTACCTTGCACTTCTTCAATTTTTTTTTTAGCTTCTCATAGTTAGTGTAGACCACCTTTTTAGTTGCTTTGGCTAGAACCACCCTATCGCATGAGAGAGTCTCATTTAAATTGAGGCCTACTACCTTGATGTCATAATCTTCAAACTGCATTTCTCCCTTGGGCTTAGACATCAACAGCCTCATGGAGGTCATCAATAGAGCATTATGATCTTCATAAAAAAGGCATCAATTTTTTGAGTAACTATTTTTGTCTTGGAATTTATCTGTAGTTTTTTATTTTCACTTGTTAGGCCAAATTTGTTGCATCCAAGTGACTTTGGAGACTTTGTGGGGTGTCAATATTGTGCAACAATCGAAGCACATGGAGGGAGACTGAAGTAGGTGATAGAAGGAAAGGCCTCAACCATCCAAAGTTGTGGTGAGGTGAAGGGAAGCATTATCATGGAAAAAGGTGGGATTAAAGAATCAATTACAATTGACGTAGATGATAAGGTGATTAAAGAATAAATTATGACCGACCTAGATGATACTCCTTCAGCATGTCGGGTCGCTTCATGGGGTTCATTTTAAAATATGGATAGGGGAACATGTTTAGGATGAGGATATTAGAACATGTAGATAGAGGATTATTTTTCAGAATATGAAGGGGAAAGAACAACCAAAGATGTAGCAAAAGAAGGGCGTGCAAGACTTACCTAGGCTATCTAAGCCAAATATCTTGGTGGGGTAGATGTCGCATCTTCTTCTTTTCTGCTCGATGCACCTATTCTGCCTAAGCCTTGGAGTTTTCTTTTCTTTGTAGGGGCCAAATTGGCAGACACAAATTCCCTGGTAGCTGATCATGCTAAATCTTGGGTTTTTGTAGCTACGGTAGAGCTCTTTGGGGACCGTCTAGTCCTCTTTTCCTTTGGTAGGGCACTAGTGGAAGATGTGATATGTGGGCCCTTTTTTTTTACACCTTCCCTTTTCCTTTTCCTGTGTTAGGATCCTAAGGCTAAGAGGTGTAGAGTGTTGCTTTGTCTGGTCCAATCTCCAAATTGGACTCAGGATTAGTATCATTGATTATGACCTCTTTGTCATAAATTTAGTCAAAATTATCATCATGCAGATTAGCGTCCCCATACATAGCTTTGAGTTTCTTGATTTCCTTTTGGAACCTTGAGAATTCTTGCCTCTTTCTTTCCAACCATCCCTTATTCTTCAGTTGTGTGTTGAGAGACTGGCCTATCTGGATGCTCTACTAGAACTCCACCACTTGAACATAGAAGTTGAGCCATGGTGGCCAGTCAAATAGTATGAAAGCTAGGTCAATGTAAAACTCTACCCTCTCCTCAGTCGGGTTCATTCTTGATTCAAATTACTTCCACCTTTCATGTTTTACAATCACGAGATACCTTACTAGATTATAACTCCATGCGTCACAAATAAGAACCAAGCCTATGTGAGCCAATTTGCTAGTAAGAACATACCACTCTTCCCTTTTCACAAGTGTTACCTAACTATTGGAAATGGTGAGGGTAATCAGGTAAATCCCTTTCTTGTGTCTTCGGGTGCCATAAGTTTTGATGGAAATAGTTTCTTGATAGCATGCCTCCAAAGTGAAAGTCTTGTCTATTATAAATTTAGGGAGCCTAAAAGAATCTTCAACAAAACCATGAAACTTGATGAGAGAAAATTTTGCTCCCAAAAAATAACTCATCGAGGTTTGGTGGCTTTTCATCCATTGTAGGGCTTTAGGGAAAAACTGACCTAAAGGATGTGGGGATAAATCTAAGAGTATTGGTTGTATAAAATAATCCACAAATGAATAGTAATCGCATGTCTTGGAAATCACATGGGTCTAGAACAGTACTAGTTGGTATAACCCCTTTACATCAAACCTAAAGAGCAACAAATACCCTCACAAAGATTTAGAGTTTTGATGCAAAATCAAATGTGTTATAAAAGAGGAATACTTGAATTTAAAAGTAGTGCCATAATTTCTCAATTGAACCAACATCTTCTTGGCCACTACATCAGTAAAATCAAAATACTTCTAGCTTTTCTCCCTCCTGAGCATAAATTGCAAGACCATTTGGAGTGTATTTTCATCATCCTCAAAATTGTAAATACAAGCTAACATTGGAAAAATGACCTACACATTAGATTTGAACTTTCTACATACTAGAGGGAAGGCGAGTTGATTTCCTTCTGACCTTTCATCTATTTCATCTATATAAAATTCTAATTGCTTTGTTTTGCTCCTCCAAAAAACCTTCATTGTCATGTGCTCAAACCTTTTGGCACTCCATTTTATAGGGATGCATAACATATCATGGATGGTCATTGGGGTGATTGTAACCCTTATCCTGTTGCCATGTATAACCCTTATTTCTTTATCCAGCCTCTTTGTGCATGCATTCACTAGCTCTAGACATGGGTGTATGGTAGGAAACATGAAATATAGCAAACCACAATACTAGAGCCATGATGCAAAGCCTTCAGTTCCCCCATGGATAACCATTTTCTACAGTTCCCCTTCCCTAAGGATTTTAAGGCTCATATGCAACTTTGGGTCAAAAATATTGTCTACAAAATCAATAACCAATTCCTTCTTAATAGGTTCGCCTACCAGTACAATTTTAGTATGAATGAAACTCTGATCTTTCGGTGTTAAGGCATTAGAAAATGAATCCTTCCTAAATATGTTGGTGTAGCCTAGTCCGGTAGATGAAACTCTAACTCATCAACTAGAAGATGATGCCTCTACCATTGTTGCATTGAAGGATTTGTACAAAACTTCCTTAGAGAAATGGTTGCTTGTAGTTTTGGATACATAGCAAAAATTCACTTTTTGGGTGCATTTAATTTTCTTGCAAGTACATGCAATAAGGAATTGTCATTACCACTAGCTTGCTAAGTGCTGCCAATGAGGCGATATGCATGGAGTAAGGATCTGTATCCCTTAGGAATACAAACTCTATTGTGAGAATGTAATTAATGCATTCTCTTCACTGCCTTTTTCATAAATAAGCCTTATGCAGTGGAAAGCATTCCTTTAATGATGAAAAGTACTCTAACAAGACATTCATAATTATTTTGTTAGATTTTAGCACTTTAATCAATGTTTTTTAGTATGAGCAAGTAGGCTAGCATTGGTGACACTAATGGACACATGAAAATAATTGGTATGCACAACCATTTACTCCCAACACCCAAATTAATTTTTCAAGGCTTTGTGTTAGATTTTTCATATGATCCATTCCTCACCTCCTATCACTTTAATATTTTTTCATTACCATTCATTGGGAAATGGATTTTCTATTCATTGAGCTCACCAATGCATTTTTTCTATAAATAGCAATGCCACCTTAGAGAAAAACTCACTAGATTAGCTTTTTAGTTAGTAAGCTTCTCTTGTTGTTTTGTCTGTTATGCTAGCTTTATCCTACTTGCTACTATCATGTTTGGCCTAAGTACCCCCATTCGGCTCTTAGGATGAAAGCCACAATATTCCTTCATAGGTGAAGTCACTAGTGATATAACTAAAGGAATGATAAAGAAGAACAACCACCTCATTATTGTGGCATTCAAATGGGTGCTTGGCAAAGATTATGTGAAGGATGAAAATCAGCCACAGTGCAACTCCAATGTTGTTTCTCCATTTGTGGCCTCCCTATTGGATTTGTACATATTCAATTATTGGATAATTGAGTTGTGCCATACTATGTTTGATTTGAAATATTTGGATAGGCTCAGTGAGATTGTGCAAGTAGCTATCTCTGGTGATAGCATTCTGAGCACCATGAACATCCATAGGCATGTTTGTTGCAAGTATGAGGTAGTCTAGTGGTTTTTTCATTAATGTTGTCATTGATGTCAACATAGTTCAATATGTTGTAGATTGTACATGTATAGCTGAGATGTTGTTGAGATGTTGTGAGTACATGGAGCTATCTCTATGTTGTTGTAGATGTGATATGTTGATGATTTTCCAAGTGCTTTTGAGAAAATTAATAAAGAAGAGAACTCAGAGTGATGAATGTGTTCAAAATGTGCTCTGGTATGTGCTCCACATTTCTCCTATGTTGATCTTATGCTTGTGCAGATCTGAAGATTTGATAATGGTGATCTTGTAGTGATATATCGTAAGTTTTAGCTTCTGGTGTAATAGTACATGAAAGTTGCGTTCACCAGTGTGTGAGCTATTCTAACAAAGTCGATCTTTAGTGGATAGTGAGAAATGTTTTTGCTCTACAATTCTCCACTGTTTTGTTTCAGATCTTGTAGATCTAAGATATATCTTGAGATGGTGTTCTCCAAGTTTTGGCAAAGAAGGTTGAAGTTTGATGATCTAGAAGTCATGTTTTAGTGTTTAAGTATGAGTTTGTATAGTCCAGATGGACTGGTCAAAGGTGTTGATAGAGCCTTTTTTGGTTGTCTTTCAGGTTTGGATTATGTGCCCTTGTTTTTCATGATATAACTTTAGCTCTGGGGTGTGTTTCATTTTGGCATGTGGGTTAAATGGGCTCCCACAAGGGTTGAGCCTAGTGTGCTAGTTTTCATTTCCCCAATTATGGTGGCCTGTGTTAGGGTTTTTCTTGGCTTTCCTTTTCCCCATTTTTGGGCTTTTTATTTGGTTCCCCTTTCTCTTTTGCTTGCCTTGGCTTCTATTTTATCTTTTGGGAGGCGGAATGGATGCTTGAACAGAACTAGAACTTTTCCAAATTCTGAAGTTCTAATTCCTATTCACACATCTGTCCCGATTCCAATTCTGCATGCTTGGAGTTTTCTTTCCCTTTCTGCCCTGCATTGGTCATTGTCATTTTCCCGAATCCACTCACTTTGTTTCCCTTTTTCTTTTGGCAGGGGTGGAACCGGGTCAGGGGTTTGTCTTGGAACTTTTTGTGAGGTTCCTATTTTCCTTTTGTCTCCGCCTCCGGGGCTTTTTGGTCTTGTTTTGGTTCTGGCTCCGTATCCCCTGTCTTTTGTGGAGGTGGGGGCAGAATCATTTTGGGTTATTTTTCCTTTTTGGCTGCTTGTTCTTTTCCTTTGGTGACTGATCTAGCTGGTGCGTGTCTCACTTAAGTTCCCCCTCGAGCCTTGTCTCTCGTTCATCACCGGCCCCTTGCTACTGCTTTCACCGGCCCAACGTTGCCTTTGGCATGACTTTTGGCTCTCGGGGTAACCTCTTGGTGACCCCTGCTTGTCTCCCCAAGGCCTTATCTTCTCGACCTATGTTCACTGTGTCAGGGATATGTCTCCCCGACCCCTTCGTGTCTCACCGACGGGCTTTCCTTTCGGTGTGATGGTTGCCATTCGCGGTGAGGTCTTCTCGACTCCCCTTGGTCTCCCCGAAGTCCTTTTAACCACCCCCCTTTTTTACTCTTCAGTGTGACTTCCCTTTGGCATAGGTTTCCTATTGTTTCCTTGACCTATTGTGCATTCTTTGCTTGCATAAGTATGAGTTGCCTATCGGCAAGACTTATCATATATCATAGTGACTAGAATTTATTTGTAGGTGGTTGTCGATGTGACCCTAGTTTTATTTTGGCGATCAAGTGTGGGTTCTATCGGCAAAGGGCTTGAGGCATCAATGTATGTCATAGTGAATCTGTTGTGTCTTGCCGACGGTATTTTGTGTTTTTCTTTTGGCATGGGTTATACCTTTCATTGAAAGGTCTTGGTGATGTTGGCTTGTTATGCTAACCAAAATTTCAGGGTTCTTCGATATGGCTAATGTTGCTTTGCTATAGTGTCTCAGCGAACTCAGTGTGTCTTGCTAACGGGGTTTAGTACATGGCTTTTGGTGTAACCCGATAGAATCTCTATGATGTCTCCCTAATGGTTGGATCCTACGGCGACAGTTTCAAATGAAAAGTGCTTTTCGGCGAGAAAAACCTTAGGCTATAGCGATTGTGAACAAAACGAAAGGATTGCTTCAGTGTGAGGTGTCCCCCTATCTCAGCGAATTGAAAGCACATAAAGGAAATACATTTCAATAAAGCATTTTGAACATATATGACATCTCAACAACAATGGCTAATGGATATATTCAAGGCAGTCGTCTGATCATGGACGATCAATGGTCGAGTTTCAAGCTAAGCCACGGTCAGGGTTTCTGCTACGTTTGTGCCAGAAGCCTGGTGCATTCATGGTGACAGAGAGTTGGTCACTAGCTCCACCAAACTAGCATTGATGGTGATGTGGCTCTGGTACAAGGATGGCATGGCTTGAGTATGGACGCGTGAATTTGGCAACGAATTTGACATCAATTTCCTAGATTCTTTCGTGCGGGAGTGTCTTTCCTGCAGCAACCCGACCAATGACATTTATGAGGCTAGAGAAGTAGTTGAAGAACATGGTGATTAGGGTTTGACATGGGGATAATGTGGCTCTGAGATGGATGGCGATCCCTGAGCTGTTTAAAAGGAATTTCTGAATCATTTGTACGGGTCTTCAGCTAGAAATTAGAACCAATTATGAAGAAAAGAGCACTGAGTCACAGTGTCAAATTATTATCAGAATTTGAGGTCTAGGTTTTGTAGTCTGTAAATTGTAAGGTCTTGGATGCATGTATGAACTTGAAATGTATAGATTGGGGTCTTTAAGTCTCTTTTTTGTATTGTGCGTGTGGTTTGTTAATGAAAGTTGATCAAGGATCATTTCATTAACCATTTTAATGTAATGTTTTACTGTCTGTTCTGGTTGTTGCTCTTATTGAAGGAATAAGTTAAATGCTTTAATCATATTAGAGATTCATATGTATGATAGGAGGATTTGATAAGTAGTCTTATAGATCTGATCACTAGTTGTGAGACTAATAAGGTTAATCTTGCAAAGAATTTTTATGTACAGAGTAATCATTCCTTCTATTTGTAGGTTATTGTGACTCCTAGCCCAAGAATAATGGCACTAATCTGATATTTTTTGTACATCCTTAGGGTTCTAGTCTTCTTGCTCAAGATCAATCATTTTATTTAATCAATCTTGTTTGATGCCTTGCCCTACCTCCTAGTTGTTGCAAGTATTGTGTTACTGAGAATCTATCCATATTTGAGGTTCTCAATACTTGGCATCAGGAGTCATCTACTATAAAAAGCAATGTATGGTCTTATTTGAGCCATTGTGTGGGTATACCCGCCCTAGTTCTGTAGAGCCTAAACTGCAAAATATTTCAGTCTAGTGTTGAATCTTGTCATTTGGTCTAGGTCCTCCGAGCTGCCCTTGATTGGAGACGGCTACTCCATAGGTAGAATAGGAGACCAACCTAGTTGCTCATTAAAAACCACCAACAAGATGGCAACTCCACTGGGAAGTTACTCAGAAATCTGGTTATAAAATGCCATATCAAAAGAGTCATATCAATTTCCATGTTGGTTATGTTCAGAGTTTGAAGAATCTTAGGCCTGGAGGAAAGTTTTGTTGCAGTGAACCTGAAAGCTACAAGATCTATGGTGCTCTATTGGATGGAACTCAGAGAAATATTTACATGTAAGTGAGCTTCATACCATTTGAAGCTCAGTCCTCTGCAAAGAGGTGGTGACTCTGTCAAGGTGTACCTGTTGAATATTTGAAGATAGTTCCATGACTGCAATGTTTCCAGGTATTCTTCATGCTTTTTGAACAAAAAAATTTATTCCCCTTTATTTGGTGAGATCAAGCACTAGCATCAAGGGAAGTTTGAATATTGCAACTAGATAGTTGTAGAGGGATAGGTTTCATTTGCAAAATGCATTATTGTCCTATTTCTCCCTCTACAAGCTATGATACCATGCTTAAGGCACAGTCCTGTCTTCATAAAAGGGCGTATGATAGTGAAAGATACAACCCTTTTTATTTTGATAAAATCTAGGGTTACCCACATGTTGCCCCTAGGGGAATCAATAACTATTTACCTAAGTTTAAAGGTGGTGTTGAGGAATCAACATCAAGACATATGCAGCTTTTTATTGATTTCATTGGAGACTGTCAAGTTGAAAAAGAGGATGTGGTCATGAATCTATTTTCCAGATCTTTAGAAGGTGTGGTCAATGATTGGTTCACTTGCTTACCTGTGCACTCCATTGTTTCATGGTATCAGCTCAGAACTTTGTTCCTTGATACCTTTGATGATGTATCTAGTCCTGATAAAGGTCAAGAAGAGGAAGAAGTGGTTGAGAGGGTAGGACAGAGCAGTAACCTAATAAGTTGTAAACAAATTGCAGATTTACTAACCATAGAATATCAAAGGTTTGCACACAACAACTCTAGGTTGTTGTGGGCAACTCATATCATTCTTGACGGTGAGGACCTGCAGGATGCAAGGTATGATGCAAGTGATTCTGTTGCCCCTTCTAATGGTGATCTTGCAGATCATGATGACACTGATTTCAATCTGAAATCAAATTATGCTTCTGAACCAGAGTTGCTCAATGATGAGCAAGATTCAGATGAATGTGATAGTTGGACAGCCCATGAGGATGAGTTAGAATCCTTTGGTGACTCTCATTGCCAGCATGATGAAAAATAGAGCCAAGTGAAAAAAGGAAGTGGGAGTAGTAGTTTAAACCCTCATTGCACTAATGATGTGTGTCCTCCTACTGAAAAATGATATAGAGCAGTTGCAAGATGTGTTGAATGGTGAGTGTATCCCTTTGTATACACTTGATGAAGTTTTCACAGAATGTGACAATATGCAGAGCACTAGAGCTAGTTGTTTTCAGCTTCAGGGTAATGTAAATAGTGAATATGACAGCTTGTTGTCACATAACAGTCAACATTTTGAAAGTATGCCTGACTTTCAAATGCATAAGGATCATTTACATGTTTATAATGATGAATATGACAGCCTGTTGAGAGGTACTAACATGTTTTTTCAGGTAGCTAATTGTGATCAGACTATTTTTTCATATGGTCTTGATCAGTATTCATAGGTATTGCCACATGATACAAAATCAAAGAATCAAGAGTGTGGCAATGATAAAGTTTATTGGACCTAGTTGCCAGTGGAAGATAAAACTAAATAGAGAGCAAGTTTTCAATTGCACAAAGGCAATCAGATACTTATGTTTGAAGAGGTGCATTCATTCATATTGTTGTAGTTTGGCAGAGGTAAGCATGAGTTGGGAGAGACCAGCTCATTTTGTAGAATTGTATTTGACAGAGGTAAAGGTTGGCTCTCATTTTTCATTTGGTGACCTAGTGTCATCAAATGAAATAAAGAATCAACAATGTGACTCTTGAATTGCCTGTTCATGGACAATTATTGAAGTGGTGCTTCATCTGAAGCATTTCTTTTTCCATGAACATTAGGTTAGGTTTTTTCTTTTCTAGTTGGATTTGTTTTGTTGTGTCTGCTAAACTTGTTCAGTTAGCTCCTCATTGTTTTGGGTTTACTTTTGTTCTAGTCTGCTCTCCTAGTGATTTGAATTCTTGTTATGCCCATGGGGGGTATACATCCCCAACTGGATCCTATGTTAGAGCCTTTTTTGGTTGTCTTTCAGGTTTTGGTTGTGTGCCCTTGTTTCTCATGATATAACTTTAGCTCTGGGGTTTGTTTCATTTTGGCATGTGGGTTAAATGGGCTCCCACAAGGGTTGAGCCCAGTGTGCTATTTTTCATCTCCCCGATTAGGGTGGCCTATGTTAGGGTTTTTCTTTGCTTTCCTTTTCCCCATTTTTGGGCTTTTTATTTGGTTCCCCTTTCTCTTTTGCTTGCCTTGGCTTCTCTTTTGTCTTTTCAGAGGCAGAATGGATGCTTGAACGGAACTAGAACTTTTCCAAATTATGAAGTTCTAATTCCTATTCACGCATCTGTCCTAGTTTCGATTCCACGTGCTTGGAGTTTTCTTTCCCTTTCTTCCCCGCATCGATCGTTGTCATTTTCCCAGCTCCGCTCACTTTGTTTTCCTTTTTCTTTTGGCAGGGGTGGAACCGGGTTGGGGGCTTGTCTTGGAACTTTTTGTGAGTTTCATGTTTTCCTTTTGTCTCTGCCTTCGGGGCTTTTTGGTCTTGTTTTGGTTCTAGCTCTGTATCTGCTGTCTTTTGTGGAGGTGGGGGCGGGATTGTTTTGGGTTCTTTTTCCTTTCTGGCCACTTGTTCTTTTCCTTTGGTGACTGATCTAGCCAGTGCGCACCTCACTTAAGTTCCTCCCCGAACCTTGTCTCTCGTTCATCACCGGCCCCTTGCTACCACTTTCACTGGCCCCACGTTGCCTCTGACGTGACTTTTGGCTCTCAGGGTAACCTCTTAGCGAGCCCTGCTTGTCTCCCTGAGGCCTTATCTTCTCGGCCTGTGTTCACTGTGTCGGGGAGATGTCCCCCTGATCACTTTGTGTCTCATCGACGGGCTTTCATTTCAGTGTGATGGTTGTCGTTCGGGGTGAGGTCTTCCCGACTCCCCTTGGTCTCCCTGAAGTCCTTTTTACCGCCCCCCCTTTTTTACTCTTCGGTGTGACTTCCCTTCGGCATAGGTTTCCTATTGTTTCCCTGACCTGTTATGCGTTCTTTGCTTGCATAAGTCTGAGTTGCCTATTGGAAAGACTTATCATATATCATAGCGACTGGAATTTATTTGTAAGTGGTTGTCGGCATGACCCTGGTTTTGTTTTGGCGATCGAGTGTGGGTTCTATCGGCAAAGGGCTTGAGGCATCGATGTATGTCATAGTGAATCTGTTGGGTCTTGCCGACGGTATTTTTTTTTTTGCTTTCAGCATGGGTTATACCTTTCATTGAAAGGTCTTGGCAATTTCAGCTTGTTATGCCGACCGGCGTTTCAAAGTTCTTCGATATGGCTAATGTTGCTTTGCTATAGTGTCTCAGTGAACTCAGCGTGTCTTGCCGACGGGGTTCAGTACATTTTTTTCGATGTAACCCAATAGAATCTCTATGATGTCTCCCCGATGGCCGGATCCTATGGCGATAGTGTCAAATGAAAAGTGCTTTTCGGCAAGAAAAACCTTAAGCTATAGTGACTGTGAACAAAACGAAAGGATTGCTTCGGTGTGAGGTGTCCCCCTGTCCCGGCAAATGGAAAGCACATAAAGGAAATACATTTTGATGAAGAATTTGAACCTATATGACATCTCAATGACAACGGCTAATGGAGATTTTAAAGGCGGTCGTCTGATCATGGATGATCAACAGTCGAGTTTCAAGCTAAGCCACAGTCAGGGTTTCTGCTATGTTCACGCCAGAAGCCTAGTGCATTCATGGTGACAGAGAGTTGGTGGCTAGCTCCACTGAACCAGCATTCATGGCGATGTCGCTTTGGTACAAGGACGACATGGCTTGAGTATGGATGCACAAATTTGGCAGCGGATTTGACATTGATTGCCTGGCTTCTTTTGTGCGGGAGTTTCTTTCCTGCAGCAACCCGACCAATGACATTTATGAAGCCAGAGAAGTAGTTGAAGAAAATGGCAATTAGGGTTTGACATGGTGCTAATGTGGCTCTGAGCTAGATGGCAATCCCTGAGCTATTTAAAAGGAATTTTTGAATCATTTGTAGGGGTCTTCAGCCAGAAATTAGAACTAATTCTGAAGAAAAGAGCACTGAGTCACAGTGTCAAATTATTATCAGAATTTTAGGTCTAGGTTTTGTAGTCTATAAATTGTAAGGTCTTGGATGCATGTATGAACTTGAAATGTATAGATTGGGGTCTTTAAGTCTCTCCTTTGTATTATGTGTGTGGGTTGTTAATGAAAGTTGATCAAGGATCATTTCATTAACCATTTTAATGTAATGTTTTATTATCTGTTTTGGTTGTTGCTCTTATTGAAGGAATAAGTTAAATGCTTTAATCATATCAGAGATTCATATGTATGATAGGAGGATTTGATAAGTAGTCTTATAGATCTGATCACTAGTTTTGAGACTAATAAGGTTAATCTTGCAAAGACTTTTTATGTCCAGAGTAATTGTTCCTTCTATTTGCAGGTTATTGTGACTCCTAGCCCAAGAATAATGGCACTAATCTGATATTTGTTTTATGTCTTTAGAGTTCTAGTCTTCTTGCTCAAGATCAATCATTTTATTTAATCAATCTTGTTTGATGCCTTGCCCTACCTCCTGGTTGCTACAAGTATTGTGTTACTGAGAATCTAGCCATATTTAAGGTCCTCAATACTTGGCATCAGGAGTCATCTGCTATAAAAAGCAATGTCTGGTCTTATTTGAGGCATTGTGTGGGTATACCCGCCCTAGTTATGTAGAGCCTAAAGTGCAGAAGATTTCAGTGTAGCCCTGAATCTTGTCAGTTGGTCCAGGTCCTTCGAGCTGCCCTTGATTAGAGATGGCTACTCCATAGGTAGAATAGGAGACCAACTTGGTTGCTCATTAAAAACCACCAACGGGTGTTCAGTGTTTGAAGTTTGTCATTGTTGTTGCAAATGTATCTAGAGGAATCTGAGGTGTATTCTTGTGCATAATGAAGCATGTTTTAAATTTTGTGTGTCATCTTCTTCTTGGGAAGCATGTACATCATTGTTCATTTGTTTTCTCATTAGGTTTTTCCAACCTGGTGTTTACACTTCATTCAAAAAATAAAATTAAATCTAGGAAGCATGTGGTTGATCTGAGACATTACATTTTTTCTTGGTTAATTTTTTTTTTGGTCCACTCTTATTCCTTTCAACCAACAGAATGTTTAGTTGCTGACCTAATTTGAATTTATGAAATGAGGTATTTGTGGATAACCTTGGAGAAAGTTTCTAAGGTTGAGGATGGTATAAAAGCAAGTCAAATTGTGAAGAGTTGTATGAAAGTGTGATGCAAAGTGATGGAAGTGATCCAAAAATCATAAGAGAAGAACTGTGTAAATGAGTTGAGATAGTAGTACTTCATTGTGTTGGATTCCTCAAGGCAGTGAACTAAAGGTTTCTACAATCCTTATTCAAAGCTGTGGATGTGCATTAATTGTTGTGGTGGATCTTTTGCTCTCTTTTGTATCTGTAGGAAGTGAGCCTCCCTATTGGACAATGAGTCCTTTATGTAGGCAGTGAGCCTTTGTACTTGGATAGTGAGTCCTCTTGTAGGTAGTGGGCCTCTCTATTCAATTTTATAATCTTTTTGTATTGTGAGTTAACCATCACCATGGTGTTTCCCTTATTGGGTTTTCCATGTAAAAATTTGGTGTTCATTGTGTTGATTTATTTTCTATTATTTGTGTCTCATTCTCTTGCTTAATAACAAAATAGTGTGGTTGTGGAATCGATATGTGTTGAAGTCTTAAGTTTGAATTTTGTGAAAACTGAATCACCCCCCCCTCTCAGTTATCCTTTACCTATTTAACAATGTCAATTTTTGGGAGGAGGTTCCCTGTTTGACCCTTCTTACTAAATTTCACACCATGGACTTGGACAAGCATCGCTCATTGTCTTGACCCGTGGATTCCTTCCTTCTAAGGGAGTATGGCATGGAGTGCATTCTTAGGCTTGACTACAAAAATCACTTTTTATTTTTGGTGTACAGCTGTGTTGCCGAGGATTGAGGTCTATGTCATTTCTTTCCCATGTGTGTTGTGTTGTTAACCCCCTTACCAAAAAGTTGAGGAAAACCCAAATAAATTTTGTTTTGACTGCTAGTGATGGATGGACTTCAATTTAACTACTTTATTTTGTGTCACCTCCCCTTTTGCATTTTCCAATGTATATCTTTTTGGGTTTGCACATGAAGGCTTCAAACTTCTCTTGGAGCCTAAAGACCGATACACATATTATAGTGTAAATATTTTTAATGAATATATATATATATAATACCTTTCTACTTTTCTTATGTTATTTTCATGGCTTATTCACAAAAATATCGTACTTTACAAAAAATATTACATATGGTACATAATTGTGAAAATTTTAAAACAACTTGCATGTTTGAATGGAACAATTTTAGATAAATATCATTTACCAATATATCCAGAATGTTTTTATCCATATCTTATAGGTCATACAAATTCTTTTATTTGCATGTGTGAATGCAAAAGGGACCCTTCCATATTGCTTCAAACTTTGCATGCTATCCTAGTTTTGCAGTGCGCTCATTGTACTTCAACACAAGGTTTCCCTCCTAGAAATTTGGGTTGAAGGCCTTTTTATCAAACCATTGTTTGACTATCTATTGGCACTCAATCATAGCATCATACGGTCTTTCCCTTTTTTCTTTAAGGCTCAAAATTTTCACCAATCTTACTTCCATCTCACTAGTTGCCTCAACTTTCAAGACTTTTAATAATTGAATAATTGGAGGCCTTTAATAATTTCTTAGGCGTAAGTCTATTAGCCCATAAAGTAACTCACAAATTCCTATGTCATTCCTTCTGGCATTTCAACCTGATGTGCTTAGTTAACCTAATCAAGTTCTTGTTGGTTGACTCTACTGACCCATTTCCTTGTGGGTAAAAATTGGATGATGTCTTGAGGTAGACCCCATGCTTGAGAGTGAATTTCGACATCCTAGATCATATGAAGGCTTGTGCATTATCAAATATGATGGTTTTAGGTGAACCAAATCTTTCCACCAGCTCAAGAAAATTGACAATTTTTTATTTTGTAGCATTTTTCAGAGCAATGGCCTCCGTCCATCTCATGAAATAATCAGTTGCTAGAAGAATCCACTTATGGCCTACACTAGAGATGGGATTCATCATCCTGACAAAATCCAAAATCCTTTATGCAAAGGGTTCCTCAGTCACAATCGACCTCAATGGCATTGTAGAGTTCTTCCACTTGCCAATGAAAAATTGGCACTAAGTACACTTTCGCACCAGGTGGTGCACCTCGAAGAATATGAAAGGCTAGCAATATCCTATCCACATTATCTTCAAATAAATTTTCTTTTCCTAGAGAAGATTCTTCCTTTAGGACTACTATGGAATTGATTTAGAACTCTTTCTACCTATGGCTTATCTAAACAATGGAGTTGGATGCTATCATAATTTCTTTTAAATAAAATTCCCTCAATTAGTACATACCTAGTGCCTTCTAGTTGGTAGTAGAATCTTTTGTGAGGTAAAATTTTGGTTGGATACTGCCCCTCAAGCATAAATCATGTCTGAATAGCTACCCACTAATCGCCAGATTCAAACTGATTTGTATAGACCTAGTTGGTCTCTTCGTCCACCTAGGAACTTGATTCTTGCATGAGGTATTTGCAAAGACCTATTCATAAAACTAGCTTGGTTGGTTAGATGTACACATCATATTCCATGATCTTAATGATCTAGTTGGCCCTATTTTTAGTTATCTCACCTTTGGTGATGTATTCTCGAACACTAGGCTTGGCAATGAGGATGGTGATTCTGTTGGCTGATACCAGGTGTCAAAATTTGTTAAGGATTTTAACAATAGAAAAGGCTTGTTTCTCAACAAGATTGTACCTATTTTCATATCCTTTGAGAGTCCTAGAGTAGAATGCAATGGGATTCTCTCCACTTCCTTCTTTGTCCTTTTGAGTGAGTACCGAAGATATGTTATGCTAGACACTGTAGACATAGAGCAATAAATCCTTGGAGAAGTTTGAGTTAGCTAATACTAGAGCTAAAAAAATGGATACCTTTATTTTCTTGAAAGAAATATTTCCTTCAGGAGTCTATTTAAACACTAAATTAGTTTTTAAGATCAACATAATAAGTCTCTTAATGCCCGTGAAGTCAGAAATGAACCGGTTGACGAAATTGATCTTTACTAGATAGGACTATAGCCCCTTCTAGTTGACTAGCAACAGTAGCTCTATTATATCCTTCACCCTTTCAGGGTTTATGGATATTCCTTCTTTTGATACCATAAAAAAAATAGCTTGCCTTGTGGTACCTTAAAGATACATTTCCTGGGATTTAGGGAAATATCAAACTATTGAAACTTCTAGAAGACTCTTTCTAGATGATCAAAATGATCAACTTTAGATTTTGAAGAAATAGTCAGGTCATCTAGATATATTAAGATGATCTGATTAATCAATCCCTTGAAGGCAATATCCATTACTCGCTGAAAGGTTGCACCAGCATTGGAGCGTCCAAAGGGCATTTTTGAGTACATGAACATTCCCCACATAGTGGTGAACATTATTTTGAGCTAGTCCTTCCCTTTGACGTATACCTGGTTATAACTTGAAAAACCATCAAGCAACAAGAACATCTTCAATCTAGCCACATTTTGTAGAATCTTCTCCATTGAGGGAAAAGGGTAGTGATATTTTAATGAATCCTTTTTAAAGTCCCTGAAACCCATGTAGAGTTGAATATCATCATTCTTTTTTTGCACTGGTACAATATTGGATACCCAAGTGGAATGTTTGATCAAGTATATGATTCTTGATTCAATTAATTTTGTAAGCTCTTATGCCATCTATGGTTTGATCTTTGGATTGACTAACCTTTGTTTCTATTGAATGAGCTTTGAACCTTTGACCAAGTCAATAGTGTGTTGGATTATTCCTAGATCATATCCTCTAAGATAATCATAGGTCCAAGCTATGACCTTGTTGTATCTAGAACATAGCCCTTCCAGTCTCTCTTTATCATTCTATAGAACATCTCTTAGGACTTTTATCTTTCTTCCATTCCCAACATCAAGATCTTCATAGTCTTTTGCATCAATAGTGAATCTTTATTTTCTATTCCTCACATCTTCACAGTCAAAATGATTTTTGAGAGAAATCAAACCTCATGGGAGCTTATTTTTCTTTAATTGGATCACTTGTCCATCTATAGCTCCCCTAGCCTTGGATTATGAATGATCAGAAGCTTTCTCTAACTTTTGTTAAAAAGCGAAAATCTAAACATCATCCTCAAAAACCTACTAATTCTGATCATTGGTGGGAATTGACAGTCAGATGATGGTTTGCACTATATTCTATTTTGTTGTTGATTTCAAAGTTAGCTCAAACTACGAAAAAATTGGAGCCATCTGATTACCAACAACATTTTGGCATCATGGGATAAATGGTGTATGTTAAGAGCTTTAAAGATCTCGATTAGATCCCATATTCTGTGTCTATAAGACCTCATTCTTACATTTTTTGCAGCTACCTATTTTTGATGGGGTGTTTTAGCACTTCTCAACACAAGTAATGCATAGTAGCATCGCCTCTCTTGAAAGACAATTTCCTACGAGTAAATTGCAAAAAATTATCCGAAGGTTTTAGATGTCAGGTCATGATAGTGCTTGAAATATCTCAGTTGTTTCATGTGATTTTCTCATAATCACAAGAAAGCCTTACGTATGTTAAGTTGAAAGGGAATTGGTTCTTTGAATGGAGTTTATAAAATTCTAAAATGTTTTTCTATTGCTGCAAGTTTAGGAAAATTGTCTAGAACTCCACTTTTGTCATTAGATTTGGCTTTATAATGATGCTTGAACTTTTCCTAAATTACTATTTTAAAGAGAGGTCAAAAGGGAAGGGAAGAGGGTAAGTTTCTAGACTTGAAACTACCCATGAAAAATGATAATGGAGAACACTACAATGGGCAACCTTCCTAAAACTAAGTTCCACTTAACCAATTCAACTAACAATCTCATGAAACTATTGCAATTTTCTAAGGTCTACAGATTTCCAACCATTCATTCACCATAAAACATGAATAAAAGATAGAATTTAAGTGAAACATTCAATTCATGTTCAGACTAGCTTTATACTGCTATTTATCATCAATAAACAACAAAAAGCATGAACAAGGAAGGGCATCAACACAACAAAATTCTTTAGCATGAATGAACAACATTAACCAATCTACTAAAATCATTATAAACACATAGAACAACAAATTAAATATACTCAAATATATTAACTATGAGGAGATGAATCATGAAACATGAATGAAACTCAAGAATCCACCAAAATCAATGAATTTCTATTATAATTTTAGCATCATTTCTTTACAATAGCTCAACTCTCTCTTGAGAATGAGAGGAGACCCTCAATTTATAGTGTCCAAAAATAAAAATGAATGACCAAGATTTAATCTCATTGTGTGGCCAAGATTCACTAAAAATTAGGGTTTTACCTACCCCTTAATATTTTTACAATTTAAAATTACATCTTTGTCTTTTAGCCTATTTTTTCCTCTAGTGCTTGGCACTGTATCACCTTTCTCCTCTAGCTAATTTTCTTTTGTTTTAGCTACACTATGAGGATTTCATCATCTATGACTATATTTCCTTCATTCTTCTTCATAGTTGCATATCCTAGGAACTGGCCAATTAATTCCTAAAGCTTATTTCACTCCACTATATCGGATTAGAGCACCTAGAAGCTCAACTTTCTAGATTTCCTAGTAATAAAGTCCCAATCCTTGTTGCATTTTTGTATGTTCTTGATCATTTGCTCTGATTGAGCAAAGGCTCAAGCAACAAAATCCACAAAATATAGCATGAGTGTATCGGTGGCCTCGTTCTCCATCTTCTTGTGAAAATATGGTCGTATCCTTTCAGGGTCCAACTCGACAGCTCATAATTTATCATGAGCTTTAGATATTCTTTATAGGCTACCTAATGTTCTTTGACCCAATCTAGGTCTACCTCCACTTCACGGAGCACCCCCTCCAAGACCTCTCTCCTATGATCAAGGACTAACTTCTAGGTCTCAACAAGCCAATGGTCATATTTTGCCAAAGCCAACTCCTTTTCCTAGGATCTCTCAGGCATCTTGAGGATAGCCTCGAGTTTAGGATATGTGATCCTGTATAGTTCCTGGAAGTCAGTAAAAAATTCCTTGTTCCTTTGAGCTTCTTTTGTGCCTCCCTAAACTTATTTGTTGTTTGGACAACATGGCCAATGCCCATATCTTTGTTGTAAACTACCTATCAAAACAAGTCTTCAATGGCCTTAGTCTAGTTTTTCCTCCTCTCTAATTTTCTAATATGATCCTTAGAAAGCAATAGAGGATTGTTTGATGATGCTATGGGAAATTCCTTGGTGGAAGACCATTTTTATATATAGGCCATAAGATCTGCTACCTGTGCCTTTAATTCCTCCTTGGAGGATTGATGTTTGTTCATTTGATGTACAATAGTGGCAATAGATCCTTGGAGATGATTAATTTTCTACTTCTTGGTGGTTGTTCCTAGGTCGATGGTGGAGATATTGTAGCTTACTCCCTCCCATTTATCCATCACTATAGTAGCTTTTTGTATGATCCACGATCATAATGCATCCATCGTGATATGGGATCGAACCCTTGGCTTCTTTTGCTTCTTTTCTCCTATCTGAACTCTAGCCAGGATGACCTCCAGCCTCTCCTTGGGGTCCATGAGGGTGGGAGCCTTGTTTTTTAATTTCTTCTCTTGCCATTCAGGGATCTGAGATCCCTCCTTTCATGATTCATGATCACCTTATTCCTTTTGAGTATGTTGGATCTCCATTTCTTTGTGACCCAAGACCTCTTGTTCTATTTTCTCTTCCTCTTCTTCATCTAAGTCCCAAATGAATATAGTCATTTATTTCTATAAGTCAATGATAGCTATGTTTTCCTTGGGGCTGTCTTCCCCTTTAGAAGACTTTTCTTCTTCTTCTTGCACGTGCTCTACATGATGCTCTATGTCTTTTCCTTTTCTTGTTACAACCTCTTCTTCAGGCTTATCTTCTTCTTTCTTTTGCTCTTTCTTTTCTTCTTCTTCCCCTATGGGAGGCATCTCCTCATTATGATCAGGGATCTTTTGTTGTTCCTTGGTCAGAGGCTCTGTAGTTACCTCCATTTCTTCATCTACCTCTTTCTTTTCTTTAAAGGATTGTCTTTCAACTTCCTCCCCAACATATTTTAGTTGTCGGGACAACTCTTCCTCAAGCTCTTGGTCAGAGGTTTCCAAAATGTATTTTGCACTGAGGTCCTCAACATATTCCTTGGAGCATTTTGATTCCTTTTCTTCTTCATGAAATAGCTCATCAATGACTAAGTGTTGGTGCTCGACATGCTCATGGTAGTCATTAAATTCCTCATCAATTTATTTTATTGCCTCCCTCTCTTGTCTTTCTAGTTGCTCATAAATTTGCATTGTTTCCTCCATCTTAGGTGGTTTTTTCAGAGGAGGGGTAGGGAGACTGGCAACGACTTGAGCTAAGGCATCTTGCACTATAGAGTTCATCAATACTCCCGAGAGCTCCATTGGTATGTTTTGTATATGTTTGGAAAATGCTTCGAGGAGAGTAAGGGTGGTCATTGTTGTTGTAGATGCCAAGGTAATTGTCATTGATGGAGACATGGAGGAAGAAGAGAGTGGAGAAGTGGTGCCAGAGGAAGACTCTCTCACCATAATGGGTGTAGTAGGTGTTGGATCTTCTAAAATCCTAGTGAATTTTCTCATTCTCCATGGATATGGTCTGCCTTTTTGACAAACCCTTGTCCTCATAAGTGAGTAGGGTTTAGTCTCTTGAGCTTTCAGAGGTTTTAATTTGGTCTTCACTGGTTCTACCAATTCCTAGTCCTTTAAGTTGCTTCTTTGAGCCATTGTTTACATCTATGTACTAGCCCCTTTGGTTAGAGTACTAGTCATTCAACTCGCTCATTGATTTCACCAATTCCCTAGGTTAGGGTTTTTAATTTTCTTGATGACTTAAGCTTAAGTCATTAGTGTGCAAAGGGTCATGTTGTCGGTGGCTTAGACAAATCCTTTCATTAAATTCTAACCATGTTGTATGTAGGTTTGTTGAGATTTTAGGAAATTGGAGATCATGATCATACCTCACCAACTTGCGGAATTAAGGTGCCGACCAGTTATTTGGTGTGAGGTTAGCAAGATGAAGATGTGCATCCCATATGACATGTGGGGTTGAACCTCAATTATTGAGCTTGGGGTCCATGGTTTTAGACCGACGGTCACAATCTAAAGTTGGAATGAATCTCTACTATTCCCTACTGGCTTGCGGGGTGAAGATGAAGGTTGGTTAAAAGCCACAGGATTAGGTAGATTGTGACACATTTCTCCAGCCATTCAATTTATAAGATGTATAGGGCCCATCGACATGGTATTTTATGTCCGAGATGGACTAGTGCTATTGGTCAGAGGTAGGACAACAATGCTTCATTGGATTTCTAACCCAATCAACCTGAGATGAACTGTTCAATTTTCTAACTCTTCAAGAGATCAGCGGGTAGTATTCAAAGTTGGCAAAGGACACATGGTAGTCATTTTATCCTTCAACCAGTGAAGCATTAATTAATTATTCTTTTCTTGTGCAATCATGTCGATCTCGATCCATGTGAAGATGTATTTGTTGGCAATCATGAAGGATGATCCACAGATTCTCATGCAGCTCAACTTAAATGGTGATAGTACACACACCACCAAATTGCCATGTTTGTGCATGCATTTTTACTAAACATTGATGAAGGTTTCCATTACCTCACATGATAAATATAGGAGGAATTAACTACTAATTGTTTCATTTATTTTAGTAGTTAGAAACCTCTCTGGGTCGAGTCTGATCAAGTTCGAGTGCTTTTCTGACAAAAGAAAATGAGTATGCCAGTGAGAAATTCTGTGCGTTTGAGCTTGAAAAAGCTTGGTCCTACTATTCACGAAGTTGCTTTGATCAATAATCCTAGGATTTTTCCCACTAGATGTAGTAGAAGATTGCAATTCTAGGACATTGTTTCCTAGCCGGTTGATGTGAGAGGCAAGTAGCTAGTGTGCTCCGTTACTGGTGTCAATAGGAAAATATGGTATGGGTGTGGCTCCTTCGGGCACCAAAACTCACCCATTGATCTCACAAAAATCCATTCAGATAGCAATACTAAGACAAACCCTAGCTAAAAACAATATCTCTCAACTTTGGGAAAAAATATAGCCTTAGGTGAGGAGGTTTTTCTTGTCCCTCCACTAGATATTAGGACTCCAAGCGGGCAGGCTAGTATTGGGGTGCATGCGGGCAAGGATGAGGAGGAGGCTAAGGTTACATCTCCATCTCTAGGAACAACTTAGAGTGGGTGTGTTTACTAGCATCTATGTGTTGGTAAGGACAAGGTGGCTAGTCAGTAAGGAATTTCCATGTGGGATGGAAAATTTTTGCTATGTTTTGTTGTTGCAGTGGGTAGTTTCTTCTCCAATGTAAGTGATAATTCCTTTTGGGTTTGATTATGATTGTGTTCCCTCATGGCAATGAAGATGTTTGTTTCATTGCAAGATGGATGGTGACAGGGGAATTTTGGTGGCACTTTTGTTTTCCCCTTTTTTGATGGTGGTTATAATTTTGGCTTCACCATTTTAGCACCATGTAATTGTAGATTTAACACATGTGGGCTTTTGAAATGTAGTTGAAATGATAGATGAAATGAAAATGTTGTATTTGACGTGCATTTGGTCCTGAAGCTTGTTGCTCCCTTATGCTATAAAAGGGAAAGCATGGACCATTTGTAGAAAAGAAACATTTTTGGCTAGGTTTCGGGTTGAGTGCATATAGGTAGAAATGAATAGAATAGATTGTCAAGTTTTGATCTTATGAATGAACTCATGCAATTATCTTAAATTTTTCTGTAGATGTGACTTGAAGTACAAGTAAATATATAATTATGATATATTTTCTCTCCTTTTGCAAGTTTATGTGAATTTTGAATGAAATATTAATAGTATTTCTATTCTACTTTGAACATTTGTGTGAATGTATGTCTCTATTCTTTGTTTTGATTCAAGAAATCAATTAAATACTTAGACAAGGTCATGAATTTATGTTTATTTGCAATGGATTTGATAAGCAGTAATATATCAGAAAATTTGAGCTCCATGATGCAAAGTTATTGTGAGAGTAGTCCACTCCATTAAATTATTGGGTCATTTCTATTTTACTAGTTCTTGTATGTGTGACTCCATTTTCCCAATGAATAGGGAACTAATCCATTCCTTAATGATTTTCATAAGGGGTTAATCAAACAATTGTCTAGTGATTGACCTAAAGTCAGGGTTTAAATTCATTTAAAATTCATTGATCTCAATGTTTGTGTGTGTCAATTCTAATCAAGGACGTCTTCATTTTGATGAATGGGTATTAAGTTACTTAGAAACAAGCCAATTTCACAGTAATTGGTGCAAAATTATCCTTCATCCAATTTGATATGTGTAAATGTTATGTTCTACAAAGAAAAACCTCAAATGAACACATTAGGAATACCTTCCTTGGTCCCACAGAGCCTAAAGTGCAGAAGATATTAGTCTTTGACTATATCTTGTTAGTTGGCCATTCATTAGAAGATTCTTACAAATTAGGTGTCAGCATACATCAAATTTTTGGATCTTTGTCCCTAATTCTAAGAAACACTTCATAGCTGCCAGTATACAGGTACATCATCTTGTTAGTCAATGAAACACTTCACATTCAAGCATACATCAAATTTTTGGATCTTTGTTCCTAATGATAAGAAACCCTTCACAACTGCCAGCATACAGGTACTCTTGTAGAATTTGAAAGAACTTTGAGCATTTTACAGAAAAAATCATAATAAATTTCCAGTGCTCGATATGAAAATAATTCTCTAATAAGTGATTTAGCACTAGATCAAGGAATATTCAATATTTTTAGCATGCTTCATATGTAAGTTGAAATTCATATAGTAAAATGCAAGAATTATGCCATATTGTAGTTCTTAGGAAGCTTTTGTATGGAATAAATGTGCTATGATCTTGGGATTATATTTGTAAAAGGAATTGAAGTAGTGTTGTATAAATTGCATAAAAAAATGAAAATTCCTTTCAAGAATTAGGTGTAAGCTGTCAATTTGTGCCATCTAGTACAAATATGGAAAAAAGCATACAAATCAAGCACTCTTGGGCCCATCAGGATGGATTTTGTACTGATAGGTATAGAGCTATCAAGTTTGACAATATTTGTGGCTATTCGAATAGTGTACCATTCAAGATCAGGGATAAGATACCAAAGTTTAGTGTTGAAAATTTTGAATCAGCAAATAGGCATGTGCAAGAATTTGTAGATGTGATTGGTGATTATGAAATTTATTTTGAAGATCTGGTTATGAAGCTTTTTGTTCAATCACTAAAGGGAGATGCAAGAGACTGGTTCTCTTTTCTTCCTATTTCCTCTATACATTGTTGGAACGAACTCAAAGCCACTTTCTTGGAGCAATTTGGTGACAAGATCAACCTAAGTGTGGCAAGGAGAAAGTTCATGGAAATCTCTAAATATAGAGAAGAATTGGTCCCAAACTTCAACCTTAGATTGTCCAAGGTTATAAGGGAAATCCCTTAATATTTAAGACCAAATGATGCAGAATGCTTGGTTGTATATTTGGGGGCGTTTGATAGAAAATGGAGTTTCCTACTGAGGGACAAAGAACTGGTTACATTATAGCAAGATTATTAGGAAGCTATAAATATTGAGAATAATTTGAAGTACTCAATTATGAGGAGACCTGTAGTAACTAGTGCTGCTAGTTCTAGTAGTATTTAGGAAATTTAGCTAGGTCAAATAGAAAATAAAAGTGTTCATTAGGAGGAGGAATCTTTAGATATTGAACTCACATCATTTTCAAGAAATGCAGAGCAAGCATCGACCTCTAGCCAGCCATGCAGGGGAGGGATGGACTTGATGTTATCTATTGGAAAATTGTATGAAATAAAGAGAGATACAAATGAGTCACCATATGACTTGTTTTCAAGATTCTTGGATATTTTGATGGAAATTCCCATAGGGCTTAAGCCTAATTAATTGATGTGTATTAACCTATTTTGTGAAGCTTGCACACCAAGATCAATCCAATGACCTAAATATGTGAAACCACAAAGCATTGATCAAGTAGTAGACTGGATACGTATGGTTGAAGAGGCCAAGTATGGTTATGTGTATCCCATTGCTTCCCATATTATAGATAGTGATTATCACAGTGAGGAGAGACAAATGCTATCATTAACAGATCGACAAGAAGCATCAACATCTAGACAATTAGCTATTGAGTGTTGTCATTTCACAAATAGTCTAGAGACATATGCACCTAGCAGTAATGAGGGTGAAGAAACAAAATGTGAGATCAAGGAGCTCATATCTCACTACTTCCCTCCATTTTTTTTGAGCCATGAGACTATGCAGGAAATACATGGATTTGTACAAATGATTTTTTCTTGGATCCATCCTATGTCATCCAATAATAGGGTTACACCTTGTGTTTATGACAAGGCACAAGTAAGGATTCAAAGAGGAAAAATTGATCTTGAAAAATCTTCAATTGAATATGATTCCTCTTATGAATTAGATATAGAATCCATGGCTTCTAGTAACAGGTATGTTAATAGCCTTCAGGGTATTTTCTTTTTAGGTAGTGAACAATTTTCCTCATGTGAAGAATTTTCAGAGCATGGATCAATTGTTATAAGAAAAAGTGATGGAGAGAATGGTGAATGTGCTTCTCTTTGCTCATCAAGTGACTACAATGATCTTGGGTGCTTTGAAGACCAAGGTCAATAGATTCCTCATGATATACATGATGACATACATCCAATTATATCCAAGATATGGAAAAATTCTTTATTTGATGAGCCCACACCTGAAATTGAAGATACAAAGGATGATGTTTATTGGTGTAGGAGTAATCCTATGTTTGAAGACAACTTTGATGAATACTTACTAGATATTACTAGCACATATGTTGCAAAGAACATATATAGGTTTCAAAGTGGTACTGCATTTGAAAATGTTGGCCCTAATTTCATAATCTACCAATTGAAAGGGAAATCCAGTGGCACAGATATGGTGAGGATTGTCTGCCAACATGGGGTTGGACAAGTGGCCTATGATGAGCATGTCAAAGATGGTCCATGTTTTCTGGAACTCAGGGATGGTAGTGTCTCATGTATTGGAAAGAATCATGAAGACAATATTAGATGTGACATTGATGATAATGGATGTATAAGTGCTTGTGATTATTCTACTATGACAACTAATAATGCGGTTGAGAAGGGGTTTGAATTACCACCAGCTTATGATCTACATTGCAATAAGGGACAAGATAAGGAGGGAAACTTTCTCTTCAGTGATTAGAAGACTAATTAGGTTGAATGCACTAATGTTCCAATAACATGATATCATATTGAAGAAGAGCATCATATTGATTTGGAACATATAATTGATCCACACAATGAGCAATATGAAAATGCAGATAACCAATGGACTTTTGCTAGCTTGTATGAGGCTACGGTTAAGGTTTTTGCAAGTACCCCTTACCTTCTTGATATGATTATGGATTTTCTTTCACCCGCTAAAGACAATGTTGATGCGAGGTACATGAAGGGAGTGCATGGTTCTATTTTCCCTTTTCTTGATCTTATGAAAGAATTCTTAGATGTAAGCCATAGTGATTATGAAGTTTTCAAATTTGATGAAAAAATTGGGTGTGATACCACACTTCATCATGGTGTAGAATATGATGTTAGTGTAATTAATATTTAATTACACTTGCATAACTTTACTTAGGTAATATTTAATACCTAGGTTAATTATTCTTATCCTTATCTTATTGAGTTGTCTTTTTGCTCAAGATAAGATTAGGGTTTTGCATTATTGTCTTTTTGAAGGCTTTTGTATTATTTGTAAAATAATTACTTTCAATAATCATTATGTTGGTTTTATGCTTGCACATATTGGCTCTGAGGGTTTACATATTTTGTTCTGAATATCTTTTGCATGTGATAGATGATTATTGGGGATTGTGAAGTTGGTTTTTCAACTTCTACATGGTATCAGAGCCTTGATTTGTAGTCCCTTCTCATATTTTTGAGAAAATCATTGCAAGGTTCATTCGGGATTCCTCGAAGGTTTCATACCTTGAGTTTGTCTCTATATTTGGGTGCTCTTGCACAGTCACTTTTGGCCCACAATTGGAGGAAATTTGAGCTCATTTTCAAGTCTAGTGCTATCAAAAAAGTAAAGATTGACTTTTGTTTTGCCTGAATCTGACATTTTATGCCAAAGTTATGAGGGTTTGAAGATTTTCCAGATCTAGGAGTTGTGAAGCTTCTGGTGTGTTTTTAGGTAGATCGGACCTCGCCATCAGATCCAGAGCATCCGAGAGACGAAAAATGACATATAAATTTCCTATATTTGGCTTCAGCTGTTTGTGAGGCAAAAAAAATTTACCCAGCAGGCCATATGGCCCGCCAGGTATAGGGTACGATCATTTGTAGGATTTTTTAAAAAAAAAAGGGGTCTGCAATATTCATCGGCTTTTAAAACATTTATATAGGGATTTGATTTTTATTTATTTAAAAAAGAAAAAGAAAAAACTATGGTGGATAAATTTCTATGGAGGTTTTAATTTTTATTAGGGCTTCTTTTTTTGGAATTAATGCCTAGTACAAGGCCTCTATACCACCTGCCTTGACAGGTCTCGTCGATTGTCTTTTTTTCCACCCTCGCCGGCCGTCCTTCCCCGTCGGCTCCTCTTACCACCCTCCACATCACCCTCTGTTGGATTTTCTTCTCGCCAGCTCCATTCTCTGGTGCCCTCTCCATTTGTGTCGGCCATTAGCTTTTAACCCCCATGCCCCTTCTACTCAACGCCCCGGTCACATCACTGTCTACGAGCTATCCTGCAGGGGGCTCCACCGTCGGCAACGCCAGGAGTGGTGCCACCTCAGTCCACCCACCCGCCACCCACCTAGTGGCGGGTTTCTTTTTTGTGCTATCCCTACTTTTGGTCATATGGTGGACCAGGGGCTAGGCCAAAAGGTGCTTACTTTTTTTGCCCGATTAGCCTTTGAAAACCCTGATTTGCCCCCATACAACTATTTTTTTCATTTCATCATAACTTTTGATCTCGGAGGCGAATTTTTTGAAACGAGATATCGCCGGAAAGCTGGTGAGCCCAATTTTGTGATGGTTTAGTTTTTTCTTAGAAATTTTTCTGTTTGATGGGATTTTTTTCCCAATGGAAGTCAGATGTTGCTGTTCTCACTCCGAGAGACATATCTTTTGACTCGCTTATCTATTTTTCACAATTTTTGCGGCATTGGAAAGCTGGTTTTGGCCTCTACACAGATCTAAGGTCTTTTTTTTATCAAAGATTTAGATGTGAACTTTTTCTCGTGCATGCACTCTATTTTTGTTTTCATGCACTAGGTTTACTTTTTCTCTTTTCGTTTATGCATGTTTTTGCATTCTCTCCTTCTGCAATCATTGGGTATTGTAATAACGAACTGATATAAAGTTCCATTAAGGGGGGTTCTTTCATCACACCTTCATATTAATGACAACTCGCATGAGTTTTTTTTGTTTCTTGTTGTTTCATTTAGCTTCTTTCTTGCTTAGCTAGACACATCGTTGGGTTTGCTTCAGTTCACACTTCACATTGGGAGTTTATGGTTCTTGATCCGCATTGGTTCAGATCCTTCTCATTTGAGGGCCATGTTTTTATGGTTAATGTTCTAGAATCTTGATGGTACTTGTCTTATGGGCAGTTTTAGTTTCAGTTTGGCATTGGCTTTAAGAGACATAGCTTCTAGATTTTGTCATCATTATGGGTGGCTTCATCCTTTCATCTACTATTGCTTATAGATTCCAGGGTTGATCCAGTATGTGAGTTTCCAGTGTTCCTTGGCATCAATTCTGTTGTTACATTTGTGATTCTGTTATGGTCTTTTGCAAACAGAAGTATCTTTCCTTGCTTTCTGGATTTGGGGTTCCAGTGTTGCTTCATTAGAGTTCTTCCAATGATTACTTGCAATAGTTCATCTCATTAAGGGGTGGTTTTTCCCACTGGGTTTTCTATCTCTTTGCATTTGTAAATGGGTATGTGATTAGGCCTTTGTTGTTGGGACCCATCTCACATCATTTGCATGATAACCTACTTCTCCCTAAGTTGCACTTATGGGGGGGTGTTAGTGTAATTAATATTTAATTACACTTGCATAACTTTACTTAGGTAATATTTAATTCCTAGGTTAATTATTCTTATCCTTATCTTATTGAGTTGTCTTTTTTCTCAAGATAAGATTAGGGTTTTGCATTATTTCCTTTTTGAATGATTTTGTATTATTTGTAAAACAATTACTTTCAATAATCATTATGCTAGTTTTATGCTTGCACATATTGGCTCTGAGGGTTTATAGATTTTGTTCTGAATATTTGTTGCATGTGATAGGTGATTGCTTGTAGGTGATTCTTGGGGATTGTGAAGTTGGTTTTTCAACTTCTACATATGAGATTTTTGTTTTTTCAATATAGCTTGATGAATTCATGATGGGAAAAGATAACTTTAGCAGTGTTATTTTAGGTGTTATGGGAAATACTGATTCTGATGAGGCTAGATGCTTGGAATTGCATAACATTCATGACAATCCACAACTGGTGAAATAGGCTAAAGTGTTTGATAGAGGAAAGAAAAATCCCTATGTTTTTTGGGAGGCCATGGGCCTCCAATTTGAGGATCAAAGCCAATGGTTCATATGACGCTTCTGAAAGGAATTACAATGTATTTTTGTAAATTTGTTACATAGGGTTTGGTGTGTTTTCTTGATGTTGTGTCTCCTTGCCTTGTCTAGGTAAGCTCTTCTTTTGGTCTTTTGCCCTAATTTGCTTCACCCGAGATTCTATTTCTCGCCATACCCACTAGGGGTATGCATCCCTGAGCATGAGCTGTTGTTGGAGCTTCTAAAATCCTAGTGGATTTTCTCATTCTCCATGGATCTGGTCTACCTTTTTGATAAACCCTTGTCCTCATAAGTGAGTAGGGTTTAGTCTCTTGAGCCTTCAAAGGTTCTAATTTGGTGTTGATCAGTTTTTCTAATTTTTGGTCCTTTAAGTCGCTTCTTTGAGCCATTGTTAACATCTATGTACCATCCCCTTTGGTTAGAGTACCAGTCATTCAACTCACTTGCTGATGTCACCAATTCCCTAGGTTGTAGTTTTTAATTTTCCTGATGACTTAAGCTTACGTCATTAGTTTGCAAAGGGTCATGTCACTGATGGCTTAGCTAAATCCTTTCATTAAATTATAACTGTGTTGTATGTAGGTTTGTTGAGATTTGATGATATTAGAGAACATCGTGATCATATCCTACCAGCTTGTAGAATCAAGGTGTCGGCCAGTTATTTGGAATGAGGTCAGTGAGATGCAGACGCGTGTCCCATATGGCATGTGGGGCCCAACCTCCATTATTGAGCTTGGGGCCCGTGGTCTTAGACTGATGGTTGCAATTTAAAGTTGGAATGAATCTCTACCATTCCTCGTTGGCTCGTAGGGGGAAGATGAAGGCTAATTAAAAGCTACAAAGTCAACGAGATTGTGACACATGGCTCCAACCATTTAGTTTATAAGATGTATAGGGCCTATCAACATAGTATTTTATGTCTGATATGGAATAGTGCTATTAATTAGAGGTAAGACAATAATGCTTCACTGGATTTCAAACCCAATCAGCCCATGATGAACCATTCAATTTTCCATTTCTTTAGGATATCATTGGGTAGTATTCAAAGTTGAAAAATGACACATGGTAGCCATTTTATCCTACAACTAGTGAAGCATTAATGAATTATTCTTTGCTTGTGCAATCACATCAATCTCAATCTGTGTGAAGATGTAGTTGTTGGTAATCATGAAGGATGATCCGCATATTCTCATGCAACTCAAGTTAAATGGTGATAGTACATACACCACCAAATTGCCATATTTATGTGTGTGTTTCTACTAAACATTGATGAAGGTTGTCATTACCTCACATGATAAATATAGGAGGAATTAACTGCTAATTGTGTCATTTATTTTAGCAGTTAGAAAACTCTTTGGGTCGAGTCTAATCAAGTTTGAGTGATTTTATAACAAGAGAAAATGAGTAATCTAGTGAGAAAGTTTGTGTTTGAGCTCACAGAATCTTGGTCCTACT
Organism: Sequoia sempervirens; assembly: GCA_007258455.2. Classification (NCBI taxonomy): domain Eukaryota; kingdom Viridiplantae; phylum Streptophyta; class Pinopsida; order Cupressales; family Cupressaceae; genus Sequoia; species Sequoia sempervirens. Next base: position 52,016,476 of record VDFB02353493.1, read on the forward strand.
ATTCGCAAAGGTTCTTCGATCAATCAGCCCAAGCTTGTGCCCACCAGATGTAGTAGAATATTGCAATTCCAAGACCTTGTTCACCAGCTGGTTGATGACAAAGGCAAGTAGCCAGTGCGCTCCATTACTAGTTTCGGCAGGAAAATAAGGTATGGGCATGGCTCCTTCAAGCACCAAAACTCGCCCATTGATCTCATGAAAATCCAATCAGATAGCAAGACTAAGACAAGCCCTAGCTATCAACAATCTCTCAACTCTAGGAAAAACTTTAGCCCTTCGTGAGGAGGTTTTGTATGTCCCTCCATTGGTTGTTAGGACTCCAAGTGAGCGAGCTGGTATTGTGGTGCATGCAGGTGAGGAGGAGGAGGAGGTTGAGGTTACATCTCCATCTCTAGAAACAACTCAGAGTGGGCATGTTTACCGGGTTCTATCTGTTGGTAAGGACAAGGTGGCTGGTCGGTAAGGAATTCCCATGTGGGATGGAATTTTTTTGTTGTGTTGTGTTGTTGTGGTAGGTAGTTTCTTCTCCAGTGTACATTGTATTTCTTTTTGGGTTCAGTGCTGATTGTGTGCCCTTGTTTCAATGAAGATGCCTGCTTCATTGTGCCATGGATGGCAACATGGGAATTTTGGCGGCACTTTTATTTTCCCCTTTATTGATGGCAGTTATAATTTTGGATCTCCCCATTTTGGCACCATGTAATTGTAGATTTAACACATGGGGAATTTTTAAATGCAGTCAAAATGATAGATTCAATGAAAATGTTGTATTTAATGGGCATTTGGGCCTGAAGCTTGTTGCTCCCTTATGCTATAAAATGGAAGCCACTGCCCATTTGTAATAAAGAAAAGTTTCTGGCTAGGTTTCGGGTCGAGTGCATATAGGTAGAAAGGAATAGAATAGATTTTCAAGTTTTGAGCTTATGAATGAACTCATTCAATTATCTTAAATTATTTTGCAGATGTGACTTGAAGTACAAGTAAATATATAATTCTGATATATTTTCTCTCCTTTTGCAAGTTTAAGTGAATTTTGAATGAAATATTAATGGTATTTATATTCTACTTTGAAAATTTGTTTGAATGTATGTCTTTGTTCTTCATTTTGATTCAAGCAATCAATTAAATACTTAGACGGGGTCATGAATTTATGTTTATTTGCAAGGGATTTGATAAGCAGTAATATATTAGAAAATTTGAGCTCCATGATGCAAAGTTATTGTGAGAGTAGTCCACTACATTAAATTCTTGGGTCATTTATGTTTTACTAGTTCTTGTATGTGTGACTCCATTTTCCTAATGAATAGGGCACTATTCCTTTCCTTAATGATTTTCCTAAGGGGTTAATCAAAAAATTATCTAGCGACTGACCTAAAGTCAGGGTTTAAATTCATTTAAAATTCATTGATCTCAACGTTTGTGTGTGTCAATTATCATCAGGAATGTCTTCATTTTGATAAATGGGTAGCAAGCTACTTGGAAATAAAACAATTTCATAGTAATTGTTGCAAAATTATCCTTCATACAAATTGATCTATGTAAATGATGTGTTCTACAAAGAAAAAACTTAAATGAACACATTAGGAATACCCTCATTGGTACCAAAGAGCCTAAAGTGTAGAATATCACAGTCTTTGACTAGATCTTGTTAGTTGTCCATTGATTACAAGAGTCTTAAGTATAGGGATTGACTATTCCTTAGATATTTCTTGGGTGTAGTGAAAAACACCAACAATAGGTGAGGTGGAGGCAAGGTGAACTAAGATGTCCACTACAGGCAGAGAGGAAGCAAGTAGTGCATGAGATGCTAGTGGAGGACTGATAGTAGTGGCACTGGTAGTGGCAGCAAGAGCAGAGGTGGCAGGTGGGGACTTTGGTTGCCCAACCTCTTCTACCTCTCCCTCATGGAGTGGATCCTCTTGAATTTTAGTCATTTCATTGAATCTGCCCAATTTCTTTGCTTTCTTTGAGGGCTCACACTAAGAATCCTTCCTTGAATATACCTTATGAATTGGTTGGTGCTTGACTGTCTATTTTCTTTTCTTTGACCTGGTAGTGGGAAGAGATTTTTCAATCTCTCCAAATGGGGCAGCAGTAGTCCCACTATCATTTTTTCTCTCGAGCTCATCTTTGAGCTCACCATAGGTTAGATTTTCTCCTTGGAGCTTTAGCTGAGCAATTTCCCCATTAATACACTAATTTCTCTTGACCTCTATTGGTTTTGTTAAAATATCGAGGTCATTGACCTCTTCCTTGTCCTTGTCAAATAGAGGCAAAGGTAGGTTGGCAATGACATCAAATATTGGATCTATCACTATGTTCTCATCGTCCACAATTTGATCCAGATTTAGGAACAATTTGACTATATTAACAAAATATGTCATCATGCGCATATAATGCCTCATGCACACCTCCTTGTGATCATTTTAGTTAGCCTAGAAGTCTTCAAAATTATGTAAATGGGAGTATTCTCTCTCAACCATCTTCAATTTTCCATATGGATCCATTCTCAGTCGGGGAGTGTAGAGCTCTAAGTTATATTCAATGATTTCCTTTTTAGAATACTCCACACACTGAGATGCAGGAATTGCATAGATACCTTGGTCGAAAGTGAGAGGATAGGGGATGTCTAGCTAGTGTTTGTCATGTAGAAGTGTGTGTGTGTGTGATGCATCTTCCTGAAGATCTCCAACAAGATCAACCTATCATTTAGATATCTGGGCAGCTTGTATGGCCTCTCGGAGAAGCCCTCAGTTCAGAAGTAAGTGAATTTGGGGAGTTGAATAAATAAGAATTTGAAGTGGTGGATGAATGCATGGGAACTATGTGTGACCCTTCTCTCAAAGTCTCCTCTGAGAAGTCTGATTATGTGCCCGATAAAGGCATCATTTACTCTATAGTAATCTTTCTTGAAGTTTCAATATTAGAGTTGCGGATGCCTATCGTAGAATTTCAACACTCTCCCCAGAGTTGTGCTTTGTGCTAAAAATATACCTCTATATGGAATGAGGTCAGCCTGAAGATAGACCAAGTAAGAGGTCATGTAGAATTGGGAGGTCTTTTTGATAGCTACAAACTACTCATGCAAGTAGTTGTTGATCATTCCTTCCCAGTTGAACTTAGTATTCCCCTTGATAATCTCCTTGATAAAATAAAACATCAAGTCCTAGAAGTATGCAACAATTGGGATTCCCATGACTCTTCTTAGTAGGGTTACCAAATCATGCTAATATTCATGGAAATCACTTTAGAAAAATTCTTGGGGAACTTTATTCACATTTTCCCTCTTCTCTTTCAACCAATATTGATTGATTAGTTTTTTGTATCTTAGAGGGCCAAATTTCCACATACTTTCTACATATTCTTTTGTAGCTTCTTCCATTGGATCAAAGGTGGAGATGTGCAATTTTTTTCCTATGGATTTGGAGGACAAATCAACCAATACTTTGCCATCACAGTCAACAATTCTTTAAGTTTTCTCTTGATAGGCCTCCTTGCAAGCCATCGCCAATTTAGGAGCTACAAGGGTAGGTGAAAAACTAGCTACCTTGGCCAACCCAATTTTCCTAATTCTCCTTTTGTTTTTTGTAGTGGGGTTGGAAATCACCCTCTTTCTAAATTCATCTAGATCCAACTACCCCAAGTTTGTATCTATGACCTTATCCCACTCTGTAGTGACTTTGGAGGTGATCTCCACTCCTTGAAATTTATACTTCATTTGATCATTGTCTTCCTCACCCCTTGATTCTTTGGTGGTTTTCTTCCCCTTTTCCTTTTCTTTGGACAACTTCGAAGGTCCTACAACTAATTGCATAAATCCTACAAGCAATGGAGAAATAAGCGTATTCATGTGAAAAACAAGGGGAGTGTTAGCAAAATCCTACAAAACAATGTTAGATCAAGTAATTCATCATTTAAAGATCATAACATCCCTTTTAGATCATCATTTTCATTTTGTTCACCTGAGATATGGCAATGTGGGCTTAGGGTACAGACTTTCCTAGGCTGGCATCTGTTTTAAAGGCAGCTACAGAAAGGCGGCGAAGAGGGCATGATAGTCTGCATGTAGGAATTCACATCAATATTTCTACCTTGTAAAGGGGCCCACCAAGAGGTTAAATCATTTTGAATGTGGTCTTGATTATTCTTTAGGTCTTGGAAGTTCTAACTTAGTCATTTTGGCATGCGGTATAGGTGGCATCTCAGCCAATAGGGAATCCATCATTTAAAATAGTGCCAACAGTAAGGTGGAATTTTGTAGAAAATATCACGTAATGCAGGATTTGTAGTAGGGAAGATGACCTCAGTTTGGCTTCAAAGTTTAATTTCTTTAATTAGATGCGGGCGGGGACCTGCAGAAGGATGTTGGATGTTGACCGTTTAGGATGACGGAGACAAGACGATGGCCCGTAGGTGGCAGCCAACACCTTCGAGCCTTCATAGTGCATTAGTAGAGGTTACTTCCTAAGTGTTTCTTGGAAGGTGCTAGGGAAGTCAGGCTCTGCACAACAAGCGGTAGGTTTGGCTTGGCGGTTTGATATTAGTGAAAGCAAGATGGGGGCTCACAAGTGGTCATCCACATTAGATTTCCTACATGTGACTTAGACTAAGTGGCTTTGATGATCGTTCAGGAGAAGTCAGTGTTGGGTCCCATGGAGCAGAAATACGAAATCCCTCAACAATTCAAAATGGTGGACAAAGGGTAGTAGCGACCCGCATTGAAGGGTCTGCAAGTGGCAAACATGGTTGATTCACTTTTCATGGCTCAGATAGAGGTGGTTGGTGTAAATTTCACAAGGCGGACGGTTGGGATTCTTAGGCCAATTAGGACAGAGACTGTGTGGCGGAGGTCCACAGATGGAAGCTTGCAAAGGACTCAAACTTAAGTCATTTTGGCTCAAAAAGGCCCAACATAAATCGTTGGCATGGGGCCCACCTAGCAGAAGGAACTAAGGGCCTCACCACTTGGGGATGGATGTGTAAACAATGGTGAAAGTTGTATCCAAGGGTTAATTTTCTAAGGTTAGATTATCAAATATCAAAGCATAAAAACCCAAAGAAAGTAATGAAGAGCAAAGGAAATATAAATGAAAACACAAAATGAAACAAGCCACCAAGTGTCTTCAATCTTCATGGCTGACCTCCATTATACCTTCTAACTTGCTGAAAGATGTGTTGCCCTCAGATTCAATGTACGAGCAACTTTACAACAAAGACTATGTCCTACACAAGCTTTGAAGGATTTGGAATATGAATGTCTAAAATGAAACAAAGTGTTTATGCCTATGAGGAAATGACTATAATGCTTAAGATAAATATGCCAAAATCACGAATAAGCTGCAAGCATATGCGTATGTGATTATGTGCATGAGTAGGTGTGTGTGTAATTGAAAATGTGAGCAAAATTGTCATTTTATAGAAAATGCAATTTTGGACAGACGAGCGAGATTGTAAGTTGATGAAAGCCTAAAATCAGAGGTCCAAATTTCATGTGACAATCCCTAATCAGGGTTAGGGAAAAATTATTAAATGAGTGGTCGAGATGTCATATGAGAAGATTGAATCAGCGGTCGAGAATAAATGAGACAATTAATCAAAAATATAAAGATTTTCAAAAATCAAGAAGATAAAAACTACTTGATTTGTGAGATTCGAAAATAAAGAATCCGCTCGATTACTTGATTTTTGGAAGAATATTACCATTTTGAATTAAATTAATTCAAAATATGGATTTTGTGTGATAATAAATAATTGATTTTCAGATTATTTACTAAAATGAACTGACAATCAAGAATGTGAGATCATTTTAAATAATTTCATTTATTTAAAATGAGGGAAATGTTAATTTTGACAATTAAATAATTAAAGATAATTATTTAATTTAGAGGATATGATTAATAATTAAATAAATTAATAAATTCATTTAATTATGAGAATTAGTGACATATTAAATAAATAAATGAAATTCATTTATTTAATAATCAAGAAGAATAAATGACTAAAGATAATTAAATAAATTAATAAATTTATTTAATTAGGGGAAGACTTAGACAATTAATGACATATTTAATAAATAAATAAAATTTATTTATTTAATAATCATGAAGAATAAAAGGACATGAATTAATTAAATAATTATGAATTATTTAATTAATAGTCGAGTATGGACCAAGGACATAATTAAGATGTCATAATTATGCTAGAATGAAAGTGGTAAAAATAGAGCTTGCAGGCCTAGGTCATTTTTATGTGTTTACATTTTGCCCCTCTTTGTCATAATGTAGCATGTCGCGTTGTGACAAAGAAAATAAGTTAAAGTCATGCCCTAGTGAAGGTATGGAGTATCGATGCCCCCTCAGGAAATTATTCAAATTTTGGGCCGGCAATAGAAAAATTTGGAAAGTGTCTCGATAAGTCAATTTAATGACTAGAAAAATGATGGCACGGATGGTTTCAGATTTTGAAAGGTTTAAAGTGGCCAAAGGGGTGGTAAAAGTTGGTCAAAAGGGCCTCCAGTAATAACCTAGTTGACAAATGTCATTTTGACTTTATAAATAGGTTGACAAAGGGGTAAAAGTCAATTCATTTTAACTATTTACCTTAGCAAATTCAAGAGCTCAGAGCGAAGACGACTTTTGTGAGGATGGTGATTCTAGTGACTGAGAATCATGGTGAGATCATGCAGACCTACAGGTGGCCAGAGGGCTCAGAGCCAGTGGTATGTACCCCTAACCTGCTTTGTCATTTTCTTGATTTGCATGCCAAAATTAGGGTTTTAGGGTGAACAATGAATACATTGCAATGCATATGCGTGCGCATAAGCTATATTTGACTTCATGTTCAATGCATTTGATGCATCGCAATGCAAGTGTAAGGGGTATTTAGGGGAGGCCAAGGATGTGTAACAAATTTTTTAAAAGGTGCGATGCATTCACAATATCATGTCGCATTCGAGAGTTATAATGTTGCATATATCATTTTGCAATGCATTCACCAGTTTGAGCGACGCATTCGAATGAAGTGATGCATGTTCCATAAACCATGATGAAAGTGCTCTAATGTGACACAATTGAGTGACAGAACAACACAATCGATATGTCACGATGCATGTGAAGTACGAAACGATGCAACCGTTGTTCCGCTACACAAGTGCAGTCAACACGACACATTTGACTTTGAATTTTACTAGGGTTGATTATGATGCTTTTCAAATTTTAAATGCTTTTTAGTTATGATGATGATAATGATGATTGTCCAGAAGGTACTAACGCATTTTTTGATCATGTTCAGAGACAACTAGCACCCATATATACACGAGAGAGCAGGCCATTGACCTTCCAGTTCAGACATCGGCTGACTCCGCGAGAGCGACAATGGTTGATGTGGCTAGGTCTTTATTATATTGCCTATATGCCTGCTATTCTAGCAAATAGGGGACTGCTAACTGCATTGTGTGAGTGATGGCATTTAGAGACATGCTCATTTCACTTGTCAACAGGAGAGGCAACAATCATGTTGGAGGACGTGTATCGTATTCTACGTATGTCGATCTGAGGAGAGTGGATCGTTTATGACCCTCGACATGGCTATAAGAAATTTACAACCTACTATCAAGATGAGGGTGCAAGACTTGGCATCAAGGGATATGATATCCACTGGGAGTTTATGGCGGAGCATTATGCCTGGTTTGATGCATTTTTGGTCACAGTGATTGGTGAGATAATGATTCCTGACCATCGTGGACATGGGTTTCCCATTGGTTGGGGAGATGTGCTTGTGGGCATGAGGTGAGACCCGACTGTTTATGCCTGGGGACCCTGTTTGCTAGGAATTCTTTACCATCAGCTTCACAAGGTAGCCTATAGGAGGGCACAGAGCATTGGGTTTGGGACTACACTTCTGATGATATGGGCCTAGGAGCATGTGGCCATATTTTGACCTCCTATCCAGAGACCATATTTAGCTGAGGGGATTTCCTATGCCTATTACTATGTCGGTGCCCTACAACAGATGAGGATGGGAGAGACAAGTTGGTGGTGCCATTGGATTGACACCAATGTTACATTCATCTCAAGGCGCTACAAAGACTGCCAACAGTGGGATGATGAGGATAACCATCTCAACCTTTGTAGATAGTACCATTACTTGATTGGGAGGATAGTACAAAATCAACTCATCCTAGACATGTATCTACTGCAACGTGTCCTTAGACAGTTTAGAGAGTAGTAGGGTGTACCTGCAGGCACAATCGAGTATGCCCGATCTTCCAGGGAGTCAGGTTGGGGGCCACCAATTCTTGTAGTCTTTGCCGAGGAGTAGATTGATGGGCTAGGAGCCCAACAATGGGGATGGAGAGGTGGGATTGTAGATCCTGGGACTACAGCTGACTATGACTTATGGTGGTAGGTGCATCGACCAGTTCCACTAACAGATGTGGATGAGCCAACACCGATTGTTAGGAGGTTAGTTATACCAACTATGTCACAAGCCAGGCGAGGGGGCCGAGATGGTAATAGAGGCAGAGGTAGGGGGAGAGATGGTGGTAGGGATAGAGGTAGGGGGAGGGATGGAGGTTGGGGTGGAGGGCAAGATGGGGGCAGGGATGGAAGTCAGGGTGGAGATGATGGAGATGATGGGGATGACGGAGGGGACGACCAGAGACAGAGGAGAGATGGCTAGAGGAAGGGAAGGAGGGTGCGACTACGTGTGGCTAGAGTAGCATTGGATGCCATCCTAGAGGTGGCTAATGAGGGGTAGAGAGAGGAGGAGAGATAGGAGGGGGAGCTAAGGTAGGAGTAGGAGGAGGAGAGATAGGAGGAGCAGCCGAGGTAGGAGCAAGAGGAGGAGAGACAGGAGTAGGAGCCTAAGGTGGATGTGGATGTACCTCAAGATGAGGGAGTCGGTGATGAGGAGGTCATAAAGGAGGACAATGATGATGATGATTCTATGGATGAGGCTGAGAGACTCCTAAGATGGAGGATGGTGGAGGGAGAGGAGGAGATACCATCTACCTCGACATTGCCCTAGGATGCGATGATAGACTAGAGGGTGGAAGATCTATAGAGGAGACTAGATGAGAGTGCGACATAGGTTAGGGCACTATAGGCAGAGCTAGAGGTGGCTCGGGTAGAGTGGTATCAGGTAGTGATCCATCATTAGGAGTCAGTATAGTGGTGTGTGGATTTTGCAATGTTATGTTCAGGACCTTCAGGTGATATGGCTCGTGAGCTTGCCAAGGTCAACACTCGGTACGGGCAGTGCAAGACACTCTATGAGTAGGTAGTGCCTCCCAAGTGATGAGATCCTACACTGTCATGCTCACAGACGAGGATAGGCAGTGTTCATAGATCAGGGAGTGGGAGCAGCAGCAAGAGTCACACTAGTGTAGGAGGGTCTACCTCGTCGGGGTACACATCAGGGCACAAGTCCCCCCACTCACATAGGCATGTCTTGAGTCATCATTCGAGTCATAGTCATGGGTCCACTAGTTCAAAGCAGAGGTTAGTATAGAGGCAGCCACCAGTGATAGATCCTTCAGCGTCACAGAGTCAGGCCGCAGTGTCATCACAGATGCCTATTACCATGGAGATGATGCCATCAGTGTCAGTTCCATTGGTTGCATAGACAGAGGCTATTACCATTCCACCTATTAGCTTAGCGCCAGTCACAGGTCCTCAACCAGCACACTCTTTGCCACGAGGGGATGATGAGATCCTTTCCTAGGGGCATGCTTTCTATATGTTATGACACATTATGTATAGACCATTGAGCCTGTGAGCTCTATTTTTTTGGGATATCTCTTGACTTTATCTTGTGACATTATATATTTTTTTGAGATGATGCTATATGATGATGCAGTTTTGATGCGACCTACATGTGTGTTATACGATGTTATTTGATTTATGCATTATGATATATGATGGATGACTCATGTATGATATGCACTTATGATGGATGATGGTATTATTTATATGTCTTTTGATGTATGTCCTATGATGCTTACTTATGATATGATGCCATGAAGATGCAATTTTTATTTATATGTTATGTCAATTTTGTGATGATGATGATAATGATATGCATAATATATTTATTTGAATGGATGCCATGTTTATGATTATGTTAATGCAATATGCAATGAAATATATATGATTTAGTGCTATGGATGATGTATGTATGAACCTAATGCAATGTTTATATGATTATGTATTCACTTATGTTTTTTATATCACAGGATATCATCTTGAGATGGATGAGAGAAGATGACAAGATAGAAGGAGATGCATGCTAGTTCCTAGACCAAATCCTTCAAAACTTTACCATAGGACTTTTTATATTTATTTCTCTTAATCATCACTAGGAAGATTGTTGTGATGGCCAACAAACACCATGATATGACATAGATCAAGGTGTGCAAGGTTGTACCATAACATAAGACAAGAATTTAAAGACACAGATGATAATGACTCATACAAAGAGCGCAATTGCCCTAGTCTCTTTTTCATAATCAACCACAAGCAAAAAAAGATAAGGACAATTCATGAAATGTCATTGCTTCTCTAAATCATGTTTCTAGGACATCCTTGAGAAACTACCAGCATGATTGTCAAAATACAAAATAGAGCCCTTATCATGATACATCACTATTTTTCTAAATCCCGAAATTAGGACCTCACTGAGAAACTAGTAATCATGCATGTCAAAAGTCAAGACAAACGTCATGATACATCACTGCTTCTCTAAATCTTGTTGTTGGGATCTCACTGAAAAACTACTAACATGATAAAAATCCAAAAGACAAGTGCCAAGTGTCATAATGTCGAGATGTTAGGTATGATGATGTCAAGATGCCAGGGTGTCAAGATTTTGATGATGCCAAGATGACGAATGTCGAAGATTTCCAAATTCAGGAAGGACACATCCTGAATAATGTTGATGTCGAGAGGTTTGATCCTTAAATGTCAAAAGGGATCCCTCAAAATGCCAGTGATAGGGATGGTGATGATGCCTAGGAAGGACACATACTAAGACATAAATGATAGAGTTTTTTCTTCAGAAGGACACATCTAAAGAATACCGATGTCGAGAGGAGTGATCCTTAGATGTCAAGAGGATCCCTTAAAATGTCGAATGATAGTGATGATGCCTAGGAAGGACACATCCTAAGGCATGAATGACAGAGGCTATTCTTCAGAAGGACACATCTAAAAGATAACCAAGAGTTGAAAATTTGATAGGTTATGATCATTTGACTGAGTTTGACTTTTGTTGACCATATGTTGATTTCTTTTGACATGCTGATGTGATTGTCATGTTTGAATAAATGATTGCCATACCTTGTTTTAGGATTTTTCCCATTTGGAAAATGATTTGTCTTGACTTGAAGACTTTTGATGTGTGTGCCAGTGTAATGCCATGAACCCTAATGGACTGACCTAGTGTGGCCTCGGGGGCTCATCAACAAATGGCCTTGCCTATGTCATACACTCAAAGACCTCATAGTTCAACACGACTAATGAATTTTTCATGATGACCAAAGATCGTGTCATGATTTTATTTTGACAAACCTAAAAGGAATGAACTAATGTCTCGGGGACTCGAAATTGAGTATTTCCTACGTACAAAATGCACAGAGACAACATAGTTCAGACGAATGATGAAGACTAATTGATTGACATGACAGACTTGACAAGATATGACTCTGTTTTTGTGTTTTCTAGACATTTTGACTTTGTTGGGGTTTCTTCAAGACATTTTTCAATTTTTTAGGTCTTTCTTCAGGACAGTTTGTGATGTTTTAGGTCTTTCTTCAGGATATTTTGCAATGTTTTTGGTCTTTCTTCTGGACATTTTGTGATGTTTTTGGTCTTTCTTCAGGACATTTTGTGATTTTTTTGTCTTTCTTTAGGACATTTTGTGATGTTTTTGGTCTTTCTTCAGGACTTTTACAATTTCCAAGACCATGCATGATATCCACTACATTCACATGATAAAATTTTTGCCCCTAGTCAGGTCCAAGACTTAGTCAATTTTAAAGGACGTGAACAAGATGTGCCTGGGGTGCTGGATGGACAATATTTAGGACTTGATGTCAACCTTTTTTCAACCATGAAAGGAAGGGTATGATGTCATGGAAGATGTTGTGGTAGCGAGGGAAAATGTGTTTTGTCATTGGTCAAGATAGATAAAGTAACAGTAGATGGCAGAGCAATGATCAATTATGCATGGTGCCTGTTTGGTCGGTTTTCACCATGGTACTTATCCAAAGCGCTTGTTTGCCAGGTTTTCACTGTTGGATGAATTATTTCTCTTTATTATTTTTATCATTTTTTCATTTTTTTTGTGGTGTCACCAAGATGCCTGTTTTCCATGTTTTCATCAAGGCAACAATTTATTATTATTATTATTTCTCAATTTATTTTGTATTTTTTAAAGTTTACGGCTCAACTTTCTGAAGCTATGCATAGAACTTCTAAAGATGTAGACTATTGATAGGCTCTATCAAATTTTCACCCTCTAGAGTAGCTAGTTGATATGCTCTAGAACCAAAGGAAGATATGATGATGTAAGGACCCAACTAGTTTGGTTCAAACTTTCCTAGCTTTTCTCTGTTAGCCTAATTCTTAGGGTTCTACATGAGGACTAAGTCACCAATGTCAAACTTCCTGACCATGACTTTCTTATTGTAACTGTGACAAAGACAGTTCTGATACGCTTGTAGATGGTTCAGGGAATTTTGTCTTCTTTCCTCTAACATCTCTAGCTTGTGTAGACGTGACTTTCTATACTCCTCATCATTGGTAAGACCCTTTAGGAAGACTCATAAAGAAGGAATTTCAACCTCAATGGGAAAGATGGCCTTAGCTCCAAAGACCAAGGCAAAAGGAGTGACTCTCGTAGGCATACAAATGCTAGTGCAGTAAGCCCACAAAGCAGGGTTGAGTTGAATATGCCAGTGATGGCGAGTGCCATTAATAGTCTTTTTAAGGATTTTAACAATGGTTTTATTTGACGCCTCGGCTTGAATGTTTCCTTGTGAGTAATACGGAGAGGAAAAATGATGTTGGATATGAAATCTCTCACATAACTCATGAACATATTTGTTTTTAAACGGACGTCTATTGTCAATGATGATGGATTGTGGAAGGCCATAACGACAAATGATATAGTTAAGAATGAATTTGGATATTTGTTTGCTAGTTATGTACGTTAGGGGGATGGCTTTGATCCACTTCATAAAGTACTCAGTGGCGATTATGATGAATTTGTGGCCATTGGACCAGGTAGGATGGATCTTTCCCACGAGGTTGAGCCCATTGTGTGAAGGGCCATGGAGACGTGATTGGCCGAAGTTATTTTGCTGGAGCGTGAATCAAATCACTGTGAATATGGCATTGGCGAAAAGTCTTGACATATTCTAGTGCATCTTTTTCAATGGTTGACCAGTAGTACCCAAGTCTTTTTATCTTCTTGGCCAGAGTAGGACCACTCGAATGAGACCCGCATATACCCTCATGTACTTTGTGTAAGGTTGTACATGCTTTGTTAGTGTTGAGACATTTAAGGAGGGTGTCGTGAAATCTATGATGGTAAAGGGTGTCACTGATGATGGAATATCTTGTGGTTTTTCAGATAAAAGACTTCCTCTAGTTATTGGAAAAATTAGGTGGAAGGGTTTGCGACTTAAGGTAGTCATAAATATCTTGGTACCAGGGAGAGTCAGGACCAAAAAGTTTGCAGACCATCTCTGACTCCAGAATGTCATAGGTGGGGACCAACAATTGTTCTATTAGGAATTCCATCTGAGTCATATTGCTTGGAATGTCAAGGAGAGAGCGTATTGTAGCCATTGCATCTTCTGCTTTGTTTTGTGCTCGCGGAACTTGTTCAAAAATCACCATATGAACTTGTTAATGTTGCCCGAATTAATAGATATTTGAGGGGGTCAATATTTGCTACCAGTTGTGTCTAATGGCTCAACATATAATGTCTTAGATTTTGAGCTACAGAGACCACTGCTAGACAAGCACATTTAATTGATGTGTAATTAAGTTCATACCCAACCAATGTCTGACTGATATAATAAATGGCCCTTTCCTTTTCTTCTTGGTCGTTCTGTGCTAGTAATGCCCCAAGTGCTGATGTAGTGGCTGAGATGTATAGAATTAAAGGCTTTACTTGAATGGGAGGCATAAGGACCGGTGGTGACAGTAGGCATTGTTTTATTTGCTAAAAGGCTTCTTGGCATTTATATGTCCACACAGAAGGGATGCCTTTGCGTAGAAGATGTTGGAATGGTTGACACTTGTCGGCCAATTGTGCTATGAAGTGTCGAATAGATTGTACCCTGCCTTGTAAGGTTCTAAGTTCACTTATTCCTCTAGAAGGAGGCATGTCCATGATGGCTTTGACTTTTGCTGGATCAACTTCAATGCCTCTTCGAGAAACTATGTATCCCAAGAGTTTACCCGATGTTACACCAAAGACACATTTCTTAGGATTCAGTCATACTTTGTATTCTTCTAGTCTCTTGAAGATTGTGTCTAACACCTTTAGATGATCTTTTCTTGTTACTGATTTAGCCAAAAGGTCATCTACGTAATCTTCCATTATTTTATGCATCATTTCATGAAAGATTGTGGTCATATCCCTCTTATATGTGGCACCTTTATTTTTAAGACCAAATGGCATGACATTCCAATAGTATGTAACCCAAGGGCAAGTGAATGTTGTTTTATGTTGGTCTTCAGGGGCAATACAAATCTGATTATAGCTGGAGAAACCATTCATGAGGGACAACATCTCGTATCATGTTGTTAAGTTGACTATGATATCAATATTTGGCAAAGGAAAGTCATCTTTTGGGCATGCCTTGTTTAAGTCTCTGAAATCTGTGTAGACTTGGATCATTCCATTTGGCTTTGTTACTGGCACAAGGGTAGATATCCATTCAACATAATCAATAGACCATATGAACCCAGCATCTAGAAGTTTCTTCAACTCAGCCTTGACCAATAGAGCGACCTGAGGATGCATTTTGTGTAACTTCTGTTTAACTGGTTTGGCATTGGGAAATAGTGGCAGATGGTGTAGAACCAATTATGGGTCTAGTCCCGACATTTCGACATAAGACCATATGAAGTTGACTTTATGTTCTGCAAAGAATTTGTGAAATTTTGGTCTCTCTTCTTCAGTCAAGGATGTAGCAAAGAGGACCATTTTGGGATCTTCTGTTGTTGATATGTTGTCTTCTATGGTGTTCTCTATGAGCATAGCTAATTTCTCTTGAGTTACGAGAAGAAAGTCCAACCCTCCATCTTTGGGAGTCTTGGAGAGGTTTTCACCCACAAATATTTCCTTTGTTTTATACTTTTTTGTCATTAGAAGGCACCTTTTGGTTTTCACCTAAAGACATTAAACTTTTTGTTTTATTTTTATTTTTAATTTTGTGACTAAAGGATGGAACAGTCTTGCCAAAGTAGGCTACACAATCTAGGTCAATGGTGAATCCTGCCTTGTGATCACCATTGGGTATGCCCTCACGTAATCCCATAAATTTTGCAATAGCCTAATCATTTTGAAAGGTGTCCAGGACTTGCGGGCCTTGTTGGTCCCAATCGATTAATTATGGATAGACTAGGGAAATACCATCATCAGCGTTGGTGAATTGAAGGGAGGAAGTAGAAAGCATGCAGACGGATTTAGAGATATTGTAGATGAAATTATCATCATCCAATTCCACATCATACTCTATCCAATATTCCCCTTCACTTGTTTCATATTCATTGTCAAAGTAAGGGGTGAAGGACTCAGAGTTGTGGTTGTCAACACTATTTGGAAGTTTAGATGGATTTGATTGTTGGTTACTAGATTTAGGTGGTGGGTCTTGTAGGGGAAACAAAATGGAACTGTGACTATTTGGTGCCTGATCAATTTTAAATGTTTGCAAAAAAATTTGTTCAGAGGTAAGCTCCCCTGTTTCAATGAACAAATCATCAAGGCAACACTCACTTAAGGATCTTTGGGAACCAAATTCCCACTCTTGGGAGTCAGTTTCAGTAAAGGTTGCCTTAGCGGTCTCAACACTTTCCGAAGCATGCACGCGCTCACTCGAAAGTCCACTGGTATGTCGGTCGTCATTGTCGGGCAATCCATACCCTAATCCAAGATACTTTGGTATTTTGAAAGATTTTATGGGCTCTCTTCGTCCAGTTTTATTTCTACCTAGGCCACTAGTTCCATTGTAGCCCTTAGCCTTCATCATGTCATATCCCTTGCCATATTTCTTAACTAGTAATGGGTGTAGTTTTTCCATATCTTTATAGAGCCATCCTGTAATATCGACAAGGTCCTCATTACTCATGTCTCCCCATTTTATGAAAACTATTTTTGGTGGAACTTTGAAAATTTCTTTGGGTTCCATTCTAAAACATGGTCGACCATAGACCTTCAGAGACTTGGGTATTGTTGTGATGCTATATGTCGTATGTAGTTTGAATTATCCATAGCCTAGGTCATGGATCTTGACATTGGGTTCATCCTTAGGAAGTGTGGAAGATGTGGACGGAGTGGATGTGGAAGATGATACAAGTGTGGATGGGTCAATGTATTTAGAAGAAGATGAGCCAGGAGCTTCTCGGTTGATGGGCACTCGGTTTGCATAAATATCCCTTAGGTTGGTACACTATTGAAAAGGGTCAGGGTCTCCATATATGGTGATTTTTGTGTCGTCAAATGGGAATTTTAAGCATTGGTGATATGTGGAGGGTAAGGATTTTAGGCATGAATCCATGGATGGCCGAGCAAGATGTTGTAAGGTAATTCTAGATCCAAGACCTAGCAAGTTGTATCCACAATGATTGGTCCCACTCTGATAGGAAGAGAAATAATGCATCATGAAGAGTGTTCTTCGTCATCATATGCTTTTATGACTATACTCTTTGTAGGGTCCACACATGCATCAAAAAATCCTAGAGCCTTAACCATTTTAAAGGAGCATATTTTCAATCATGCTCCACCATCTACTAAAACTCTTCTGACCTTGTTCTTATGGATGAAATTTTCAATGTGTAATGCATCATTATGGTTAGTCTTAGGTGATGAGCAGTTTTGATCAAAAAAGGTGATGTGGTGAGGCATAGTGAGGTATCCCACCATGGTCTCAAATTAGTTGACATCAATATCCTTAGGGCTTGATGACTCTTGTATGGTTTTATCCAGTATATCCTTATGCATGGGAGAGATACAAAGTAGCTCAAGTATGGAAATCTGCGCAGGAGTTTTGCCAAGTTGGTCGATAAGGTTAAACTAACTCTTAGGTTTCCATTGCTTTGTGGTCGAGGAGGGTTGTGATTGCCTAGGAGATGGACCAGGTATGGTAACCTTAGGTTTCCTAGTGGGAGGTGGACCAGCTATGGTGATCTTGCCACTTTGAGTAGTGGCATTGCATTGGGGTGCTCATTTGACTGTGATGGTGTTGATGTATTCATTGTTAGTACAAACATTATTTATAGTAGGTCCACTAGAATAGTCATACTTAGCGTGGGTGAAATTGGCTTGATTATTGTTTGTCCTTAGGACCTAACGTGGAAGCATTATTAGAACCATGGTATTGCAATGGATTCTTATGAATGGTATGGTCAGAATTTGATGGGAATTGTGGCCCACCTAATTCAATTATGCAGCTCTTGATAAGGTCTTGTACAATATTTTTGAGTTGTTGATAGGACAATGTCTTGTGTCCTTTAGCCTGATGGTAACCACAAAAGGCATTATCATCCCACCATGATGGTTTAAATTTCCCTGGGTCATATGGTTTTGGTTCTTCAAGTGTGATGAGACCATTCTGAAGGCATTTCTTAAGGACTTCCTCCATGGTCTCACCCAAGGGAGTGTATGTGTGACCTCTGGGGAATTGTCTCATCTGACGGTATTGTCCTTGATTTTGACTGTTTTGACCATTTTTGTTGTTTGGGATGGCATTGGTGGGGGGTGTTAGTATCATCGTTGGCTTGTTTTTTGGTTGAACCCCTTTCAAAGCCATTACAGGACCCATAGTGTTTACAACCCTGGCATCAATGACACCGTCATTGGTAACATGTTTATTTTTGACCCAGTACTTATTTTTGTCAATGTGAGGATTTATGTTTGTGTTTTTAGGACTGTATCTTAGCTCTCCCTTTGCGATAAGGCCTTTCTCAATTTGGACACCTTTTTTGACTAGGTCTGTGAAGGTTGTGCAACAATGTACTTGTAATGCATATTTTAAGGTTTCTACAAGTGTTTGAATGAACATGTCCACCTTTTTCTTTTCGAGTATGTCGATGTGACAATGACTAGCTAGACTTCTCCATTTTTGAAAGAATGGGATGAATGTTTCACTAGCATTCTCTTGCGTGAGATTGCATAAGCTAGTAATAGAGGTGTCCATGTCAATTTTGTACGTGTAATTTTTTATGATTTTTTTTTAAGTTCATCCCATGTTTGGATATCCTTTTGAGTGGAGAACCATTCAAGGGCAAGACCTGCAAGAATTTTAGAAAAAAAGTCTCATCAAGTACGTTTGTTCATAGGTGATGTCCATACAGTTGGTTGCAAATTCTCGGACATGTTCGATAGGGTTTGTCTTTCCTCTATATTTGGTAAAATTAGGTGACACATATCCTAGAGGAAATGGTGGTAGGTGTAAGTTCATGTCAAAGGGATATATGGATATATCATATGACACTTTTGATTTCTTGTCGGATATTTGTATGTTTTCTATGGTCTTCTCTAGACCCATCATCTTTTCTTATAAGGCATTGATTATAGGGTCATTTGTGGTCCCATACATAGGATTGATTGGTACACCATAGGTCCCCATTTGTGGTGAGTGGATGTTGGCATGTTGTTGAGGTACATGTTGTTGTGGCATGTATGATGTGTTCTGATTTGTGTGTTGTTGGTATAGAAAGTTTGAATTGGGGGTATGTTGGTGGGTATGAATATGGGATGAGTATTTTGGATGTGTCCCCCAGCCATTTGGGTCAATATTTGGGGAATATGGTGACCATAAGTATTTTGATGTGCAAATGATGCCATAGGTTGTGTGTGTTGACTACCTTGTCCAAATTGTTGGGTTTGTACAAGGGGAATGGCCGTATTTTGTCCTTGGGAGGTGATGGCATTTGAATGTGTTCACATGTTGACATTTTGTTGTTGTCCTTGAATAAAGATATCCCATTTTCTTCCACCCAAAGGATTTTGTGAGATACCAATGAGAGGATATGATGAAGATGTACTCATGGTATTAGATTTATTTTTTAATTGAGGATTTGTATGGCTTGATGATGCCCCCATGGCATTTACCATAGTGGTAAAGAGAGGATTGGAATAACTTTCCCACACTACTGAGGACCCAAAGGTGGTTCCAGCCGATTGTGATGGATTGTGATCCTCCAATGGATGTAGCGTTTATTGAATTGGAGTTGTTTGGAATATTGGAGGTAGCACTCATGGTCATTGTGACATTTTGCAAGGTAGCATCAAAGAAGGTATTGCTTGTGGTGTTTGGAGGTTGACCAATATTTGACATGTTATGTGTATTGTTGACGTTATTGGCAAGAGATGTTGATCTCAAGGTATCAATGTCGAACCCATGGGGTAATTTAGTGCCTTGACTTAAATGTATGGCCAAATATATATCTTTGTCATATAAGACCATTTGTTCTACAAAGTAGGCCACCTCTAGATCTTGTGTTGCTACCTCTAGGTTTTCCTCAAGTATTTTTCCATATTCATCCTTACTTAAGAATGGTTCAAAGGGGCTGTTTGATGAGGATGGTATGGTCATGAGAGGTTGAGTATTCGTGTTGCTAAATGGGTCAACAAAATTCCAATTTGGGTCATAAGTGTGATTGGTGACATTGGAATTAGAATCTTGTCCAAAGTTTGCCATTTGTATTTTCTTTCTTTGGAGTCTAGTTTCCACTATAAAAGGGAATTGCTCAAATGACGTAATGAAAATGATGACGAAATGCAAGGATGATACTAGCCTATGTTTTTTGTATTTTTGTATTTTGAGGGATGACAATGCAAGGTGATGACTAAGGAAACGATTGATGCAAAATGACAAGGTTGTCAAAGCCAAAGTGTCAAATGAGGAATAGGATGGTAATGCTGACGAAGGAATAAGGTGATTAATGCAAAGTATATGTTCAAAATGAGGACTAGAGGTGGACAATGCAAAGTCTAAGTTAAAAAAATGATGACTAAGTTTGGACAATGTTTGGAGAAAGGTTTGTCTAACCACTCTAAGCTTGACGTATGTCTCAATTTAGGTTATCAAAAGGACTTGGTAAAAGGACTAAATGACAAGGTCAAAATGACGAGTGAGCCTGCCTAACTAGACTATTGAGTTGGAGGTTCTCACAAAAATGACAACGACCGAAAAGAGGAATAATGACTATGTCCAAGATACCCTAATTTTGAAAACAATGGTTTTTGCAAAGTGAGAATATTTGGACTAATCCAAAGTTTTCCAAGATGAATCCTAAGGAAAAAATGACAATTATGATGCCTAGGGAATGCAACTAAAATATAGTTAAAGTGTGAGCTAATGAATGCAAATGATGGACGTTTCGAGCAATTTCGATTCTGGTTTCTGACAAAGACTTTTGAAAAAGATGTTTGACAGTAGGCTAAGATGTCTAGACTCATATTCTAGTCTGAAACAAGGTTTTCTTTGTTGACAGGAAAATGCGTCGTTACAGGAAATGCGGCTCTGGGAATGGAAAATGTGGTTTAGTTTTGCAAATATAGTTTTAAAGAAGTCAAATGCAGTTTAGTATTGTGAATGCGGCTTTAAAAAAGGTGAATGCATTTTAAGATAGGAAAATGTTGTGTTTTGAGTAGAAAATGTGATTTATCAGAGCAGATATGTTGTGAAGTCTAGCAAATGTGGTGTGACAGAGTGATTTCGGTTTAACAGATGCATTTCAGGATGTAAAAAAAGTCAATTTTTTTGATGTTTTGTTTTAAAACCCAACTTGTTGAAATTTTGACTGTTTGTTTCCAAATGTTTGAGTGTTGTTTGTTTCATTTGAGTAACCAACTAACACTTGGCAAGCATGATATTTTGAAACTTAAAAAAACACACAAGAGAACAAGTATGATCCTAGGTTAGGCCATGACAATATTCGCTAGACTCCACATGGGTTTCCCCAGCCGCATATCAGTAGCGTGTGAATCCAGAAGCTTGGCTGCATGGGCTCCCCCTTATAGTGCACTATCTTCTCAGGCCAACCAAGCTTCCAACCCCCATGAAACTCCCATGGAAGATTGATCACCTCTACTAAAGACTGCGAAGATGTGTAAGCCTTCACACCGATCGGTGTTGTACTAGCAAATAGAAGGTTTTGGGCTCACTACAAAAGATTTTTTAATTCGGGACCCCCATTTGAGTAGACATACATGGGGCAAGAGATTAATCACCGATTAGATGGCACTCTAGCCTGAAGAGGTTAAGCTCAACAGGGTTTATGGGAGTACTACTCTGTCTGTATGACACATCTGCACTTGTAATCTTAGGTTTTCCCTTAAGATTCACATTTATATACCGGTCGAGGGTAGCTTGGCTTTAGCTCTATTATCGGTTTTAGTTGCATTGGGGTGATGAAATCCCTAGGAATACCCAATTTCTAGAGGCAATAATCATTTCTCTTACACCCAAGATCACATTATTGTGCAAGGGGAGAGGATACTCCAGTTATTGCATCAGGGTTACACAAGGACAAAGTGGGTCTGGCTTTCTGATCACCTAGTTTGCACAAGGTGAGAGCATATTCACCTACCACTTTCAAACACAATAAAAAATGAAAGACATGTTTATTTTAAGTGCACCAAAAATAAATGTTCCTAAACTAAAAATCACAAACAAATGGTTTGAAAGATTAGTCTTTGAAAATTGTGGCTGCAAAATCACATGTCAGTAGTTTTAGCAAATTCCTTTGAACCACGAAAATTAAAATTCCACGCACTGCAAACCAAGATCAGTAACACGAAAAATCTATGCTAGAACATAAAAAAAATGCCAAACAGAAAATAACAGAAAACAAAAAAATAGAAAGCAGAAAAACCAAAATGGCAAGGGAAGAAAAATTCACCAGGCATATGCGTCATAGTAGAGCGAATGTGTCTCGATCTGATAGGTAGATGTGGCTCGTTTATGTCAAATGCGGCTTTCCGTACTTCAAATGCATCACCACAAGTCAATTGCATCATTTTACCCTTCGAATGTGTCGCGACACATCTAATGCGATGCGATAAAAAACAAATGTGGCCCGTCCGTACCTGTACCTACAAAAATGACAAAAAACATGATAAAAAAATTGTACGAAACATAAAATAAAATAGTCGGGTTCACCAATGTATCTAAGGGTTAATTTTATAAGGTTAGATTATCAAATATCAAAGCATAAAAACCCAAAGAAAGTAATGAAGAGCAAAGGAAATATAAATGAAAACACAAAATGAAACAAGCTCACCAAGTGTCTTCAATCTCCATGGCTGACCTCCATTATACCTTCTAACTTGCTGAGAGATGTGTTGCCCTTAGATTCAATGTATGAGCAACTTGACAACAAATACTATGTCCTACACAAGCTTTGAAGGATTTGGAATATGAATGTCTAAAATGAAACAAAGTGTTTATGCCTATGACAAAATGAATACTATGCTTAAGACAAATATGCCAAAATCATGAATAAACTGCAAGCATATGCATATGTGACTATGTGCATGAGTATGTGTGTGTGTAATCGAAAATGTGAGCAAAATTGTCATTTTATAGAAAATGCAATTTTGGATAGACGAATGAGATTGTAAGTTGACGGAAGCCTAAAATTAGAGGTCCAGACTTCATGTGACAACCCTAATCAGGGTTAGGGAAAAATCATTAAATGGGTGGTCGAGAATAAATGATACAATTAATCAAAAAGATAAAGATTTTCAAAAATCAAGAAGATAAAGACTGCTTGATTTGTGAGATTCAAAAATCAAGAAGATAAGAGTTGAACTGAAAAGTAGATTTGGAAAATCAAGAATCTACTCGATTACTTGATTTTTTGAAGAATATTACCATTTTGAATTAAATTAATTCAAAATATGGATTTTGTGTTATAATAAATAATCAATTTTCAAATTATTTACTAAAATGAACTGACAGTCAAGAATGTGAGATCATTTTAAATAATTTCATTTATTTAAAATGAGGGAAATGTTAATTTTGACAATTAAATAATTAAAGATAATTATTTAATTTAGAGGATATGATTAATAATTAAATAAATTAATAAATTCATTTAATTATGAGAATTAGTGGCATATTAAATAAATAAATGAAATTCATTTATTTAATAATCAGGAAGGATAAATGAATAAAGATAATTAAATAAATTAAGAAATTTATTTAATTAGGGGAAGACTTAGACAATTAATGACGTATTTAATAAATAAATAAAATTTATTTATTTAATAATCATGAAGAATAAAAGGACATGAATTAATTAAATAATTATGAATTATTTAATTAATAGTCGAGTGTGGACCAAGGACATAATTAAGATGTCATAATTATGCTAGGATGAAAGTGGTAAAAATAGAGCTTGCAGGCCTAGATCATTTTTATGTGTCTACAAAAGTGATAGGGAAACCCGCCTTGGATGGTCCAGCCCATAGCTTGGAAGGTTGTAGCTATGCAGCAATTGAGAATGAAGAGATAAATGGGGTCATCCACATGTGAGAACCCGCATTTGCGAGCCCGTAGGGGCCAAAGGACTTTCTTCCTTAACTTAAATTTTCATTTGTTCTGATGGGGCAACAAGGAGGTGGTAGCAACCCACGTTGGCAGTTTTGTGAGGGACGATGGCTGCAGTTTGAAGTTAGTTGTTTGAGGATTAAGGAAATGTTGGTGAATGTCGAGTGAGCCACAAGGGCCTGATTGTCATGGTTCAAGAATGGTTACAAGGAAGGAAAGTTCTGCATGCACCCCATGGATGAAATTCTAATTCTAATTTATGGGTTTTGTGCGTCGTGGTGTGGTCCAACTAGTTTTGAGGCTTTTCCTACTAAAAATTATAATAACTTTGCAAAAATTAGAGAAAAATGATGAAACAGGTAGTGGTGGAGGTCCTCCCTGGCAAACCCACTAGAACTTGATGAAGGAGTTGAAGATTATAATGCATGAACAATAGCAAGATCTCGCGGGCACTGAGGCGGTGGTAGCTAGATGGCTCTAATAGGTTTTCAGAAATAATTTCGGTGAAAGTGCATATTTATAGACTTTAAATAGTTAAATTTTTTCAATTAGGTAGGTGAAGTTAGTGGGACCACAGTTTCTAAAGAGCCGGCAACGGGAATGGCAGGGCCTATAGGGCGAATGACACCCAGGCATTAGCAGTTTGGTTGGTCAATGAAGGAGATGGAAATTAAGTTCGTTGATCCCACAAAGTGGGAGGATGGGTCGACCCGACCGCTACAGGGACTTCCAAGACATGATTAAATTCCATTTGTAGTGGCCTGCAGGTGTGGACCCGCAATAGGAAATGGACAACAGTTTTGAAGTCTGAAGGAAAACTACCAAAGGAAGTTTGTAGAGGCCAAAGACTTGAGAGTTTTGAAGGTGGTGAAACTTAGTCAACTTAAGATGGTAGCTCTAGGACTCCTTGACCGCTTAGGACTCAAAATAGGGGGCACAGAAAATGAGGTGAAGGAAAAAGTGACCTAGCAAAGTGAAAAGGGAGGGTCCCCATTCTAAATGAGGCATGTGTGCTATAGGCACAAAAAATGGAAACTCTAATGGGGAATGCTCCTGAGCATTCTAAGGATAAATACTCACTTTGAACTCAAAATATCTGGTTTCACAAACCAGGGGCTAGTTTCCATAGGTGAACTAGGAATTCGAAGGAGAACGAGATCCTTAACTGGATCAAATCATAAAACATCTAAGAAGTGTGTGCATATGGTGAATTCATAGCCATTCTTTGAAGACTATGACAAAAAAAAATTAATTGAGCCAAGCAAGCTACATAAATTGTATATCTTCAAAAGTAACCTGGACATAGCCCCAATACCAATCAGGCATCCATAGCCCTAGTAGACTTGTTGCTATGACCTCATGAACATTGCTCTACTATCGACCAGGTGTCCATAGCCCTGGTAGAGTTGTCCACACACCCACACAGTTCCTATATTTTTTACATTTTCTTTTCTTTTCTTTCTTTTGATAATTCTCTTAATACTTTTTCTTTTGCTCAATGGTGTAAGCACCAAAGCTTATTGTAAATTTGGATTCATAGTGGTTAGTTGAGTGGACCTAAGATTTTTCAATTTCTAGACCATCATAATGACCACTACACAACTCTTTAGAAATAATTAATGCATTTTTTGTGCAAGTTCTAAGATGGGCATGAAAGGATTCAACTAAGGGTCATGTTCTAGGTCAACTCAGAGTTGAAATAAAAAAATCACTCTATAACAACAATTAGGAACCAATAGTTGGGAGTGAATATTTATCTAAAGAACACAAAGAGCAAGTAGCAAAGTGAACTATTCATCAGACCAAACATAGCCATTGCATAAGAAACAAAGGAACACCCTTAACAAAACAAAATAGCGAGGAGACTAGAAAAATATAAGCGAAGTGAAACAATAAATTAGCAAAAAAATAAATCTAAACTAACCTATATACATGTATTTATAGATACTTAGCTCAAAAGAGCTCAAGCAAGGAAATAATGCTTGAGGTGTTTCCTGTTGATGGGCAATGGAACATCTTCACTAATTAGCATCTTAAGTTAGAAACAATTATCTCCTAGGATCTCAAAAATCTAAAAGGGGCCAAGCCAGAGCTTGTTGAAGAATCCTAAAGGCCTTAACGTTGGCTCATGGATCAGACCACCTTTTGACCATGCCCTAATGTTTGGAAAAAAATTCAATAGCTCTATCATAGAATTCTTCTAGATGGGTCAGTTCATCTAAACGAGCTTCTCATCGATCCCCTTCTTCATAGAAAGTGTTGATAAATTGGAGGGTTGGTATCTTGAGGTGGACATGAAACACAACCTCTACATCATAAATAGGGTGGAACAAGGAATCACCTAAGGAATCCTTATGGTGTGTACAATCTGCCCAAAGGGTAAAACATAGTTGGGTGTGACAATCCTTAGGGTTCCTATCGAGCAACCTTTTCATCACAGTGATTAGGTTCTTGTTTGTGGATTCAGCTAAGTCATTGCCTTGGGGATAGTAATTGGATGAAAATTTATGGGAAATTCCATAATCAAAGGCCCAACTAGAAAATTTTAGTGAGGAAAGGTGGGGCCGTTATCACAATCAAGGGAATACAGGCAACCAAAATGATTCAAAATGAAACTTTGGATAAAATTTAGAACTACCTCTGTGGTACATTGCCTACATGCAATTACTTATATCCATTTAGTAAAGTAATCAGAGGCAATTAGAATGTACCTATGACCCATAAGAGATGGTGGGCTTACCAGACCAATGAAGTCAAGACCCCATTGTGCGAATGGTCTTACCTCTAGGACTAGTTGTAGCAAGACAACAATATTTCATTCTCTGGTTGCATTAGTCTAGCACACATGACATGTTCAAACATGGTTGTGTGTGTCCTTGAATACAATTAGCCAAGAATATCCCACCCATAAGATTTGATGAGCGGTGGAAGGACCAAATCCATGACCGGTGCCAAAATTATCATGAAATTATTTTAACGCTCATGCTACTTCTTCCTTTACAAGGCATCTGAGGTAGATCCTTCATGGTTTCTCTTGTACAATATGGATCCCTGTAGCATGTAGTTGTTTCTTTTTAGTTAGAGATCACACTTTTGGACTCCCTATAGATGAGAAGGGCGCTTGTTATTCAATAGGTAGTAGACAATGTCATTGTACTACTCTTTGGGGAGACATCTTCAAGTTGATATTGTTGGACCATAAGCTCGAGTCTCACTTCGGCTACCATTTCAACTATCATCTAGGTGAGGGATTTCCCTCTTACTAGTTTCATTGACTTAATTTCCATGTCATATTCCTATAGCAGGGTAACCTATTTTTCTCTTATTTCTCCTATCTCATTTTCATTAGCAACATTTTTAATGCTAGATTGGGTACAATGGAAAAAACCTTGTTCCACAAGATGTAGTGCCTAAATTTCTTGACTACCCTAACCAAGGAATACACCCACTTTTCTACATTATGGTATCTCAATTCAACATACTTTAATAGAGCACTCATGAAGGCAATTGGGTCCTCACTCCCTTCATCATCTTGTTGAGTCAATATGTTGGCATATGAATGGTCTGAAGCAAATGAATAAATGTAGAATGGCTTTAGATAATCAGGACTAACTAACACAAGTGCTTTAGAAATTTTTTTCTTGATTTCCTTGAAAGCCTGCTTTGCTTCTGGATTCCATTCAACTTTGGAATCTTGTTTCAGCATGGCATTGAGTGGCTTGACTATTTCAACGAAGCTGGTAATGAATTTTCTGATGAAATTTATCTTTCCAAAAATATATTTCAATTATTTTTTGTTGTCTGGTAGTTGGATCTTCAATATTGCTTGAATACACTCAGGATCTATAGAGATTCCTTTCTCTAAAATAATGTGCTCAAGCAACATACCTTCTATAACTCTAAAGATGGACTTCTTTAGATTGAGGGAAATTCCAAATTCTCTGTACTTTTGAAAAAATTTGCATAGATCAACATGATCATCCCTCTTCTTGGAAAACACCATGAGATCATCCATGTAGATGATAATGTATTTTTTGATCAGATCCTTGAAGGCTATGTCTATTGCACATAGGAAAGTGGTGCTAGCATTGATGAGTCCAAATGGCATTCTCCTATATGAAAGGATTCCCCACTTAGTGGTGAACATTTTTTTGAGCATATCCTCGTATTGCACCATCGCCTGATTATACCCATAGTATCCATCTAAGAAAGACATCATTTGAGAGCCATTGACGATCTGAAGTACTTCATCCAATGAAGGCATTGGATAATTGTCTTTCTCTGAAGCTCTATTCAAGTTGCAAAAATCCACACATATTCTAATTCCTCCATTCCTTTTCCTAATCGGGACCAAGTTGGCCACCCAAGTGGAGTTCCTTACTATCAATATAATTCTAGTAGTTAGCAGCTTCTGAACTTCCTTGTAAATGATAGGCTCCAATAATGTGTTGATTGGACACTGAAGCTATCAAAACAGTCTCACATCCAGCTTAAGAGGGATGGTGTGTGTAATTATTGAGGTGTTGTATGTCTTTAAATCCTCATAACTCCAAGGAACTACATCATGATACTTCCACAAAGCATCAATAATTAATTTCTTTTCTTCTTTTCTTTAACCTCCTTCATTTTTCCAAGGTTATGAGTGCCACATTTATTGTTGATGGAATCTCCCTTTGCTTGTTGATCATGATCTCTAATCTAATCTAAGTCAAATATCCATTCAAGTTGGACCATGCCTCTAGGAATAGTATTAGTTTTGTGATTGATGACCCCTTCTATGTCTATTTTAGCCTCTTTAGGCTCGACTTCATCAATTATCTGGGTTGCAAATACATTAGAGCTAGTGATGAAGCCCAAGTTATGCTTGTCATCATTGAACACTTGGAAGTGGGTAACATTGTCTAGCATAGATGGGGTGGAGGTAATCTCAACAGTAAATCTTTTGAAGCCAGATAGTAATAAAGGTTGAAGAATGTTGGCTGCTTGGGCAAGGGCATCAGTAGTATAGTTTTGGAAGTGGGGAATTAGCTAAATATTAAACACATCTAAGCTCTCTAATAGGTCCCAAACATTATGCCTATAGTTTTCTAGTCTTCTATTTTGATAGGAATACAATTTCCTAACTTTTTTTTATTACCAACTCTAAAGCACCAAAGACTTGCATCATTTTAACCTTCTTCCTTAACGCCATGAGAAGATGATGAACTAGTGCTTCATACTCTTCTATGTTATTTGCACAATATAATTGGAGTTTATGAGTAGCGAAGTAAAAATTTCCTATGGGTCTGATGAGTTCGAATCCAACTCCTACTATTTTCTTAGAATTAGATCCATTAAAGCATAGTGTGGGTATGTGCAAGATCATGATGGGCCAAAAAGTGGCAATATAATGGGTATTTGTAGGGTATGTGGCTGACAACTTTTTTTACCCAAAATTGATGAAATAAAAAGGGTTTTTAAAGGAGATTCTCAGCTTTCCACCAATATAAATTATGCTTTACTTTGAATTTAATAAATAATTATTATTCATTTTTTATTTGAATTACAACTAAAGTCCTAATTGATAGGCTGATTGAAAAACATCTATAGCTTTCAAACAGTATCACATTTTGGAAATCCAAAAAATGCATCACATTCTATGCTTCACATACTATAGGATTAAAAAAAGAAAAAATGAATTTCATGAAGTTTTGACCAAGTTAAGGTGGTCGGACATATGAGTTTTTATATTTTTTAAGTTGTAATAAAAAATTCATAATTAATTATTTAATTGGAAAAAAATACAAAAAAATATGCATCACATCCGGACATGAGTACTCTACTTATTTCTAAAATATTATAAAATAATATTATAATTTTATTGTGGTTAGGGTGTCAGATAGACACCTACTTCTTATTTTTTCCCTAAAATTTAAGTACTACTGCATTGAAATTTCAAATTTTCACCAAATAGTTTTTTTTTTTTAAAATAAACTTAGTAGTTTAGAAACTGCATTCAATTTGCTACAAATTCTATTGTTACATATTTTTGAAATAATATAGATAACTTATTCACATTTTTATGTCAAGTTGCCTAACTCTGATTTTTCTAGTTTTTTTGCCACTTAAGGGCCTATTTTTTCCATGATGATCCTGCACATACCCGTGTCCAAAACTTTGAAGGCTCTTTAGTTCTAGGGCTGATCAAACATTCATCTTTTCTTGGTTGCACACTTGAATCTGCACTTTCTAGGGTGGGTACTAGCTCCTCATTATGGATGGTAGGCTATCCTATTGACAACCCCTGTTAGGGAATGGATTGTCCACTGATGTGAGCAACTATTGTTTGAAAAAGACAACATTCAAATTCTAAGTGGGCCACATTGTGGACCCTACACCAACTTGGCAATAAGAGCTCCTTAAAATCAATCCTTGTCCAAAGGATGAGTTGATCTTTTACACACTATTATATGAAGTCCTGGAATCCATCTAGTAGTCTGAAATTGCCATCTTAGGATCCATCATCATATGATTCCACCAACATTTCTATGCTTTGAGGCATGCAAGCCATATTGGCAGAAGGGTTGGACAACACAAGGAAAACCTCTTCATTCGGCTCTTCCTCTTGGAACTCTAATTCTTCTTGGTAAGACATGGGGCAGTAATTACTCAGCTTCATTTCAACAAACAACATCTCATTGGTGTTGTATTCTGTAATCATAAATTTCATGTGTGGCTCTTAGTCTATGCAGATATGATTTGGCAACCCTTTCCATCGAAACCACATGTGAGAAAAGTTAGTTGTGGCATATCCATTCAATTCCCTGGTGAAGTCTCATCCCAATATTATACCATATGTGTCTAGGATATCTAGTACCTAAACATTAATAACTTGTAGCACTCTTGGGTTTCGAGCAATCTTCATGGGGATACGATTGATTTATCTAACTATGTTCACCTCAGTTCTTTCCAATTGGGTCACCTTTCTTCTAGAAGGAGTAGGGACTATTCCTAGAGCTCTGCATACAACAAGGGGAATGGCATTACCTGACGCTCTTTAATCAATCAAGGAATTGTGTAGGTTCTTCCCAAATATCCTGATAATGGTGAGGAAAGGAGGCATTTCCAACTTTCCTTGGAACAATCCCATTGGTGTCTCTACTTGGGCTACCTGGTTTTTATCTTTCCTATTAGTCTTATCCTTGTTCTATACCTAACTCTATTCTTTGGCTAGTTATTTTCCCATTTGCTAATTTGAGGGAACATCCCTTTTCTTTCTTATGATTTCTTGAATTATGGGCTCATGTTGTGACTCATCGAAAGAAACTTTCTTTGTAGGTATCTCTTGTGTTGACTTAGAGGAAGCAGTCCCATTGATCATTCAAAATAAGGAATTCCTAATTGCAGAGACTTTAAGAAACTCGAAGGTGGACAAGTTTATTTTAACCCAAGTCTTGAATTTGTGGCCTACATATTTTCCCATTTTCTCAATTTCAACCTCAAAATATTTACCTTAGGTAGAACTCGTGGATTGGTTTTGCATTTGGTTTCGATACTTGTTCTTGTTAAAGGATTGAGTGGGCACATTGGGGTAACCTAGATTGTTGCTAGCATTTGGGTCAGGCAGAGTACTAAAGCTATTAGGTGGGGTCAAGGTTGTGAGGGGGATGCCTGGTTGCCTATTTTGTAGATTATAAGGGGTTTCCCTTTGGTAAAACATATGAACCTCATCTTCATCTAATTCTTCTTCATCTACTATACCATTATCCATTGAAGTAAAGATTTTCGATAAGGTTTCTTCATTACATACCTCCTTTGCTTCTTCATCCTTCATGGTTGCAGTCTCCCTTTTAGGTGCATTACTCTCGCTTCTAGGAAACGAAGCTTGGTTAACCATGAGCATGAAAGAATCATACTGTTCGGATGGGACTAGGTCTTAGAAACCAACATTATCCACAACATTTTTAACCTCTACTTGAAAGATCTTTGTGGCTATGAGGAACTCTATGCTATCCAATTTAGAGTTCCTATTTTTTTTATGGTTCTAACACCTTCTAAACAATGCTTCCTCACCGAGATACACCCCACTAGTTGTCTTCTCCACAATGGAAAGCTAATCAAGAGGAGTAGGAACACATCCATTGTTAGGCCTTGTATTCCGTGTCCAATTCTCTCTTTATGAAGGCCTCCTTTCAAAGTTTTGGTTGGAATTTTTCCCTCATTCATAATTATGCCCAGATGAGGTACCTACATCATTTTTATCTCTATTCTCTTAGTTGAGGTTGCCCTAGATGTTGTGTTGAGAAGCTTGTAGTAGATTATTCTAATTTTTTAGGTTTGTCATCTCCATGGAAATTTTCTTGATTATTTCCATGAGCTCATCTAGCTGGTCCTTCTCTGTATTTATTGGTTGTGGTGCTTGGTTCTGAAGGAAAATAGGCTGCACCACTAGTTAGTTTTGTTGTCCTTGTAGGAATTTAGGCCATTATAGGTATGCAGGTACTTGGGACTAATAAGGATAAACTTTCTACTATTGTGGTTGCAAGTAATGAGGCACTGGAGGTGCTTGATTCAACTAGTGTCTCGAGTAAGGAACTATAGGTAGCTACAAAACTTGGTTCATAAGAGGCATCTGGTGTGATAGAGATTGGGTAAGCACTTGAATCTGCATGGGATGAGAAACCTATCCCAAGTAAGGTAGTGAACCATAAATATTTTGTCCCAAGTTGGTGTTGGCTATGATTGCTTCAACATAAGCATCCATAGCCTAGGGGGAGGTGGGCACATTCTTTTCACCAATGTGGTAGTAAGGTTGTCTAGGGAAACATAATAGACTAGCAAGGTAGCAACATCATTAAGCAAATGTGGGGCTTGCAATCTCATGAAGGCTCAGTGAAACTGATTGTTGAAGGTGTTGATTGGTCCATTGACCTCCTAATGAATGGACATGAATTTTTGATATAATTCTTAAGGGATAATCAAGATATTATACTTTTGTAAGAATGCATTCTTCAAGAGATGCCAAGTGGTGATGGACCCGGTTGGTAGACTGATGTACCAATAGAAGGCCTCTTCCCCCAAGGAATAAGGGAAGAGTCACCAAGCCACGTCCTTGTGATTGATCTACATATCCTTCAATGTTATTTGGAATATTTAATATGTTCTTCCACAGTCCTTTGTGGGTCACAAGGATTAAATTTCATGCAAAATCTTTCTAGATTATTTGGCATGTCAGGATAATTGTTGAAGGACAATAGAGAAGGATTGTTACCTAGCCAAGCCATGGGGGTAGGCAGAGGTTTTATTTGTTTTTGGATAGGAACTTGGGGCTATGTAGGGGTAGAAATAGTTGGGAATGCACCTTGGACTTGAGGGGCAACGACAGGGGCAACACCCTAGTTGTGGGAAGCGACTGGTTGGAAGGCAATTTGGAATGGTTGAGTGGAGGAAGTGGATGTTGGAAAAGAAGGATGAATATGGTGCAAAGGGATGGAAGGAAGAGGTGAGGATAGGGGTGAAGTAGGTTGATTGGATGAAGAATTTTAGGTTGCATCCCCTTTTCAAGTCTTCTTATCCTTGGTAGGGGGCTGTAGCTCTTGAAATTCCCCTTTATTTGGTTTGGATATTAGAATTGTTTGGAATCTTTCAGGGGAAAATGAATCGATTTGATCCATCTTAACAAAAAATTAGCCCTCCTTCTAGTGCTAGTTCTATTGATGGGGTGTTTTAGCACTTCTCAACATAGGTAATGCATAGGTGCATCACCTCTCTTGAAAGAAAATTTCCTATGAGTAAATTGCAAAAAACTATCCCAGGGTTTTGAATGTCAAGTCATGATAATGCTTGGAATATCTTAGTTGTTTCATGTGATTTGTTGGTAATCATAGGGAGGACTTACATATGTTAAGTTGGAATGGAATTGGTTCTTTGAATGGAGTTTATAAAATTTTGAAATGTTGTTCTATTGCTACAAGTTTAGGATAGCAGTCTAAAACTCCACTTTTGTCATCAAATTTCACTTTATAGTGATGCTTGAACTTTGCCTAAATTACTATTTTATGGAAAGTTCAAAAGGGAAGGGAAGAGGGTAAGTTCCTAGACCTAAAACTACCAATGAACAGTGATAATGGAGAACACTACAGTGGACAACCTTCCTGAAACTAAGTTCCACTTAACCAAGTTAGCTAATAGTCTCATGAA
Source organism: Sequoia sempervirens (assembly GCA_007258455.2). Taxonomy (NCBI): domain Eukaryota; kingdom Viridiplantae; phylum Streptophyta; class Pinopsida; order Cupressales; family Cupressaceae; genus Sequoia; species Sequoia sempervirens. The sequence goes on from VDFB02353493.1 coordinate 52,050,449, forward strand.
ACTAGTGCAATCTTATAAGGTCTATAGATTTCCAAACATTCATTCACCATAAAGCATGAATAAAATATAGAATTTGAGTGTAGAATTCAATTCATGTTTAGACTAGCTTTACACTATTATTTATCATTAACAAACAACAAAAAGTATGAATAAGGAAGGGTATCAACACAACATAATTCTTTAGAATCAATGAACAACATTAAATAATCTACTAAAATCATGATAAACACATAGAACAACAAATTAAATCTACTCAAATCTATTAACTATGAGGAGATGAATCATGAAACATGAATGAAACTCAAGAATCCACCAAAAGCAATGAATTTCTATTAGAATTTCAGCTCCATGTCTTTACAACAACTCAACTCTCTCTTTAAAATGAGAGGATGTCTCCTATTTATAGTGTCCAAAAAGAAAAATGAATGGCCAAGATTTAATCTCATTGTGTGGGAAAAATTCACTACAAATTAGGGTTTCACCTACCCCTTAATATTTTATAATTTAAAATTACATCTTTGTCTTTTAACCTATGTGTCCTCTAGTGCTTGGCACTGTAGCACTTTTTTTCCTCTAGCTAATTGCTCTTTGTTGTGGCCACACTATGAGGATTTCATTATCTATGACTATATTTCTCTCATTCTTTTTCACAGTTGCATATCCTATGAACTGGCCAATCAATGCCTGAAGCTTATTCCACTCCATTATATCAGATTGGAGCACCTAGAAGCTCAACTTTCTAGATTTTCTAGTAATCAAGTCCCAATCCTTGTTGCATTTTGGTGTGCTCTTGATCACTTTCTCTGATTGAGCAAAGGCTCGAGCAAAAAAATCCATAAAATATGGTGTGAGTGTATTGATGGCCCTATTCTCCATCTTGTGAAAATATGGTTGTATCCTTTTAGGGTCCAATTTGATGGCTCATAATCTATCATGAGTTTTAAATATTCTTTGCAGGCCACCTGATGTTCTTTGACCTGATTTGGGTCTAGCTCCACTTCATGGAGCACCTGCTCGAAGACATCTCTCCTATGATCAAGGCCTAACTTCTAGGTCTCAATGAGCCAATGGTCATCTTTTGTTAGGGCCAACTCCTTTTCCTAGGATCTCTTGGGCATCTTGAGGATAGCCTCGAGTTTAGGGTATGTGATCTTGTATAGTTTTAGGAAGCTAGTATAGAACTTCCTTGTGCCTCTGAGCTACTTTTGTACCTCCCTAAACTTATTTGTTGTCTTGACAGCATGGCCAATACCCATATCTCCATTGTAAATTATCTGTTGAATACAGTCTTTGGTGGCCTTAGTCCAATTTTTCCTCCTCTCTAATTTGCTGATATGATCCTTGGAAAGCAATAGAGGAGTGGGTGATGATGTTGTGGGGAATTCCTCAGTGGAAGACCATTGTTGTATATAGGTCATAAGATCTGCTACTTGTTCCTTCAATTCCTCCTTGGAGGATTGATCTTTGTTCATTTGATGCACAATAGCGGCAACGAATCCCTGGAGATGATCAATTTTCTACTCCTTGGTGGTTGTTCCTAGGTTGATGGTGGAGATATTGTAGCTTACTCCCTCCCCTTTATCCATCACTGGAGTAGCTTTTTGTTTAGTCTTCTATCCTAATACATCCATCGTGATATGGGATCAGACCCTAGGATTCTTCTCCTTCTTTTCTCCTATCTGAGCTCTAGCCAGGATGACCTCTAGCCTTTCCTTGGGGTCCATGAGGGTGGGAGCCTTCTTCTGTAATTGCTTCTCCAACCATTCGGGTGTCTGAGATCCCTCCTTTGGTGATTCATGATCACCTTCTTCCTCCTGAGTATGTTGGATCTCCATTTCTTCATGACTCGATTCCTCTTGTTTTGTTGTCTCTTCCTCTTCTTCATTTGAGTCTCGAATGAATATAGTCATTTCTTTATGTCACTCAGTGATATCTATGTTTTCCTTGGGGCTATCTTCCCCTTCAAATGACTTTTCTTCTTCTTTCCCTTGCTCTACATGATGCTTTGTCTCTTATCATTTTCTTGTTCCAACCTCTTCTTTAGGCTTATCTTCTTCTTTCTTTTCCTCTTTCTTTTCTTCTTCTTCCCCTGTGGAAGGCATCTCCTAATTATGATTTGGGCTCTTTTTTTGTTCCTTGGTCAGAGGCTCTATAGTTACCTTCATTTCTTCATCTACCTCTTTCTTTTCTTCAGTGGACTATCTTTCAACTTCCCCCTTAACATCTTTGAGTTACTGAGCCAACTCTTCCTCAAGCTCTTGGTCAAAGGTTTCCACAATTTATTTTTCACCAAGGTCCTCAAGATCTTCCTCATAGCATTATGATTCCTCTCCTTCTTCATGCACTACCTCATCAATGACTAAGTGTTGGTGCTCGGGTTTCTCATGGTAGTCATTAGACTCCTCATCCATTTACTTTATTTCCTCCCTCTCTTGTCTTTCTAGTTCCTTAGAAATTTGCATCGTTGCTTGCATCCTAGGTGGTTCTATTAGAGGAGAGGCAGGGAGACTAGCAACAATTTGAGCTAAGACAACTTGCACTGTAGGGTACATCAATAATCCCAAGAGCTCCATTGGTATATTTTGCATATGTTTGGAAAAATCTTTAGGGAGAGTAAGGGTGGGCATTGATGTTGCAGGGGCCAATGGAATAGTCATTGATGTAGACAAAGAGGAAGAAGAGAGCGGAGAAGTGGTGGTAGAGGAAGAATCTCTCACCATAACGGGTGTAGTAGGTGAGGTGGAGGAAAGGTGAACTAATATATCCATCACAGGTAGAGAGAAAGTGAGTAGTACTTGAGATGTTGGTGGAGGAGTGATAGTAGTGGTAGTGGCGGTGGCAGCAAGAGCAAAGGTGACAGGTTGATAATTTGGTTGCTCCACCTCTTCTTCCTCTCCCTCATGAAGTGGATCCTCTTCAATTGTGGGAATTTCAATGAATCCACTTGATTTCTTTGCTTTCTTTGAGGGATCACTCTTAGAAGCCTTTCTTTAATATACCTTATGCTTTGGTTGGTGCTTAGTTATCTCTTTTCTTTTCTTTGACCTTGTAGTGGGAGGAGATTTTGGAGTCTCCATATGGGGCAGTAGTAGTCCCACTGTCATTTTCACTCTCAAGATCATCTTTGAGCTCAACATAGGTTAGAGTTGCTCCTTGGAGCTTTAGCTGAGTAATTTTCCCATCAATCCACTGCTTTGTCCCTACCTCTAATGGTTTTTTTAAAACATAGAGGTCATTGACCTCTTCCTCATGTTGGTCAATTAGAGACAATGATAGGTTGGAAACGACATCAAATCTTGGATCTATCACTATTTTCTCATCCTCCACAATTTGATCTGACACTGGGAACAACTTGATCATGCTACAACTGCCTGGAGATCTCCAACAAGATCAACTTGTCATTTGGATATTTAGACATCTTGTATGACCTCTCAAAGAAGCCCTCAGTTTGGATGTAAGTGAATTTGGGGAATTGAATAAATAGGAATCTGAATTGGCAGATGAATGCATGGGCACTATGTGTGACCCTTCTCTCGAAGTCTCCTCTGAGAAGTCTAATGATGTTCCCAATTAATGCATCATTTAACCTACAGTAATATTTCTTGAAGTTTTGATACTGGAGCTGTAGATACCTATTGTATACCTTCATCTCTCTCCCTAGAGTTGTGCTTTGTGCTACAAATAGACATATGTATGGAATGGGGTCAGCCCAATGATAGACCATGTAAGAGGCCATGTAGAATTGGGAGGTCTTTTTGATGACTACAAACTGCTCATGCAAGTAGTTGCTAATCATTCCTTCCTATTTGAACTTAGTCTTCCCTCTGATAATCTCCTTGATATAATAAAACATCCAGTCCTAGAAGTATGCAGCAATTGGGATGCCCATGGCTCTACTTAGTAGGATTACCAAATCATGGTAATCTTCGTGGAAATCACTTCAAAATAATTCTTGGGAAAATTTATTCATGTTGCCCCTCTTCTCTTTCAACCAATATTGATTGATCAATTTTTTGCATCTTAGAGGGTCAACTTTTGACATACTTTCTACATATTATTTTGTGGCTTCTTCCATTGGATCAATGGTGGGGATGTGGAAAGTTTTCCCTATGGATTTGGAGGACAAATCAGCCAACACTTTTCCATCGAGGTCAACAATTCTTTTAGTTTTCTCTTGATAGGCCTCCTTCTAGGCCATCACCAATTCAGGAGCCACAAGGGTAGGCGGGAAACCAACTACCTTAGCTAACCCACTTTTCCTAATTCTCCTTGCATTTTTTGTAGTGGAGTTGGCAATGATCCTCTATCTGAATTCATCTAGATCCACCTACCCCAAGTTTGTATCTGTGACTGTATCCCACTCTGTAGTGACTTTGGAGGTGATATCCACTCCTTGAAATTTATACTTCATTTGATCGTTGTCTTCCTTACCCCTCATTTCTTTGGAAATTTTCTTCCCCTTTTCCTTTTATGTGAATTCACCCAAAGGTCGTGCAACTAATTCCATAAATCCTACAAGAAAAGGAGCAATAAGCATATTCACATGAAAAATAAGGAGAGTGTTAGAAAAATCCTACAAAAGAACATTAGATCAAGTAATTTATCATTTAAAGATGATAACATCCCTTTTAGATCATCATTTTCCTTCTGTTCAAGGGAGATATGGAAATGCAGGCCCAGAGGTGCAGACTTCCCTGGGCTGGCAGTTGTTTTGAAGGCAAAAAAAAGGGCATGGCATCCTACATGCAGGAATCTACATCAAGATTTCTACCTTGTAAAGAGGCCCACCAAGAGGTTAAATCATTTTTACATGTGGGATTGATCATTCTTGAGGTCTTGGAAGTTCTAACTTAGTCATTTTGGCATGTGGGTCTAAGGGTTGTAGGTGCTGGTGGCATCTCAACTGTTAGGGTCTTTGTCATTTAAAACAATGTTGGTAAGGCGAAATGCCACAGACAATGTCCTATAATTCAGGATTCATAACCATGGAAGGATACATTAGTTCAGCTTCAAAGCTTAATTTTCTTAATTGGATGTGGGCGAGGACCTACAGAAGGACATTGGACATTGGCCATTTAGGACGGTGGAGTTGGGACAGCTTCCCATAGGCGGCGGTCCAAACCATCAAGCCCACATAGTGCATCAACAGAGGTTACTTACTCAGTCTTGCTTGGATGGCTCTAGGGAAGTCAGGCTCTCCATAGCAGATGATAGGTTTGGCTTGGTAGTTTGAGAACAATGAAAGGAGAATGACAACCTACAAGTGGTCATGCGCATTGGATTTCCCACATGTGACTTAGACTTAGTCTCTTTGATGATTCTTCGGGAGAATTTGGCATTGGGTCCCATGGAGAAAAAGAATAGAGTCCCTCAACTATTCAAAATGGTAGATGAAGGGCAGAAGTGACCCACATTGAAGGGTTTGCAAGCAACAAACTTGGTCAATTCACTTTTCGAGGCTTAGACGGAGGTGGTTGGTGTCGAGTCTGCAAGGCAGATGGTCAGGATGCCCAAGCCATTTGGGATGGAAAATGTATGGTGGAGATCTATAGATGGAAGCCTGCAAAGGAATCAAACTTAATCATTTTGGCTCAGAAAGGCCCAATGGAAATCGTCGACACAGGGCCCGCCCAACAGAAGGAACTAAGGGTCTCGCCGCTTGGGGATGGATATGTAAATGGCAATGAAGTGAGAGGGAAACATTCCCTAGATGGTCCAGAGAAGGATTTCATTGATGCGTTTAGGTGATAGATGGACACTTAGTGGAGTCTGCAAGTCGGAAGGCCATAGTGATGTAGCCATTGAGAATGGCAAGATAGATGGGGTCGTTTGCATGCGGGAACCCACATTCATGGACCCATGGGGGCCGAAGGATTCTTCCTTAACTTAAATTTTCATTGTTCTTGATGGGGCAGAAAGGAGGTGGAAACCACCCACGTTGGTAGGTCCACGAGGTATGATGGCCACAGTTTGAAGTTAGTTTTTTGAGGATTAAGGCAATGACAGTGAATGTCTGGCAGGCTGCAAGGACCTGATTTCCCTAGTTCAAGAATGGTGATGGGGAAGGTAAGTTCTACACATTCCCCATGGATGAATATCAAATTCTAATTTATGGGTTTTGTGTGTTGTTGTGTGGTCCAACTAGTTTAGAGGTTTTTCTTACTCAAAATTCTAATAACTTTTCCAAAATTAGAGAAAAAAGATGAAACAGGTGGAAGAAGACATCCTACTTGGCGAACATGTAAGAACTCAATGAAGGAGCTAGAGATTATAATGCACGAATGGTAGATGGATCTTGTGGGTGTGGAAGCGGGGACGGTTGGAGGGCTCCGACAGGTTTTCAAAAAGAATGTCAATGAAAATGACCCTTCATAAGTTCCTATTTATATACTTTTAGTCATTAAATTTCTACCATTAATGCCAATATGGAGGCAAGAAAATTTGTTGGGCATGCAGTTCGAAAGAGCTGGTGACAGGAGGGGGCCCACAGGGTGGATGACACCCATGCATTAGTTGTTTGGTTGGTCAATGAAGGAGATGGTGTCGAAGTCCATAAATCCTGCAAAGCAGGAGGATGGGTCGACTCGGTCGTTATAGGGACATCAAAGACATGGTGGAATTTTTCATGGAGTAGCCCATAGGTGTGGACCTACAACAGGTGAAAGATGGAAATTTTAAAGTCTAAAGGAAAATTTCCAAAGGAACTCCATAGAGGCCAAAGACTTGAAAATTTTGAAGGTGGTGAAACTTATTCAACTTAAGATGGTATCTCTAGGACTCCTTGACCACTTATGACTCAAAAAAGGGGGCATGGAAAGTGAGGCAAAGGAAAAAGTGACCCGACAAAGAAAAAGGGAGTGTCCCCATTCTAAATGCGGCATGTGTCCTATAGGCATAAGACCTATCAATGGACTTAGCTTACAACCAACTCTGAGTCTTTGAACACTTGTACTCTCTTCACACCCATCCACTCTTCAAGAAATAAACCATGGACCAAAGCTTCATACTCAACATCATTATTCGAGCATGGAAATTGGAAGTGAAAAGCTTTAAGGGTCTCTAATCCAATCGGAGATACCAATTGGACACCTACTCTAGAATTAATCTTTCATTTAGCACTATAAAAATATAATGTACATAGATTGTTGTCATTTGGTCCACTGGGCTCTTCTCGCTCTTTTACCAATTTCAGGAAGACTTGGTCATCATCAAAGATCACATAGGTACCCAATCTAGTAGCATGGAAGTTCTTGAATGGGTCAGAGTCAATAAACTAATTGAGGAGTTCCTCTTCAGGGGTATAATCACTTATGTCCTCCTCATCTTCTAACATTTCTATGCAATATGTCTCCCTTTTTGGGAAGTTGCTATGTGCCCCTTCAAAGCAAAAGATTGCATTGTTTGCTATATGTTCAGGGTGCAAAGATTCAGATAGGTTCTTCATCTTTTCCCATGCTTTGTCGATAATAATAAATGGGACCAGTCGAGCACTAGATATCTACCAAGATTTACTGTAAAGTATCTTGAAAGGCACATCCCAAATATTAGGGGGATTTCAATCACAACTACTTCTTGTGTGACAGTTTTGGACATGGGAAGAGGGTTAAAGACAAATCCTTGATGTGGTCAATGTTCGGGACCTTCTTTCCATCTAACTACATGATCCCTTTCTCAAGAGTTAAGTACTTATGTTTTAGGGTGTCAACCACTTGCTTAGGCATGACCATAGTACTAGCTCACAAATTAATCATGTTATTATTTAAAAGCTTATCTCCTATAATAAGTGTTAAAAAGAAAGGTGTGGGCTTTGGTTTACTTACCTCTTTACTTTTTTCATTATTCACAATGTTTATGTATGTTGTAGCTCTTGAAGGTTGGGGGTCCCATGCAGGCTCCTTGTCTCTATCTTGATTGCATGGTGGTATTGTGTTCTTCTATGGTATTTGTTCTTCTTTTTTAATGCCTCCTCAAGCAACATATTCTATTTCAAAATTGATATAATATCCCATAGATATACATTATTTGGTGCCTTCTTCAATTCTTTGACCACATTGAGAATTCTAACTGATGGGACCTTGGGTTTGAATGATAGTATCTCTTTTGTCTCAAAGAAAGTTCGATGTAATGTGGATGGGCCTGGTGCTTTTCAACCTCTTTCTCTCACAATGGTGAAGCTTGCAACTACTGAGCAAGTCAGATTTGTGAGGCATTCTCTACTTGCAGTTGTGGTCATTATGGGGCTCATTGTATTTATTCTCAAGTGAGCCTTCTTTTGGACCTTGTTTAATAATCCAACTGTACCTATGGGGCACTAGTCGTCAAAGCATTATTTGCAAATACTGCATCTTCTTCTTCCATCCAAGAGAAAAGTATTTATTCTGGTACAATATATAGATCTTGCTTTAAAGAAATCCCTTGTGCTTGCACTCTAAAGTAGACATTCTCCATTCTAGGAGACTAATATTCTTCCATGTTTGAAAATGTACTCATTGGCCTCTTTTCTCCACTATCTTCTACCAAAGATTTCCCCTCGAACAATCTGGGCATATGACTATAATTACACGGGAATCACCATGCATTCTTGTCTTTTTCCAAATTTTTTTTCCTTGGGACCAAATCTTTGCTCATACTGTTCTTGATGGTCTAAAGTGGCATGGTGACTAGGATTATCTAGTTTTGAGGCACTTTTTGCTAACTTCTTCCTTTTGGAACTCCTTGATATACATTATGTTGATAAGATGGCCTTCCTCCTTGATAGGTCTAAGTGGTAGGCTTTGGATTTTTTGCTTGCTATCATAAGATGAGGACTAGCTCATTCGCAAAGGACCGTATGAGGTTCTTCATATCATTGACATTTGTTGCTAATGAAGAAGAGCTTGATGTGCTTGGTTGTCCTACTAGGTACATGTACATGGATGGTGGTACAATTGATATGCTTGTTTGTCAAGAGGAGCCACTAGGAGTTACTTCTTCTTGGGGGCCACTAGAGATTTCCATGAAAATGGGTATCAATGATCATGGTGGAAGCTTCCTGGTGTTAAATAAACTATTGTCTATGCACATAGCTAGATTGTATGCATTGAGTAGGGTATCTCCTCCCATATACTATATCATTATTGTGATCTTCGAATTGAAAGCCTTTAGATAAAAAATAAATGCCATAGCTGTCGAAGGCTTGGAAATCACAAGAATCCTTTGCCAGGTTTTATGAAACCTAGTGTTAAAATAACTCATGGCCTCTTGTGGGGCCCTCTTGATGGTGATTAATTGTTGCAGCAAAGAGGAGCGATCTCCATTTTTCAAAAAGTGTTTGAACAACTTCGCTTTGAGTGGATCCCAAGAGTGGATAGAACTAGAAGCCAAAGACCTATATCTGTCCTAGGATTTTCCTTTGAAAGATGTGGCCAACAACCTAAGAACAACATTCTCCTCTGCAATGTTATGTACTTTGTATATCTCTACTATATCTTGGAGATGTTTAGAAGTGGTCTTAAAATCCTCCCTGAAAAACCTCGATATTTCCTTGAGAGTATTTGTGGGTATTTTGGGCCATAGATCTAGGGGCATAGGTGGTTGTATTGGCCTAGTACTATCCTAGGTTACAAAATTTCTAGGAGTGGGGGAACCTATATGAGACATTGTAAACATATTTATATAGATAAGGTAGAAGGGTACTATAATTTGGAAGGTTAAACCCCCTGATGGAGTAGATAAAACCCTAGATTTTGGGCTAACACTTCTTACCTATTTGCTTCTTACAAGTGATATGGAAACTTTAAGTCTTTTCCTCCTAGATACTAAGGCTGGTAATTGGAAATACTAGAAATGGCCTCAAAATGATGCTCTTGTTTGAACTGTGGGCATGAAATTACTAGCCTCTTCCTTCTAGGTCTGATTTAAGAAATATTTCTAACTTCTAATTAGACGTTCAAGTACTTTCAGTTCCACTAGGCATGCAAAAAAAAGTTGTTCATCATTAAAGCTTGCACCTCTCCAAACAACCTTATGGGAAATTCAACAAGTGGGGAACTAATTTGTGCCTCACTAAATGACCTCCAGGATTTTCAAAGAAAGTCATATCGTCTTTATGTTTGGGGGAAATGGTAGAAAGAAATGAAAAATAGAACATAAAGATGGTGATGCGCCAATGCTTTTACAAAAAATTCAAAACTTAACTGTTTCTTACAACTGATATGATAGACATAGAATGTCATAGACCCTTCATTGTTGGGAAGAGAACACACAACAAAGTCTAGTTAAAGCACAATATTGTCTTTCAAATCTCCCCATGGGAAGAATCCATTAAGGTCTGATCAGAAATAAGAAAAACTCTAAAGATTAACAAGAATATTTAGGTATTTACAAAATCCTTCCTCTTTTACAACATAATATGAAAAATGACATGCCTTTTATAGAAAATGAAAGAGTATCATGGACATAATCCAACTTCTAAAAGATAGCATAGAACATAGAAGCTAACAATATGTAAAATAATTAATAGGAATACTAATGAAAAGCTTTAACACATTGTTCTCAATATGAACAAAGTATGAAAAGGAAAACTTGACAAAGGCCATAAAAATGCATAATCTCAAAGATTTCTCACAAATAGATCAAACTATTATGATATATAAACTCAAAACATAGTTTGGATGCCAATCTGATGATAGTCTCAATTAAATATAAATGCCAAAGAGAATAAGTAGTATTCTATAAAGACCCTCCTACTTCTAATAAAATAGAAATCCCTAAAAAAATATCTATATTCTTTGAAATTTTTTTTTGAAGAAAACCTCTGAACTCTTTACTTAGTACTATCAACCCTTATTTATAGCTAGAAGAAGAGGATACCACTACAAACTGTAGACACATAAAATTGGCCTAGGCTTGCAAGTTCTATTTTCTCCATATTTCTTCCTAATTTAATTATGTTCTATGGTCTAGATTCAACTATTAATTAAATAATTTGTAATTATTTAATTAATTCATGTCTTTTATTCCTCTTGATTATTTAAATAAATAAATTTTATTTATTTATTTAAGAACGCCGCTAATTTTCTAATGTCTCTCTATGATTAAATAAATTCTTAAATTTATTTAATTATCTTGTCCATCATTTTCTCATGATTATTTAAATACATGAATTTTAATGATTTATTTAAATATATCATTAATTTATAAATGTCTTCTTATAATTAAATAAATTCTTTAATTTATTTAATTATTGTCTAACTTGGCCTTTTTCCAATTTTAAATAAAATTATTTAAAATTGTCCCACTTTCTTATTTTCTCTCTCTTAGTAAATAATTTTAAAATAATTATTTACTATCACATGGCCCCACTTTTTTGAATTAAATTAATTTTTAATTCAAAATGACAACTTTCCTCCATAAATCAAATAATTTCTAATATTATTTGATTTTCCAACACTTTCTTTTTCTGTGCCATTCTTATCTCCTTGTCACATGCAATCTTGTCCCTTGATTTGATTTTCTAAAATCAAATCTTGACCATTCAATTCAAATTTCACCCTAATGTTTCCCTAACCCTAATTGTGGGTTGTCACATTCAATTTTTACCATTGATCTTAGGGAATTTGTCAATCTTCAATTTTGGCCATTCATCCAAAATTGACTTTTCTATAAAATGACAATTTTGGTCTCATTTGGACATACATCTCTTGGAATCTACATCTTGTGCACACTTTATGCTCTTGGATTCTTGACTTCATAGGCTATTTTATCCATATTTTAGGCTTGCTTCATAGTTTCTTAGTTGCATTGTGAGGTCTTTAGATCAAATCCTTCAACATTTACTTAGGAAATTGGCATAGTCATAGGTTTCTCATCACAAATCTAAGGGAAAACATAATATTGCAGCAAATAGGCAATGGAGGTTAATCATGGAAGTCGAAGACATTTGGTGAGATCTTTCCTTGTTTTCATGTTTTTTCTCCTTTGTTCTTCATTACTTTTCTTTGGGTTATCTTATTTATGCTTTAATATTCTAACCTAGGTTTTTCCCTAAGCTACATTGGTGAACTTGACACCAAAATCACATTTTTGCATATTTTTGTACAACATTTTTTTGTTTTTGTAGGTACAAGTACGAAATGCCACATTTGTTGTTTTATGAGCCGCATTCGGAATGTCATGACACATTTTCCTTATAGAATGATGCATCCATTCTGCTGAGATGTATTTGCTAACCCGAACGACACATCTGCTCTACTGCGATGCATTTTCCTTGTAGATCGACGCATCTGTCTAGAAGATTCTAGCTTTCGGCCCTAAGACACATTTTCTATGTAGAATGATGCATCTACCTAGAAATTTTAAGCTTTCTGCCATGTGACACATTTGAATTCTAGAAGGACACATGCTTGGTAAAAATTTACTTTCAAGTTTTTGCAAAAAAATTAAATTTCTTTTCTTGTTAGTAGCTTAGAGGTTTTTTGGGTTACTAATATTTTGTTTCAGCATGTGGCGAGGAGTCTAACCTTGGTTTTAATTGATTTTCTACATCACATTTTCAATTCCTTAAATCAAACAAGCAAAAACAAACAATTTTGCATTCACATTTCATTGCTTAAAATGAACATGCATACTCACTCATGGGCTTAAAATGAACACAATCTTGCATTGAAACTCATATGATTAAAATTTACATGCATTTTCATGTCATGGGCTTAAAATGAACTTTTTTGTATCACATCAAGTTAAAAGTTTAAAATGAACAAAGTGTTTTAGGTGTTTTCCTCACATTACAATTTTGATAATTAAAATGAACAAGTGTCTCCAATTTGTGTAACCCTGATTCAATAATAGAAGTATCCTCTCCCCTTGCACACATGTGTGATCCTGGGTGCAAGAGAAATTGATATTGACTCTAGGAATTGGGCCCTCCTTGGTGGGAAAAAGAACTCACCCCAAGGTAGCTCAAACTGGTAACAAAGATCTTTAGCCAAGCTACTTCTAACTAGTATACAAATGTGAATCCTAATGGAAAACTTAGGATTACGAGTGTGGATGTGTCACATAAACAAGTGAATTCTCTAAAACCCTGTTGAGCGTAACCTCTTCAGGTTGGAATTCCTCCTTATCAGAGCTAATCTTGTGTCATGTGTAGCCACTCGAATGGGAGTCCCAAACTAAAAACCTTTGTGCAGTTTCCAAAAACCCATCTATTCGTTGGTTTAACAATGGTCATTGCCATGGCATCCACATTCTTGTAGTTCTTAGTAGAGGTGAAAAGCCTACCATGGGATATTTATGGGGGCTTGAAGCTTGGTTGACTCAAGAAGTGAGTGCAATGTAAAGGGGAGCCTATGTGGCCATTTTTTTTGAAAATTTTCCAAAATTGCAAACAAACTAGACCTTTATTCAGCCTATAACACATTTTCTATTATGTGCAATGCATTCACCATTTTGAACCGCATTTGAGACTTTTTGTGCTATAGTTGCTCTACTAAAATACATTTTCTATCCTCTGCAATTATTTTGGCTGGTTTGAACAACATTTGATTTCTAAAATGATGCAATTGCTTTCCTACAACACATTTGTGACCTATAATGACACATTCACTAAACCTGAGACACATTTGACATTCTACAATGCATTTGTGACTTGAAATGATGCAATTTCTTTCCACTAAGAGAAACACTATTATTTTCCAAAACCTAAGTCCAAACATTTTTAATTTATTGTCAAACATCTTTTTTCTAGTGGCCTCCGTTGAAAACTAGATAAAGAATTGCTCAAATCTTCTTTTCTTTGCATCTTTTAGCTTGCATTCTCCCATAGGTCCATCCTTGCAAATTTTTAGTTGCACAATTAGTGTCCACCATCATCATTTTCAGCAATAAACCAACATTTAGGTTGCATACTTTGGAATAGGAAGAAACTTACCATACTTTGCAAAATATTTTCCTTCAAAAGTAAGTTATCATTTGAATTAGTCAAAATCATTTCTTTTAGTAATTGTCATTTTTTGAGACCTTTCCAACTCAATATTCTAGTTAGGACACCTCACTTTGTCATCTTGTCATTTAGTCATACCAACAAAGTCCTTTGATGATCCAAATTGAGACATAGACCAAGATTTGAGTGGTTGAGTAAACCTTTTTCTAAAAGTCCATCAAAATTCCTTAGACCTTTACATATTTTAGTCATTTTGCATCCCTTATCCTAAAATTCCAAAAAAAATAGTGTTATACCTTTCATTTTAGTCTTCATTGTTCTTTTGCATTTGACATTTCCTTTAGACAACATTGCCATTATTGCATTCCTTATTTCCAAAAACCCCAAAAAATATAGTTTCATTTGCATCCCTTATTCAAAAAATCCAAAAACACAGTATCATACCATTCCCATTCATGGATCTAGATGTCATTTTCATCTTCCTAATTTGAGAAAAAACCTTATATGGTTAAGACTAGGCTCCAAAGGAAAAGAAGACAAATGGACCCTTTTGGACAAGATCCCAACCCCTATAACTTTCCAATGAGATGAGCCAAGACATAGACATTGTTAGAAACCAGTATCTGAAATGCAAACTAGAAAATCCTTCCACAGAAGAGAAAAACAAAAAAGTGGAAGCTATTGCAAAAAGATGTGCAATATAATATTATTTAGGAATTCTTAATTACAAGATATGATTTTCTTTATAAAAGAAAAGATGCATAACCCTAATCTTATCTTTAGAAACAAGATAGTTCAACAAGATAAGTATGACAACTAATTAACCTAGGAATTAAATAATTACCTAAGTAAAGTTATTCAAGTGTAACTAACTATTAATTACACCAACACCCCCCCATAAGTGCAGCTTAGGGAGACTAAAACAACATGCACCTAAAAACTAAGATGAATGCAAGAAAGTATGAATGGGTCCCAACAACAAGGCCTGATTAGATACCCAAGTACAAATGTAATAATGAGGTAGAGAAGGAAAACCCAATGGGACAAAACCCCCCTACAATGAGATGACTGCTGCAAAGAAGCACTGGAAGAACACTGTGGAGTAACACTAGAACTGCAATTCGACAAGCAAGGAAACATACTTTTGTCTACAAGAAACCAAAAATGAAATCATAATAATGCGATAGCAGACCCGATGCCACGGAACACTGGAAAAATCACAAACTGGAACAACCCTAGAATCTATGAAGCAATAGTAGATGAAATGATGACATAATCTAGAAACCATGTGTCTCAATGTTGATGCCAAACTGTGACTAAAACTCTTCCATAGGAACAAGTACCATGAAGACTCTAGAACATTAACCATAAAAACATGGCCCTCAAACTGAGAAGGATCTGAACCAATGTGGATCAAGAAACATAAACTCCCAATCTAAAGTGTGAACTGATGAATTTGATATGTGTCAAGCTAGAAGCAAGAATGTGGCCAAAAGAAACTAAGAAACTAGATAACCCATGCGAGTTTCCATCAAAACAAGATGGAGATCAATGTGCATGCACACTCTAATCATATTATTATGCAAGAAACCCCCCTAATGGAACTTTATCTCAGTTCATTTATTACAATAACCCAACGATTGTAAAAAGAGAGCATACAAACATGCATAAACAGAAAATAAGATGATGTGGTACTGAAATGAAGTACAAATATTCAAGTTTCACCTTTCCAACTGCCAAAACATCTAAGTAATCTCCAAAACACCAATTAGGACAAATCTGGAATAATGATAAACTTGGTACAAATACATAAAAAAGTGCATAGACAAAAAAATAGAGCTCCTCAATACCTTTCCAACGCCGTAAAGAAGACAAAAATTGGAGATCGTGGCAAAAAGTTGTGAGCTCGGAAGCCATAAATGAGAATCTGACTTCAAACAGAAAAAAATATAGCTAAACTTTAAAATACTGAAAAATAAACTATACCACTAGAAAGCTCTCGGAACCAGCTTTCCGGCGATATCTCATTTTCCCGATTTCAATACCGTATGCCCAAGTTATGCCAAAAAGAAAAAAAGTACTCCTTTAGGGAAAATTAGGGCTAGGAGGGGGCTTGGAGCGCCGTACGGCCACTGATGTCATGCTGACGTCAGCACTTCACAAGAAAAAAATTGATGGCCAGGAGGCCGTCAGGGAAAAAAATGCCCCCCCTGCCAGAAAATTTTCTTGACTGCTAGAATATGTTGGGTCACTAGAATATTCGGCTAGAATATTTTGAATCGGTAGCAGCTGAATGGAGAGCCCCTGGTCCTCCATGTGACTGGGGCGGGTACTGAAGGATCCCTTAGGGGCTACACAGGGCTGGCGGTGGACCAGCGGTGGAGGTTGGTGGCGATGGTGGTGCGGTGGCCGCTCGATGGCCACCGAGCGGTGGGATTCTTTCTCAACTAGAGGCGCTAGTGCGGAGTTCAAGAAAACACATTTTTTTCAAATTTTTTATTTTCGTGCATCAAACTATGTGTTGGGGAGGCCATACAACCCCCAAACAATTTTTTTTCCTTTTAGACCAAATTCACCAAAATCAATGAAACGACAGGCGTTCTTAGGGTTTTTGGCCGCTGCAAACGCAATGGTGACCTTCGTTTGTGCCCAAAATGCTCTGAAAAATCCACTACCCCCAAAGCTTGCAAAAAATATCCAAGCTTGAAACCCTCATAGATCTAGCAAACGTTGGCCAAAATCTACAAAATAAAAGCCAATCTTGACTTTTTTCCAGCGCTCTGAATCCAATGGTGAAGTCTGATCTAATCCAAAACACCTCATAAATAAACTCAAGGCATGATACCCTCAAGGAATCCTGAACGAAATCTGTAATGATTTTCTCAAAAATATGAGAAGGGGTTGCAAATCAATGCTCTGATACCATGTTAGAAACCAAGATCTAAAATGCAAACTAGAAAAATCACCTTCCACGATCTAAAATGCAAACCAGAAAAATCACCTTCCACAGAAGAGAAAAATAAAAAAATAAAACTTTGCAAAAGATGTGCAAATAATTATTATTCAGGAATTCTTAATTACAAGATATGATTCTCTTTATAAAAGAAAAGATGCATAACCATAATCTTATCTTGAGCAACAAGATAGCTCAACAAGATAAGGATGACAACTAATTAACCTAGGAATTAAATAATTACCTAAGTAAAGTTATGCAAGTGTAATTAAATATTAATTACACCAACAGACATGGGGGCACCTTTCATCAATACTTTTAGTGACATGAACATGCCATCTTCCTCATGCAACCCCTTTGAACTATTTATATTTAGAGATGAAAATGGACATTTATTTTTGGACATAGAATCTATTGTACAAAATCCTGACATGGCCTCCTTTGTGGAAGAATTAGTCTTGCAAGATTCAAATAGATATCTAGCCATTCTTTTACACCAAGAGGCCAAATTTCCATGATGGTTTGACATTAACACCTTAAGAGAAACTTCTCCCAATCATGATGCAAACAATAATACAAAAAATACTTCCAACACTAGTCAACTTCAAAACAATATAAATAATACCTTCATTGGTGCCACCACACAAAGTGCCACAAATACTATCAATGCTACCTCTAATGGAACCTCTAATCAAAATACTTCCAACACAATCAATACAACACCCATTAGAGGAACATCAACCATGTCACAATCCATGTCACAATCAATTCCTCTAATGTCAACAACATCCTCACAATCAATTAGAGATACCTTTGGATCCTCAACAATGGGCAGAAATTATTCAAACCTATAATTTGGAGCCTCATCTACTGCCATGGGAACAACATCTTCAAATCCTTTAATTGGGTCTTCAAATAATACCATGGGAACAAATTCATTCAACCCCTTTGGGAAAAATAAATGATGGATTTCCATTCTAGGACCCCAACCAAATGTCAGTACTTCATCACAATTCAATACCAATACCAATATTCCCCAAAGGAAAAAAACCAACATTCCTCATGGAAACATATACCAATTTGGACAAGGCAATCAGATTATACAACACATGACTTCATTTGGACACTAGAATATTCAAGGTCAACACATTCTGCAAATATTGAGTAATATTGTTGGAGTGCACATTCCCACATATGCATCACACATCCATACCCAACCACACATCCCTAATAAAAACACACAATACCAACAACCTCCAAACCAAAACACATCATACATTTCACAACAACAATACACACCAAATCCAAACATTTCTTCACAACAAGTGGGAACTCATGGAATGCCTATCACTAGCATGTGTGATGCTATGAAAAATCCCATAATTGATGCACTCACAACTCAAATTGTGACCTTGAAAAAATAGATGGAGAACATGCAAATGCAATAGAAAAACACTCACTCATCATATGACCTATGTCCATACCCTTTTGACATGATTCTACACATGTTGCAGTTCCCTCCTAGATATGTGGTGCCAAACTTTACTAAATACAAAGGAAAGACAAATCCTCTTGAACACATTAGAGAATTTACAAACAATTGCATGGACATCGCCTATGAACATACTTATTTGATGATACTCTTCCCTAGGAGTCTTGTAGGTCTCGCACTTGAATGGATTTCCACCTTGCCTAAGGGAATAAAATCATGGGAGGAACTTGCAGACAGATTTGTATGAAATTACACCTATAACATTGACACTGATGTCTCCATTTCCAATTTATGCACGCTTACTCAAGAGGAAACTGGTGAGACTTTTATTCCATTCTTCCAAAGATGAAGTCTAGCAAGTCGATCCCATATTTAGATACCAAAAAAAGAAAAAGTAGACATGTTTTTATAAAACCTTTCGGGCCCCTTAAAATATAATTTACAAGTTCATTGTTACACCACTTTCATAGACCTCGTCAAAAAAGGATTCCAATTCAAAAAGGCTCTTATTGCTAAAGAAGAACTCAAATATGGAAACAAGATCATGAACATAAATCCACCTAATGATAAATATAAATATTGGGTCAAGAATAAACACATCACTAATGATGGTGTTGTGGACGCTAAGGTAGTAAACACAATGGGTCCTGTAATCACTCTCAAAAGAAGTCCAACCACAAAACACACCATTGACCACACTGGCACCTACTGAAAATTCCATAAAAAATAATCAAAACAATCAAGGCCAACAGTAGCCATTTCAAACTAGGAAATTTCCAAAGAGACGTACATATACTACCTTGGGTGAACCGATTGAAGAGGTCCTTAAGAAACTTCTCCAAAATGGTGTCATCACTTTACAGGACCCTAAGACATTTGACCCAAGAAAATTCAATCCATCTTGGCAGGATGAAAACACATTCTATGATTACCACTATGCTAAAGGGCATAAAACCTCCTCTTGTCATCAATTAAGAAATCTTGTACAAGATCTCATTGAAAATCACACCATTGAATTAGGCGGACAACAATTTTCTTCAAATGTGAACCATACAATTCATAAAAACCCACTATAGGACCATGGTTCAAATAATCCCTCTACATCATAACCAGCCCAACTACACTCACACTTCCTTTGGCTATTCTGGTGGACCCATCATTAATCACCTTCAAGCTATTGATGAATATGTCAATACGATTACCATTAAGAAAAAAATTGAGTGTAATGTCACTACCTGTGGAGGAAATGTCACCATAGGTAGTCCTCCTCCCCCTAGATAGTCAAAGATCATGATACTTGGTCCATCTGCCAAATAGTCACAATCAAGTCCATCCACCAAATAGTCACAACCTAAGGGACAATTCAATCTCATTGACCAATTAGGAAAAACACCTACTCAAATCTCTATACTTGAGTTGTTACGCATCTCTCTTGTACACAAGTCCATACTTGAAAAAACTTTATAGGAGTGTTTTGCCCCTCATGAAATTGATTTCAACCAATTTGAAGCCATGTTGGGGTACCTAACCACTACCCATCACATAACCTTTTCAGACCAAGACTATTCATCATCGAAACCCTCTCACAATGGTGCATTGCATATCGAAGTATTTATCCATAAACATAAGGTTAGTCGAGTTTTAGTAGATGGTAGAGCAGGATTGAACATATGCTCCCTAAAACTAGTTAAAGATCTAAGCTTCTTTGATGCTTTTGTAGATACTAAGAGCATTGTTACAAAGGCATATGATGATGAGGAACACTCCTCTCGGGGTATTATCACATTTTCTATATGAGTCAGGCTGGTCATTATAGATACAACATGCTAAGTCCTGGATCTTGAGCTACCGTATAACATCTTGCTTGGTTGAACTTGGACCCATGCCTTAAAATTCATTCCATCCATGTACGATCAATACTTGAAGTTTCCTTTTGATGACACTGAAATCACCATACATGGAAACCCCGATCCCTTCTAGTATTGTACCAATATAAGGGGTATTTTAGAACATCAAGTGCTAATTAATCAAGAATCTTCGACATCCTCTTCTTCCAAATACATTGATCCATCCACACTTGCAAAATCATCCACATCCACTCCTTCATCTTCCATCACACCATCTCCATCTATCTCGAAGCCTAATTCTAATATCAAGATCTAGGACCAAGGTTGCAAAGAATATAAATTTAACATGGCCTACTACATTACTAAAATACCCAAGTCTCCAAAGGCTTATGGTCAAACTTGTTTTAGAATGGATCCTAAAGATATTTTCAAAGTTCCTTTGATGCAATGCGCCATTGTGACGAATATTCACACTCACCTGAAATTACATTGGTACATTGATCAACATGTAATGTCTTAACTTATAGGTCACAAAGACAATTGCAATACAAGCATGTTCAATAGGTGTGTAATTGAGTTTATATCCAACTAATGTGCAACTAATGTAGTATATTTCCCTTTTTTTCATCATGATCATTTTGTGCAATCAATGCCCCCAGAGCTAAAGTTGCAAAAAAATATAGTATCAAAGGTTTTCCTTCAATAGGTGGCATTAACACATTTGGTGACAATAGATAGTCTTTTATTTGTTGGAAGGCCTCTTGACTTTTATCAGTCCACACAAAGGGGATGCCTTTGTGTAGGATATATTAAAATGGTTGGCACTTGTATGTTGGTTGTGCAATGAAGCATTAGATAGATTGCAATCTTCCTTGCAATGTCCTTAGCTCACTTATTCCTTTTGGGGGAGGCATGTCCAATATTGATTTTACTTTGGCAAGATCAACTTCAATGCCTCTACGAGAATCTATATATCCCAATTTTTTTCCTGATTTCACACAAAAGACACACTTCTTAGGATTCAAGAAGACCTTGTACTCTTCTAGTCTTTTGAAAATTTTGTCTAGCACATTAAGGTGATGCTTGCATGTTAAAGGCTTTTCCAAAAGGTCATCCACATAATCTTCCACTAGGGGATGCATGAGGTCATGAAAAATTGTCGTCATAGCTCGTTGATATATGGAACCTACATTCTTGAGACCAAAAGGTATGATGTTCCAATAGTATGTACCCCAAGGACATGTAAATGCTACTGTATGCTGATCTTTAGGGGAAATACAAATCTGATTATAATCTCAGAAACCATCAATGAGGGATAACATCTTGTATCTTGTTGTAAGGTAAACTATGATGTCTATGTTGGGTAATGGAAAGTAATCCTTTGGACATGCTTTGTTCAAGTCATGAAAGTCTATACAGATGCATAGCTAACCATTTGGCTTAGTGATAGGTACAAGATTTGAAATCCATTCAGCGTAATCTATTGATCTTATGAATCCTGCATCTAGCAATTTCTTAAGCTTGTCTTTGACTAACAAGGCGATTTGTGGATGCATCTTTTGCATCTTCTATTTTACAAGCTTGGACTCAAGAAGTAAGGGAAAATTGTGTAAGACTAATTCTAGATCCAACTTAGGAATATCGGCGTAGGACCATGACAAGTTAATCTTATGTTCTGGAAATAATTTTTGAAATTCAAGTTTCTCTTCCTCTAACAAAGATGCTACAAAGAGAAAAAAATTGGGAATTTTTGTTGTGGCTATGTTAACTTCCATGGTGTCCTTAATGAGCATTTGCAATTTTTCCTATGCCATGGGGAGAAAGTTCAATCCTCCATCCTTGGGTGCCTCAAAGAGGTTTTCACCCTCAAATATATCCTTTATTTTTACTTTTGTATTGTTAGAAGGTGCCTTTCGATTTTCACCTAAAGACATGTCTTTTTTTTCTTTATTTTTACTTTTATTTTTGTGACTGGATGATTCCATAGTCTCCCCATAGTATGCTACACAATATAGGTCTATGTTGAATCCAACCTTGTGGTCCCCAATTGGTATTCCCTCGTGGAGTCCAATGAATTCTTCAATAGCTTTGTCATTCTGAAATATGTCCATAACCTACGGGCCTTGTTGATCCCAGTCAATTATCTATGGGTAGACAAGGGAGATACCATCATCAGTATTGGTAAATGGTGGGGAGGATGCAAAAAGCATACAGATGGATTTGGAAAGGGTAAAGATGAAATTTTCATCTTGCAACTCCCATTCATATTTTATCGCAAATTCTTCTTCTCTTGATTCTAACAATTCAGACTCATTGGAAAAATAGGGAAAAAATGGATTGAAATAATGGTCAATAGTGTCATGTGGCAAGTTAGATGAATCTGAATGATGTTCAAAGAGGTCAAATGGCCATACAAGTGTATCAAAATGATGGTCAAATGGTGGTGTTGATTGATCATTGTTGTGAGGCCAAAAGACTCTGACCCATTATTCTCTCTTCAATGGGACTTTGGGACTATCTTTAGGAAGGTCAACTTTGAACATATATCTGAATTTTTCATCAAAATAGGGTTCACAAGGTTCCAAAAACATTTCATCAAGGCAGTAGTCACTCAGGGATCTTTAGGAACCAAATTCCTATTCATGTGAGTCAGTTTTGATAAGGGAATCTTCGATAGTCTCGACACTTTTGGAAATATTCACACTCACCTGAAAGTACATTGGTACATTGATCGTCAGTTTCGGGTAGGTCATCATAATAATCAACAACCCACATCTTAGAACTACATTGATTCCTCTAGTTGTGTCACCCTCGAAGGGTGGGTATGTGTAACATCATGATGGGCCAAAAAGTGGCGATATGATGGGTTTTTGTAGGGTATGTGGCTGATGACTTTTTTTTTACCCAAAATTGATGAAATGAAAAGGGATTTTAAAGGAGATTTTCATCTTTCCACCAATATAAATTATGCTTTATGTTGATGGTGTTTTCTGCATAGCAACAACTCAGACAGAATACAATATCCTATCTCTCTTGAAAGGTAATCTTCAATCAATAAATTATTGAAAATCACCCCAAGGTCTCTCGGGTGTTAGGTCATGACAATGCATAAACAACTTAGATAATATGTGAAAATGCTGGTAATCACAAGGGGCCTTACAAATGAACAATGCTAAAAGTGAATTTTCACCAGATGCAACAATATGGTGATGCTTTCAATCCTAAAACTAACCCAGATTCAAAATAAACAACAAAAGAGATAAGGGTTTAGAGAGATTCTATTCTATTCTACTTCTAAGACTAAAAATGCAAATGATAAACAATTGAAATGGACCAAACCCAATGAAACCAATCTCTGCTTGACCAAGATTAATCTGCAATCTTACAGAAACAGTGCAATCCTCTAAGGTTTTAAAGATTTTCAGATCATGAACATTCACTCAAGGCAACCCAATTGCAGTTGAAATGAATAAATCTCCACAATTGAACCAAGCACAGTGAATATAAAGGTCCAGGCTAACTTTGCAAAAAACTAACAATCAGCTAGCTGCAAAAAGTATGGACCAGGGATTGCTGCAAACACTTCAAACATTAAATCATAAACATCATTGAATCATATCTAAATCTAAATCTAACAACCTCGAGCAATTTGAAAGATAGAATCATAAGAACCATGCAAGATAAGTCAACACAAAAGAGATCACTAGAGAATCACAATGTCTGCAATTGTATTGAATCACCAAATTTCAGCAACAATTCCTGTGTTATGTTACATCACTTGCTCAGAAATTGACTAACTTCTACCTCTGCTCTACCGCTAGATTCGCTCTCTATCAAATCTTCTCCTAATCTCTCCCCCTCTATCTATATCCCCTTACAAATGAGGCACAAATGCCATTTATAGAGAACCCCCAAACAAGTCGACCTAATTAGATTTTACAATAATAACTGGCCCCTAAACAGGTCGGCCAGGAGAATTTCAAAATAGGACAAGATTTGCATTAAATGTATGAATATTATTCATGTCGGCCTAAGATCTCTGGCAAAATCAAATTTACGTTTCTTCCAGAAATTTCTCTAGCTGTAGACAGTTTTGGCACAGATTCTTAGGCAGGTCCCACTTTGAAAATTTAAATTGAACATTTCCAGATTCCCCTTTTGGCACGAATCCATATGCAAGTCCCCCTTCTAGTATTTCTTTAGTCCTGAAAAAACATATATCATCATTAATAGCCCACATGTCCAAATTAAATTTGAATAAAATCATGGCCTTTAAGAAAAACTTACATTTTTAAAAGGAAACTTTTCCATTTTTAGAATTTTTCCATTTTTGGAAATTTTTATTTTCAAATTTTATGTTTTTATCTCAAGAAATTTTCATTTCAGATCATTTTAAAATTTCCATTTTTGAAAAAAATAATTATTTTCTAAAAAATTTCCATTTTAGGAAACCAAACCAAGGGGAAAATCTGGGAAAATCCAATCCAGGCGGA
This sequence comes from Sequoia sempervirens, assembly GCA_007258455.2. NCBI lineage: Eukaryota > Viridiplantae > Streptophyta > Pinopsida > Cupressales > Cupressaceae > Sequoia > Sequoia sempervirens. The sequence continues at coordinate 52,075,155 of VDFB02353493.1, forward strand.
TTCCAGACTAGAATCCATAAAAATCCAGCCAGACAGGATTCTAGGAAAATCTAGGTCAGGCGGATTTTACTAAATAAGGAAAAAATTTCAACAATAGATCATCAAAACAAACCAAGAATGCATGAAACATCGTGTAATATATCAAATTAAGCATGGGGTGTTGAGCATTTATCATCAAATTCATCAATTTAATCCAGTACTTCAATTTGCACAAAGCCTGGCAGAAAATCCAGAAAAATTTGGGTGGACCAGATTTCTGCAGATGGCATAAAATTCTAGACTTTGAGCAGAATCCAGAAAACAGAAGAAATCTGGGAAAATCCGGGTTGGGCGGAAAATCTCAAACGCAGGCAAAAACCCAGAAAACTGAAGAAATCCAGAATTTTCATGGAAATTGGGAAAAACTGGATGGACTGGAAAATCCCGGACTGGACCAAAAACTCGGATTTTTGCACAGAGCCGGACTTTGAGCAGACTCCGGGAAAATCCAAATGGACCGGAAAATCCTAGATTGGGGTAAAAACCCGGTGCAGAAATTTGGACTTAATTTTTCAAAACATAACACAGGGGAAGACTTGGACAAGCAAGATGAACGTAAAAAGGACACTCAAAGGCAACCAAATCAATAAAATTAAAGGGGCCAAAAGACGCAAAATCGAGGAAAAGAGGTCCCTACTTTGGAGTGGGAAGTGTGTACAAAAGCGCACAGCACTTTACTTTAATTTAATAAATAATTGTATTATTCATTTTCTATTTGAATTACAACTAAATTCTGATTGATAGGTTGATTACAGCATCTATAGCACTTTCAAAAGCGGTAACACATTTTTTGAATCTGAAACATGTGTGTACATTCTAATAGCATATTATAGGATTAAAAAAAAAAGAAATGAATTTCATGGAGTTTTGACCAAATTAAGGTGGTTAGACATAAGAGTTTATTTATTTTTTTAAAGTTGTAATAAAAAATTTATAATTAATTATTTACTTGGAAAAAAATTACAAAAATATATGCATCACATTGGGACATGAGTCCTCTACTTATATCCAAAATATTATAAAAAATAATTATCATTTTATTGTGGTTAGGGTGGTCAGATAGACACCTACTTATTTTTTCCTTGAAATTTAAGTACTACTGCATTGAAATTTAAAATTTTCACCAAATAGATTTTTTATTTTTGTAAATAAACATAGTAGTTTAGAAACTACATTCAATTTGCTACAAATTTTATTCTTACATATTTTTGAAATAATATAGATAACTTATTCAAATTTTTACTTCAAGTTTCCTAACTCTAATTTTTCTTATTTTTTTGCCACTTAAGGGCATGTTTTTTCCATGATGATCCTACACATACCTGGGGTGCCAGTGTTTTTATCTTTTCCAAGTGTGTAATTAGAATGACAGAAGTGGATACTGGATCCCCTGAGCAAATGGTCCTTAGCAGTTATATGGTGAGTATCTTGGGGGAAGATTCTTCCCTCCCCTTGCACTGTGATTATTAGGATGTTTAGAAACTGACACGGTTGGCTTCTACACTAGGTTCTTAGTAAGGGTTCTATTCAGTGCAACAAATGATAAACTCCCTCAAGAGACCTCCCAACCTTTAGAACAAAGGCTTTGGGGATGTTTATCTTGCACACTACCATCAAATTGCAGACTTTCCCTGAATTTTCTTTTGATTATAGTGGGTTGGAAAACTTGGCTTTAGTTGTTCTCACTTAGGTCATTCCTCTTGGGTGAGTACTTTTTCCCACAAGAGCAGTCCCTCTAAAGGATTTAAGAAAGCATGTAAAATTGCATGAATTAAAAAGGTAGTTCTAGTGTTTTGATCACCTAGTTAAGGGGAGAGCATAGACCTATTGCTTCAGACAAAGAAAACATTGTTATTTTTAGAGCCCAAATCACAATGATCTAAACTATGTGAAGATAATTGCTTCACGAAAACAAGTTATTCATTTTAACTGCAAAAATCATTGTGTGGTGACTATCCTAGATTGGTTCTTTTTCAACTGGAAAAGGTCCTATTTGTAGAAGGCGTTAGACTAAGAACCTTGTTTAGTTACAACCTACATGTGCTAAAAGAACATACATATGTGCTAAAACAACCAGTCAATGCACTAAAATAAACATCAGAAGTGTTGCAAAAAACCTTAAATGCGCTAAAAGAAATCCTAAATGCACAATCTAAAAGTGCACTTTTTTTAATAAAATTTTAATAAATTAAACTAAATGTATGTGCCATTCTATTCCCTATATGCACTAAAGTAATCTTCAGATGCGCTAAAACGGTTCTCAAATGCACCGAAAGACTTTCAAAAGCATTGAAACAGTCTACATATGCATTGAAACAGTATGCATATGCATTGAAATATTCGACGGATGCGCTAAAGCACAAATTTTTCCAAAAATCCAAACTTCAGAATGCGAAATTATGTCAGAAAACCTGCAAGTAGATGTTAAAAATGGGGAAAGGCTCCATAGTGGGGGCCAAAAATGTGTGATGGATTATGTGAGCTAACTAAAGAAATATAAACCAACACACCAATAAGACATTAAATCAAAGGAAACTAATTGAAAAGTAGAGCAAACTCCTAAAACAACAGCTCCTTCAAAAGCATCCTATCATCCTCTATCTCTAGTAATCTTGTCAATTCTAGTTGTTTCTCTCATATTTTGTCAGGCTCAAAAAATAATACTCCCAGAGAATGAGATTGTAGATGATGGATGCATGCGATGCTAAGATATAATTATGTTGATTAAATGATGCATGATTGTAGATTGCCATGATTACTTGATAAAGAAACTATGATTACGAATGCTCCTAATTCTAATAATAAATGCTAAATAAATGCAACTATTCTCTAATCACCTATCGCTTAATTGTCTCTATGATTGGATATGCAAACATATTTATAGAGCTTTCAAAGGATTGTGATTGCTGATACTATCAATGACTGTGATAAACTTGGCAGATCGAACAGTCGAAGATGGAGAAGACTAGACAGAAAAATAGAAGAAAACAGAAAGCAGGATTTGCTTCCTCTTTCATGGAAGAGATAAGATGAGATGATAAAAATCATCTTTTTAGAGAATTTTGGAAAGATTTCAGAAGATAAATAATGAATTCAATTATTTATTTATGGGCGACATGGAGATTTTTCTCAATTAAATAATCATGTAATTAATATTTGAAGAAAAATAAAAGATTTCATAATAAAATAAAATATTTAATTAATTAGAAGAAAGATTCAAATAGGAGAAAAGAAATATTTAAATTTAATTAAATCAAATGACTTAATTAAATTCAAAAGGAGATAATTAATTCAGATAAATAAAATGTATTCATTTAATTAATTAAGTAGACATATGAATGTGAAATAATTAAATAAAGTGAATTTATTTAATTAAGGTGGAAGGATAAAGTTAATGAACAATATAATTAAATTAATTAAATTTAATCATATGTAGAGGACTTTAGAGAAATTAATTAAATAATAAATATTTAATTAAGTGCCAAGATTAATTAGACATGACCAATTTTATGCATATACAATGATGATGCCTAGGAAGTGCACATCCTAAGGCATAAATAAATGACATGGGTTGTTCTTCAGAAGGACACATCTGAAGAATGACCAATAGTTGATAGTTTGATTAGTTTTGCTTGAGTTTGACCAAAGTTGAATGGATGAAAGAATTGGTTGCATGTCCATGTCGACATGCTAATGTAATTTGTGTGCTAATTAAATGATTGCCAAAGTTTGTTTGAGGAGTTGTTTGTTTTAGAATAATTTGTTTGAATTGAAGACATTTGATGTGTGTGCCAGTGCAGTCTCATGAACCCTAATGGAATGACCTAGTGTGGCCTCAGGCACTCATCAATTGATGGGCTTGCCTACGTCATTCAATCATATACCTCGTAGTTCAACATGACCAATAAATTTGTCTTGATTGATCAAAGATTGAGTCATGATTTTATTTTGACAAACCTAGAAGGACTAACCTAATGTCTCGGGGGCCCAAAGATGATCCTTGCCTATGTAGAAAATGCATAGAGATAACGTAGTTTGATAATGACTTGGACTGACGGACATGACTAACTCAACAAGTTATGACTTTGTTTTTTGGATTTTCAAGTGTTATTTGGATGTTTTTGTGTTTTTGACATATGTTGATTTTTTTGTATTTCTTGAGGACATTTTTTAATTTTTAGGTCTTTTTTCTTGACATTTTCTTATTTGTTTTTGTCTTTTTTTAGGACTTTTATGATTTTTTTGTCTTTTTTAGAGACTTTTTTATGATTTTTGTGTCTTTTCAAGAGTTTTTATGATTTTTTTTGTCTTTTTTTATAACTTTTTTGATTGATAGGACCATGTTCCATACCCACTATAGTCAAGTGATAAATTACTACCCATAGTTAGGTCTAGGACTAGCCAAGTTTGAAGGATGTGCAAAAGTACATGCTTGGGATGACATGCAGATGGTATGTTAGATTTGATGTCAACCATTATGAGCCATGGAAAAAAATGGCAGAATTTTTGTGATAGGATATCATGATGGTGTCAAAAAAGTGGGTGTTTATTAAGGACTAAGGTCGATAGAGTGAAAGTAGATGGCAAAGCAAAGACTGACTACACATGGTGCCTATTTTCCAGGTTTTCACCATGGTACTTATCCAAAGTGCTTGTTTAGCATGTTTTCACTATTGGATGAATTATCTCTCTTTACTATTTTTGTCATTTTATTGTTTTTCCATTTGTTTTGTGTCACCAAGATGCTTGTTTGCTAGGTTTTCATCAGGGTGATGATTTTTTTTTATTTTTCAATTTTTTTGTATTTTGATGGTTTTCAGCCAACATCTTTGATGCTATGCATAGAAATTTTGGAGATGCCAACTATTGATGGGTTATGTCAATCTTTCGCCATCTAGAGTGACAAACTAGTATGCTCCAAAACTAAATGAGGTCATGATTATGTAAGGACCCAACCAATTAGGTTTGAAATTTTCGTGTTTCTCTATGTCAAACTGATTCTTACTATTTTGCATTAGGACTAGGTTGCCAATGTCAAACTTTTGGACCATGACTCTCTTGTTATAACTGTGAAAAAGGCAATTCTAATATGCCTATAAATGACTTAAGGAATTTTTCTGCATTCCTCTAACATTTCCAGCTCATGTAGTCATGACTATCTATACTATTCATCATTAATCAGGCCCTTTCTTGGAAACTCTCAAATATGGAATTTCAACCTCCATAGGCAAGATGACTTCATCTCTAAAGACCAAGGCGAATGGGGTGGCACCTATTGGAATGTGAATGATGGTATGGTAAGACCACAGAGTAGGGTTAAGTTGTCTATGGCAATCACGACCAGTGTCATTAATGATCTTCTTAAGAATTTTGACAATCGTCTTATTAGATGCCTCAGCTTGACCATTTCCTTGTGGGTAGTATGGCATGGAGAAATGATGTTGGATGTGGAAGCATTCACAAATCTCAAAGACATCTTGATTTTTGAAGGGATGATCATTTTCTGTGATGATGGACTGTGGGACACCATACCAATAGATTATGTAGTTGAGGATGAATTTGGAAATCTTCTTTCCAATTATGTATGTGAGGGGGATGGCTTTGATCCACTTAGTGAAGTAATTAGTGGTGGTGATAATGAATTTATGGTCATTGGAAGAGGTAGGATGGATTTTTCCCATGAGCTTGATTCTCCATTGTGTGAAGTCAAATCACTATGTATTTGATATTGGTGACATGTTCTAACAAACTCAAGTGCATCTTTCTTGATTATCAGATAGTAATACCCAAGTCTTGTGATCTTCTTAGCTATAGTAGGGACACTCAAATGAGATCCGCATATACCCTCATGTACCTCACGTAAGGTTGATCATGATTCATCAGTGTTGAGACATCATAGAAGGGTATTGTTAAAGCTACAATGGTATACGGTGCCACTAATGATGGTGTATCAGGTGACTTTACGGATAAAGGATTTTCATTGGTTATTGGATAGGTTGGGGGAAGGGTCTAGGACTGGAGATAGTCATATATGTCTTGATACAATGGTGAGTTGGTACCAACAAGATCACAAACCATTTCTGACTCCGGAATGTCATATGCAGGAAACAAAAGCTCTTCCACCAAAAACTCAAATTTTGGCACATTGCTAGGAATGTCTAGAAGAGATCTGATTGTAGCCATTATGTTTGTTGCCTTGTTTTATGCCCTAAGAACCTGTTCCAAAGCAAGCATGTGGAAATATGACTAAAAGTTGTCAAACATTTGTTTGTAAGGCATTAGCTTTTGGTTCTTGGTGTCATATTCGTTGTTGATCTGCCTCTCAAAGATTTTCAATATTTCAAACACATATAATTAGATTGGCTTAATAGCAGTCTCTATTTTTCTCTCTCACATTCAGGTTTGAAGACCTTTGAATATATATATTTACATAAACAATGTCAAACTATTTTCCAACTATCTTTCTCATAACTGATTCTCAAATCAACGAATTCCATTAGAGTTTCCAAACAACCCTAGAAGCCATACATCAAATTCCATTAGGTTTTCAAAAAAACCCCTTAGAAAAGATTAATACTTGCAAACCCTGATTATGAAAATTGATAAAATGCATTTCCAATATGAGCACTTTAAGGAAAACTAACTGAAACTAATCCCTTTCTCTTAAACACAAATTCCAAAACCCTTTAACAAAAATTTTATACCTCTTAAACATTTCTCACATTTGAGCACAATAAAGACCTCTTATTTCTTGAAACAAACCAAAGAATAAAGGCCTAGTGTTACCTATTAACAAATGCAAAGAATTAGAAATAAGTTACCCAACTTTGAGCTCTTTCAAACTAACAGGCTACCCAACATTCTTTCTTCCATGTTGGCTCCAGGTGGCTAGGGTTTCTCTCAGCCCCATTTAATATTCTTAGTTAAGCTTTACAATGATCTTTTGTCAAACAAAACTATCATTTGGAGTCTGATAAAAACATAATGAATGTATTTTGAAGTCTGAGATACCATTATATTGTCATTTCCAAGTCAACCAACAATCAAGACCTGAAATGATGATGTGTCTGTTACACATCATTTCCATGCTATTTAAAACATGTTTATCATGCCAAAACATATTCCACATGGTCGTTTCCATACATGTGACTCAATAGAAAACCAACAACCATTTATATGGTTAGATATGTATACAAACCAATAGTCATAAAATGACTTAAAATTTAAACCAAGGCTGACTAAAATATATATGGCATAAGCAAGCTGATAGTCATTCTTTAATGACTTAAAACATTATCAAAAGATGACAGTCATATGTATATATTACTTTAAACTTTAGCATTTCCTTTCAATTGGTGGTGGCCATAAACTTATGTGACAAATAATGTTATGTCATATGAATAGTGCTAATGACAATGCCTTTGTAATTTGAATATGACAATAATATAGATATATCAAAGGTTACTTATGTGAAGTCATAAAATTTTACAGAATGAGCTATGCAATTTCCCACAAAGTGATCATCGTATGATGAGAAAAAACCACTTAAATGGAAATTCTAAAAAAAATAATACCAAATGCTCATCCTTGAAAAGAGAAACATGTTAGCCAAGAACAATAAACCAGATATTTCAAAATGAGCTACCAAATACTTGAACCTTGAGTGACCTTGAAAGAATGATATATCCTTGCTTATGAGAAGAACATGATAGATATTAGTACTAGATCCAATAACCATGTAACCACTAAAATAACTATCATCATATAAATGAAATCTAAAAAAAAATATAACTAAGAAAAGCCATAAATCATAGTTATGAATAACACTGTAACTGATCAAAACCGTGAGTAACATAATGATGTCGTTACATGATCCATAACATGATCAAATCCATGAATTCCATGATTCCATAACATGATCCATAACATGATCAAAAGCCATGAATTCCATGAATAGTGTTGTCACCAAGATTTTGACATCAAGGAAAAAATAATTTCAACTGAAAGCCAACCAACTCCCACTTTGTCCTTGATGGAAAAACTACCATCTCTCCCCATTTTTTCCACAATGACAAAGAATGAATAGAGGAGAATGTGAAATGCCATGAATATATAAACAACTGAAGCCAACCAATTATCCAATCAAAACCAGCTACAAGAGAAACAATTGAGCAACAAACGAAAATAGATAAGAGAGCTATAAATGAGAAACCATAAAACCAAGCTCCCCCTTCAAAGAGGCTTCATATAAAGATAGATCAAAAACTGGTACAAATATTTCTTTCTAAGTATCTCATTTTTTTGTTCCAGTTAACATTAAACCGTGAGTCGCCATTTATTTTCTCAAACTACACATAGTGACAAAACAAGAACATTCAAAAGGGGCCATTGAAGTCACCTTCAAACCATTGCAAGCATACTAGAAATTACCATTCCAATTGCAAACCTTATTGCAGATGTGAAAAATTCTTTATTCAGTGACCCTGTATCTCTGAATCTCAGATCTTTGCTGTCTTGCTACCACTATTTTTAGTATATACCTGTCACCTCAAAGAAGAGAAGGTAGATGCCAACAAGAATTATGCAATGGATCCACTGATCAACAATATATAAAATGCCAAAAAAAAAAATTCTCTAGATAACACACTACAATTTTCTCCCTCTAAATCTATAAACTGGAGGAATTTACAAAACATGAATGAAATATCTCAATGAAAATTTTGAACATCATAAGAATACAGTTCAACCCCAAATGCAGCATGATGATATACCAATCAAATTTGTTGACAAATGAAACATTGTAGTATACCCAAAAGTCTTAACAAGGTTTGTATACATCAAACAAGTAGATGCCACTATCATACTAAAGAAAATCAATCTGCATACAAGTCTCTATACAAATATCATGTCTATATTTTTCCATAATGTAACTCTGAACAACCAACTTCCTATAACAAACAACTATCAAGAAAGTAATGATCACAAGAATCATAAGCTATTGATACTAGATCTTTTGTGATCATATCATAACTTTTCTACAAGATATGTAGGGTTTCTGCAAACTTCACCGAGCGAAGAAGAATATACAATCTTTTGCCACTATAGGATGTTCTCTAGTGTAAATGATTATGTATAAAATCTTTGTACCAACTCTTCTAACATTCCATCACAACCAATGCCATAAGGTTATTAATGTACCTATTCATACCATGTATGTCCATATGATTATCAAAGTACCACCAAGATCAATTTTATCATTGTCACAAACCTAAGAGATTGGAAGACTAAAATGATCAGAAACAATATTATTGACCTCAATAAAATATCTAGTAACAAGAAATTACACTGTTAAACAAAATAATTATATCTTGTTGTCATGAACCCGAATACAGTGTATACTAGCTCCAAAGCAAGGTGTCTGCTCTTCAATACTTATGTTCCTCACACACACATCTCCACTTCCATGCTTATGTAGTTTCATAACACCAAACATTGAAACCATTGGATATTATACCAACAACATGTTATCAGAAAAAATTATTTAATATAATATATAAAGAATCAATGATAAGCTTGTGATATAAATTTTTTGTTCCAATATCATTACTTACCATGAGTGGAAAAGTATTGACATCTCATGTTCATAAACCATCCACTGAATACCAAGATTTATACACAAATTCAAACTCCATCTTGCAATAGGAAATTTTGATTTTCTTATGATATGCACCACAAATTTGTGTCAATTTTCATTCAATCTTGAAATTACCATCAAAATTTTACTAGGTATGCAACTTATTGAGAACATCAGCCAAGTTATCCAAAATCTTCACACCTAGTCCTATTATGATCCTATTACTATAGAATGCATTCCAAGAAATGATACATCCACACTATCAAATGAAATGAAACTTACTGTTTGATTTTCAATATTGTGTACAATAACTTATCAAAATGTGATGAATGCATATCCAATAAAAATTATAACGCTATTGTTATACTGATTGCTACACACACCATAGTAGTTGTTCCAAAGTCATCCTGAAGCAGAAAAAATACACCAAAATTTCAAAAACTTCTTCTACTACATTCTAAAACTTCTTGGGGATATAAAATAAAACTTTGGATTACTCCCCCTAAAACCAAATAGTCATTAAATGCTAAGAGAAAATCCTTGTGCATCATGCACAAGACTGAGTCCTTCCTTCTCCTTTCCTTTCTTTCTTCTCTAGACCCTTAATGATCCATCTCTAGATGATTTCTCTCTACAATTTTTTTTTTTATGACCAAATTCATTATATTTGAAGCAAAAAATTAAAGATTTGCACTCTTCTACATCATCTTTCAAAGATAATTTATCACAATTTCTTGTAATATGACCTGACTGACTTCACCTGAAGCATGTGACAATATCATAGTTCCTTTTTCAATCATTTTTCTTCACTTTAATACAAAATTTAGATGCTTTGTGACCATATTCAAAACATGAATAGAAATAGCCTAAAAAAGAACAATTATACCTCATCAATTTACCTTGCCAAGCAAAGGGAGATCTTGTAAATCTATTTGTTCTATTCCTTTCTCCTCTATTGATATCCTTGTGTTGTTTGTTTCGTGCAGTTTCAATGTCAACAACATGAAAGTTTAAATCTACCTTTGTTCTAGGTGTTTTTCTAACCTTAGAACAATGTCCTTCCTCTAAGCCTAGACCACTTTTGTCACTTGGAGCTTTTTGTGCACCAACAATTTTATCCAAAGACATAGAGAAATTCTCATCAATTTTCTCATCACTTAAATGCTTTGATGCTTTATCAATGTTCCTTAGTAAGACCACTTGCCACTCAAGTTTTTCTATACTCTGTTCTTTTTCCTTATGTTGGTTTCTAACTTCTTCCTCAATATTTCTAGCTTCTTCAACTTGTATCTTTGCTTCAATAAGATTTGAACATATCTTATCTTTGATATCTTTTTCTTGTTGAAGTTGTCTTTTTAAATTCTAGTTCTCTCTTCTAAGTTGCTTAATTGTATCTAAAGCACATAGTTGTTCTCCTTCCAAATAAACCTCACTTTCTTGATCATTATATTCCTGCTCAAAATTCACTTCACCCAAAAATTGATCTACTTCTTCATTAATGTCTTGTCTACTTGAATGTTCCTCAGTAATCTCTATAGATTTGGACTCAATCTAATTTTCTTCAGAACTATGTAGATTTGCACAATCATCACTTTCAAATGACCTACAACTTGTTTCAGTTTTCAAAGATATCTCTTCTTGCAACTCACCATTCTGATTCATTTCAAAAAAACTATCCCAAAATTCCTTTGCATCCCTACAATGCATAACCTTAGCAATAATTTCATTTGGCAGGCTATTGAAAATGCATCTATAGCCTTAGCATTTGACTCAAGAGTTTTCTTCTCCTCATGTGTGGAAGAAGATGTTACATATACAGTGCAACCTTTTTCTACTGCTATCCACACATCAAACCCTAAGGAAGACAAATATGTCTCCATCTGATGCTTCCAAAGAATAAATTGATACCTTCAAACTAAGGTGTTCTAAACATAAGATACTCTATCATTTATGGATTATTGCTAATGATCTCTTCCTCACTACTTCTCATATTGAGTTTAGGAAGATCTTGATGATTAGTATTTTGTTGTGAACTTCTTTTTCCATTATTCCTTCTACTTTTTCCCATATCAAACACAACACTTCAATTTCAGAAACCTTAAGTCAATTGACTTTATTAATCAAGGATTTGGCTCAAGTTATAAAAGTACCTTCTTGAACTCAAGATATGTTTGACAGACTTCCAAATGCCAGAATCAATCCTAGGTGGGTCAGACCTATGAAAGGACCCTATTCTCTAATATGACTTGTTGAATGAAAAGAATCACTGAGAGGGGGGTGAATCAATGATTGAAAAATAGTCACAAATTAAAAAATTTCAAGAAAGCCAATAATAAGACTTTGTTTTTGAACAAAATATATGCAGTGATAAGATGAAACAATTATAACAATGTAGGATTCACAAAATAAATGTTTGCTTTAGATATCAGAGTTTGTCATTGAGACACACATACTTTATGACAATAGATTTGTTACTCAAACATTTGAACAAGTGCTTTTGATTCCAGAAAGATTATTTTAAGCAACTAATAGATATGACAAGAATTATGCAATTGATCATGTAATGAGAATAATGCAGACCAATTTGAACACTCAAAAAACACATCACAATACACTAGATTTTTCATGAGTGGAAAAACCCTATTGGGGTATAAAAAACCACTCAAATAATTCCTTTTATTATTTAGAGCACCAACTCAATCAAGAGCACCAACTCCAACATTACAAGAGCACCAAATCTTTAGAATTTAGGAGCACCAACCTCTTTCATCAATTCTGAATAATATCAATGATTTAGAGGGTTTCTCTGTTTCAATAAAACCTCTTACAATAAATTACTGGTATACACAATACCTTAAGAATTCAAAAGAAATTAGAATCCTTAAAATATCAGGTATAGTAGTATAATGATCTGCCTCTCAAATATTTTCAATATTTCAAATACATATAATAAGATTGGCTTAATAGTAGTCTCTATTTTTCATCTCTCACATTTAGGTTCAAAGATCTTTGAATATATATATGCACAGAAACAATGTCAAACTATTTTCCAACTATCTTTCTCATAGCTAATTCTCAAATAAATGAATGCCATTAGGGTTTCCAAACAACCCTAGAATCCATACATCAAATGTCATTAGTGTTTCAAAACAACCCCTTAGGAAAGATTAATACTTGCAAACCCTAATTATGAAAACTGATAAAATGCATTTCGAATATGAACACTTTCAGGGAAACTAACTGAAACTAATCCCTTACTCTTAAACACAAATTCCAGAACCATTTAACAAAAATGTTATACCTCTTAATCATTTTTCACATTTGAGCCCGATAACAACCTCTTATTTCTTGAAACAAACGAAAGAATAAAGGACCAGTGTTACTTGTTAACGAATGCAAAGTATACAAAATAAGTTACCCAACTTCAAGCTCTTTCAAACTATCAAGCTACCCAACATTATTTCTTCCATGTCGGCTCTAGGTGGCTAGGGTTTCTCTCAACCCTATTCAATCTTCTTAGTTAAGCTTTACAATGCTCTTTTATCAAACAAAACAATCATTTAGAGTCTGATAAAAATATAATGATTGCATTTTGAACTCTGAGATACCATTATACTATCACTGCCAAGTCAACCCACAATCAAGACCTGAAATGATGATGTGTTTTTTACACATCATTTCCATGCTATTGAAAACATGTTTCTCATGCCAAATAATATTCCACATAGTCACTTCCATACATGTGACTCAATAAAACAACAAAAACCATTTATATGGTTAGATATGTATACAAACCAATAGTCATAAAATGGCTTAAACTTTAAACCAAGGCCAAATAAAATATATGTGGCATAAGCAAGCTGATAGTCATTCTTTAATGACTTCAAACATTATCAAAATTCGATAGTCATATGTATATATGACTTTAAACTTAAACATTTCCTTTCAACCAGTGGTGGTCATTATTTTATGTGAAAAATAATGTTATGTCATATGAAGAGTGCTAATGACAATGCCTTCGTAATCTGAATATGACAATAATATAGATATATCTGATTATATGTATTTGAAATATTAAAAATATTTGAGAGGCAGATCATTATACTACTATACCTAATATTTTAAGGATTCTAATTTCTTTTGAATTCTTAAGGTATTGTGTATACTAGTAATTTATTGTAAGAGGTTTTATTGAAATAGAGAAACCCTCTAAATCATTGATATTATTCAGAATTGATGAAGGGGGTTGGTGCTCCTAAATTCTAAAGATTTGGTGCTCTTGTAATGTTGGAGTTGGTTCTCCTGATTGAGTTGGTGCTCTAAATAATAAAAGGAATTATTTGAGTGGTTTTTATACACCAATAGGGTTTTTCCACTCATGACAAATCTAGTGTAATGTGATGTGTTTTTTGAGTGTTCAAATTGGTCTGCATTATTCTCATTACATGATCAATTGCATAATTCTTGTCATATCTATTAGTTGCTTAAAATAATCTTTCTGGAATCAAAAGCACTTGTTCAAATGTTTGAGTAACAAATCTATTGTCATAAAGTATGTGTGTCTCAATGACAAACTCTGATAGCTAAAGCAAACATTTATTTTGTGAATCCTACATTGTTATCATTGTTTCATTTTATCACTACATATATTTTGTTCAAAAACAAAGTCTTATTATTGGCTTTCTTGAATTTTTTTTAATTTGTGACTATTTTTCAATCATTGATTCACCCCACTCTCAGTGATTCTTTTCATTCAACAAGTCGTATTAGAGCGTAGGGTCCTTTCATAAGTCTGACCCACCTAGGATTGATTATAGCATTTGGAAGTCTGTCAAACATATCTTGAGTTCAAGAAGGTACTTTTATAACTTGAGCCAAATCCTTGATTAATAAAGTCAATTGACTTAAGGTTTTTGAAATTGAAGTGTTGTGTTTGATATGGGAAAAAGTAGAAGGAATAATGGAAAAAGAAGTTCACAAAAAAATACTAATCATCAAGATCTTCCTAAACTCAATATGAGAAGTAGTGAGGAAGAGATCATTAGCAATAATCCAGAAATGATAGAGTATTTTATGTTTAGAACACCTTAGTTTGAAGGTACCAATTTATTCTTTGGAAACATCAGATGGAGACATATTTGTCTTTCTTAGGGTTTGATGTGTGGGCAGCAGTAGAAAAAGGTTGCACTATATATGTAACATCTTCTTCCACGCATGAGGATAAGACAACTCTTGAGTCAAATGCTAAGGCTATAGATGGTATTTTCAATAGCCTTCCAAATGAAATTATTGCTAAGGTTATGCATTGCAGGGATGCAAAGGAATTTTGGGATAGTTTTTTTGAAATTAATCAAAATGGTGAGTTGCAAGAAGAGATATCTTTGAAAACTGAAACAAGTTGTAGGTCATTTGAAAGTGATGATTGTGCAAATCTACATAGTTCAGAAGAAAATTTGATTGAGTCCAAATCTATAGAGATTACTGAGGAACATTCAAATAGACAAGACATTAATGAAGAAGTAGATCAATTTTTGGGTGAAGTGAATTTTGAATAGGAATATAATGATCAAGAAAGTGAGGTTTATTTGGAAGGAGAACAACTATGTGCTTTAGATACAATTAAGAAACTTAGAAGAGAGAAGTAGAATTTAAAATGACAACTTCAACAAGAAAAATATATCAAAGATAAGATATGTTCAAATCTTATTGAAGCAAAGATACAAGTTGAAGAAGCTAGAAATATTGAGGAAGAAGTTAGAAACCAACATAAGGAAAAAGAACATAGTATAGAAAAACTTGAGTGGCAAGTGGTCTTATTGAGGAACATTGATAAAGCGTCAAAGCATTTAAGTGATGAGAAAATTGATGAGAATTTCTCTATGTCTTTGGATAAAATTGTTGGTGCACAGAAAGCTCCAAGTGACAAAAGTGGTCTAGGCTTAGAGGAAAGACAGTGTTCTAAGGTTAGAAAAACACCTAGAACAAAGGTAGATTTAAACTTTCATGTTGCTGACATTGAAACTGCACGAAACAAACAACACAAGGATATCAACAGAGGAGAAAGGAATAGAACAAATAGATTTACAAGATCTCCCTTTGCTTGGCAAGGTAAATTGATGTGGTATAATTGTTCTTTTTTAGGCTATTTCTATTCATGTTTTGAATATGGTCACAAAGCATCTAAATTTTGTATTAAAGTGAAGAAAAATGATTGAAAAAGGAACTATGATATTGTCACATGCTTCAGGTGAAGTCAATCAGGTCATATTACAAGAAATTGTGATAAATTATCTTTGAAAGATGATGAAGAAGAGTGCAAATCTTTAATTTTTTGCTACAAATATAATGAATTTGGTCATAAAGAAAATTTTTGTAGGGAGAAATCATCTAGAGATGGATCATTACGGGTCTGGAGAAGAAAGCAAGGAAAGGAGAAGGAAGGACTCAATCTTGTGCATGATGAACAAGGATTTTATCTTAGCATTTAATGGCTATTTGGTTTTAGGTGGAGTAATCCAAAGTTTTATTTTATATCCCCAAGAAGTCTTAGAATGTAGTAGAAGAAGTTTTTGAAATTTTGGTGTAGTTTGTCTACTTCAGGATGACTTTGGAACAACTACTGTGGTGTGTGTAGCAATTAGTATAACAATAGCATTATAATTTTTATTGGATATCCATTCATCACATTTTGATAAGCTATTGTACACAATATTGAAAATTAGACAGTTTCATTTCATTTGATAGTGTGGATGTATCATTTCTTGGAATGCATTCTATAGTAATAGGATCATAATAGGACTAGGTGTGAAGATTTTGGATAACTTGGCCGATGTTCTCAATAAGTTGCATACCTAGTAAAATTTTGATGGTAATTTCAAGGTTGAATGAAAATTGACACAAATTTGTGGTGCATATCATAAGAAAATCAAAATTTCCTATTGCAAGATGGAGTTTGAATTTGTGTATAAATCTTGGTATTCAGTGGACGGTTTATGAACATGAGATGTCAATACTTTTCCACTCATGGTAAGTAATGATATTGGAACAACAAAATTATATCACAAGTTTATCATCGATTCTTTATATATTATATTAAATAATTTTTTTTTATAACATGTTGTTGGTATAATATCCAATGGTTTCAATGTTTGGTGTTATGAAACTACATAAGCATGGAAGTGGAGATGTGTGTGTGAGGAACATAAGTATTGAAGAGCAGACACCTTGCTTTGGAGCTAGTATACACTGTATTCGGGTTCATGACAACAAGATATAATTATTTTGTTTAACAATGTAATTTCTTGTTACTAGATATTTTATTGAGGTCAATAATATTGTGTCTGATCATTTTAGTCTTCCAACCTCTTAGGTTTGTGACAATGATAAAATTGATCTTGGTGGTACTTTGATAATCATATGGACATACATGGTATGAATAGGTACATTAATAATCTTATGGAATTGGTTGTGATGGAATGTTAGAAGAGTTGG
Organism: Sequoia sempervirens; assembly: GCA_007258455.2. Lineage (NCBI taxonomy): Eukaryota > Viridiplantae > Streptophyta > Pinopsida > Cupressales > Cupressaceae > Sequoia > Sequoia sempervirens. Next base: position 52,092,319 of record VDFB02353493.1, read on the forward strand.
TAGAAAGATTGTATACATAATCATTTACACTAGAGAACATCCTATAGTGGCAAAAGATTGTATATTCTTCTTCACTCGGTGTAGTTTGTAGAAACCCTACATATCTTGTAAAAAAGTTATGATATGATCACAAAAGATCTAGTATCAATAGCTTATGATTCTTGTGATCATTACTTTCTTGATAGTTGTTTGTTATAGGAAGTTGGTTGTTCAAAGTTACATTATGGAAAAATACAGACATGATATTTGTATAGAGACTTGTATGCAGATTGATTTTCTTTAGTATGATAGTGGCATCTACTTGTTTGATGTATACAAACCTTGTTAAGACTTTTGGGTATACTTCAATGTTTCATTTGTCAACAAATTTGATTGGTATATCATCATGCTACATTTGGGGTTGAATTGTATTCTTATGATGTTCAAAATTATCATTGAGATATTTCATTCATGTTTTGTAAATTCCTCCAGTTTATAGATTTAGAGGGAGAAAATTGTAGTGTGTTACCTAGAGATTTTTTTTTTTGGCATTTTATATATTGTTGATCAGTGGATCCATTGCATAATTCTTGTTGGCATCTACCTTCTCTTCTTTGAGGTGACAGGTATATACTAAAAATAGTGGTAGCAAGACAACAAAAATCTGAGATTAAGAGATATAGGGTCACTGAATAAAGAATTTTTCACATCTGCAATAAGGTTTGCAATTGGAATGGTAATTGCTAGTATGCTTGCAATGGTTTGAAGGTGACTTCAATGGCCCCTTTTGAATGTTCTTGTTTTGTAACTATGTGTAGTTTGAGAAAATAAATGGGGACTCACGGTTTAATGTTAACTGGAACACAAAAATGAGATACTCAGAGAGAAATATTTGTACCAGTTTTTTATTTATCTTTATAAGAAGCCTCTTTGAAGGGGGAGCTTGGTTTTATGGTTTCTCATTTACAGCTCTCTTATCTATTTCCGTTTGTTGCTCAATTGTTTCTCTTGTAGCTGGTTTTGATTGGATAATTGGTTGGCTTCAGTTGTTTATATATTCATGGCATTTCACATTCTCCTCTATTCATTCTTTGTCATTGTGGAAAAAAGGGGGAGAGATGGTAGTTTTTCCATCAAGGACAAAGTGGGATTTGGTTGGCTTTCAATTGAAATTAATTTTTCCTTGATGTCAAAATCTTGGTGACAACACTATTCATGGAATTCATGGCTTTGATCATGTTATGGCATCATTGAATTCATGGATTTGATCATGTTATGGATCATGTTATGACATCATTATGTTACTCACGGTTTTGATCAGTTACAGTGTTATTCATAACTGTGATTTATGGCTTTTCTTAGTTATATTTTTTTTAGATTTCATTTATATGATGGTAGTTATTTTAGTGGTTACATGGTTATTGGATCTGGTACTAATATCTATCATGTTCTTCTCATAAGCAAGGATATATCATTCTTTCAAGGTCACTCAAGGTGAAAGTATTTGGTAGCTCATTTTGAAATATCCAGTTTACTGTTCTTGGCTAACATGTTTCTCTTTTCAAGGATGAGCATTTGGTATTATTTTTTTTAGAATTTCCATTTAAGTGGTTTTTTCTCATCATATGGTGATCACTTTGTGGGAAATTGCATAGCTCATTATGTAAAATTTTATGACTTCACATAAGTCATCTTTGATATATCTATATTATTGTCTTATTCAGATTACAAAAGCATTGTCATTAGCACTATTCATATGGCATAACATTATTTGTCACATAAGTTTATGGCCACCACCAATTAAAAGGAAATGCTTAAGTTTAAAGTAATATATACATATGACTGTCATCTTTTGATAATGTTTTAAGTCATTAAAGAATAACTATCAGCTTTCTTATGCCATATATATTTTAGTCAGCCTTGGTTTAAATTTTAAGTCATTTTATGACTATTGGTTTGTATACATATCTAACCATATAAATGGTTGTTGGTTTTCTATTGAGTCACATGTATGGAAACAACCATGTGGACTATGTTTTGGCATGATAAACATGTTTTAAATAGCATGGAAATGATGTGTATCAGACACATCATCATTTCAAGTCTTGATTGTTGGTTGACTTGGCAACGACAGTATAATGGTATCTCAAACTTCAAAATACATTCATTATGTTTTTATCAGACTCCAAATGATAGTTTTGTTTAACAAAAGATCATTGTAAAGCTTAACTAAGAATATTGAATGGGGCTGAGAGAAACCCTATCCACCTGGAGCCAACATGGAAGAAAGAATATTGGGTAGCTTGTTAGTTTGAAAGAGCTCAAAGTTGGGTAACTTATTTCTAATTCTTTGCATTTGTTAATAGGTAACACTAGGCCTTTATTCTTTGGTTTGTTTCAAGAAATAAGAGGTTGTTATCGTGCTCAAAAGTGAGAAATGTTTAAGAGGTATAAAATTTTTGTTAAAGGGTTTTGGAATTTGTGTTTAAGAGAAAGGGATTAGTTTCAGTTAGTTTTCCTTAAAGTGCTCATATTGGAAATGCATTTTATCAATTTTCATAATTAGGGTTTGCAAGTATTAATCTTTTCTAAGGGTTTTTTTTGAAAACCTAATGGAATTTGATGTATGGCTTCTAGGGTTGTTTGGAAACAATAATGGAATTCATTGATTTGAGAATCAGTTATGAGAAAGATAGTTGGAAAATAGTTTGACATTGTTTATGTGAATATATATATTCAAAGGTCTTCAAACCTGACTGTGAGAGATGAAAAATAGAGATTGCTATTAAGCCAATCTAATTATATGTATTTGAAATATTGAAAATCTTTGAGAGGCAGATCAACAATGAATATGACACCAAGAACCAAAAGCTAATGCCTTACAAAAGAATGTTTGACAACTTTCAGTCATATTTCCACATGCTTGCTTTGGATCAGGTTCCTAGGGAATAAAACAAGGCAACAAACATAATGGCTACAATCAGATCTCTTCTAGACATTCCTAGCAATGTGCCGCAATTTGAGTTTTTGGTGGAAGAGCTTTTGGTTCCTGCATATGACATTCTGGAGTCAGAAATGGTTTGTGAGCTTGTTGGTACCAACTCACCATTGTATCAAGATATATATGACTATCTCCAGTCCTAGACCCTTCCCCCAACCTATCCAATAACCAATGAAAATCCTTTATCCGTAAAGCCACTTGATACACCATCATTAGTGGCACCTTATACCATTGTAGCTTTAACAATACCCTTCTATGATGTCTCAACACTGATGAAGCATGAACAACCTTATGTGAGGTACATGAGGGTATATGCGGATCTCATTTGAGTGTCCCTACTTTAGCTAAGAAGATCACAAGACTTGGGTATTACTATCTGATAATGGAGAAAGATGCACTTAAGTTTGTTAGAACATGTCACCAATATCAAATACATAGTGATTTGACTTCACACAATGGGGAATCAAGCTCATGGGAAAAATCCATCCTACCTCTTCCAATGACCATAAATTCATTATCACCACCACTAATTACTTCACTAAGTGGATCAAAGCCATCCCCCTCACATACATAATTGGAAAGAAGATTTCCAAATTCATCCTCAACTACATAATCTATCGGTATGGTGTCCCACAGTCCATCATCACAGACAATGATCATCCCTTCAAAAATCAAGATGTCTTTCAGATTTGTGAATGCTTCCACATCCAACATCATTTCTCCATGCCATACTACCCACAAGGAAATGGTCAAGCTGAGGCATCTAATAAGACGATTGTCAAAATTCTTAAGAAGATCGTTAATGACACTAGTCATGATTGCCATAGACAACTTAACCCTACTTTGTGGTCTTACCATACCATCATTCGCATTCCTATAGGTGCCACCCCATTCGCCTTGGTCTTTAGAGCTGAAGCCATCTTGGCTATGGAGGTTGAAATTCCATATTTGAGAGTTTCCGAGAGAGGGCCTGATTGATGATGAATAGTATAGATAGTCATGACTGCATGAGCTGGAAATGTTAGAGGAATGCAGAAAAAATTCCTTAAGTCATTTATAGGCATATTAGCATTGCCTTTTTCACAGATATTAAAAGAGAGTCATGGTCCAAAAGTTTGACATTGGCAACCTGGTCCTAATGCAAAATAGTAAGAATCAGTCTGACATAGAGAAACACGACAATTTCAAACCTAATTGGTTGGGTCCTTACATAATCATGACCTCATTTAGTTTTGGAGCATACTAGTTTGTCACTCTAGATGGTGAAAATTTGACAGAACCCATCAACAGTTGGCATCTCCAAAATTTCTATGCATAGCATCAGAGATGTTGGCTGAAAACCATCAAAATACAAAAAAATTAAAAAATATAAAAAAAATCGTCACCCTGATGAAAACCTAGCAAACAAGCATCTTGGTGACACCAAACAAATGGAAAAACAATAAAATGACAAAAATAGTAAAGAGAGATAATTCATCCAATAGTGAAAACATGCTAAACAAGCACTTTGGATAAGTACCATGGTGAAAACCTGGAAAATAGGCACCATGTGTAGTCAGTCTTTACTTTGCCATCTACTTTCACTCTATTGACCTTAGTCCATAATAAACACCCACTTTTTTGATGCCATCATGATATCCTATCACAAAAATTCTGCCATTTTTTTCCATGGCTCATAATGGTTGACATCAGATCTAGCATCTGCATGTCATGCCAAGCATGTACTTTTACACATCCTTCAAACTTGGCTAGTCCTAGACCTAACTAGGGGTAGTAATTTATCACTTGACTATAGTGGGTATGGAACATGGTCCTATCAATCAAAAAAGTTATGAAAAAAGACAAAAAAAATCATAAAAAGTCTTGAAAAGACACAAAAATCATAAAAAGTCTCTAAAAGAGACAAAAAAATCATAAAAGTCCTAAAAAAAGACAAAAACAAATCAGAAAATGTCAGGAAAAAAGACCTAAAGATTAAAAAATGTCCTGAAGAAATACAAAAAAATCAACATATGTCAAAAACACAAAAACATCCAAATAACACTTGAAAATCCAAAAAACAAAGTCATAACTTGTTGAGTTAGTCATGTCCGTCAGTCCAAGTCATTATCAAACTACGTTATCTCTATGCATTTTCTACATAGGCAAGGATCATCTTTGGGCCCCTGAGACCTTTGGTTAGTCCTAGGTTTGTCAAAATAAAATCATGACTCAATCTTTGATCAATCAAGACAAGGTCATTGGTCATCTCAAACTACGAGGTCTATGATTGAATGACGTAGGCAAGGCCATCAATTGATGAGTGCCTGAGGCCACACTAGGTCATTCCATTAGGATTCATGAGACTGCACTGGCACACACATCAAATGTCTTCAATTCAAACAAATTATTCTAAAACAAACAACTCCTCAAACAAACTTTGGCAATCATTTAATTAGCACACAAATTACATTAGCATGTCGACATGGACATGCAACCAATTCTTTCATCCATTCAACTTTGGTCAAACTCAGGAAAAACTAGTCAAACTATCAACTATTGGTCATTCTTCAGATGTGTCCTTCTGAAGAACAACCCATGTCATTTATTTATGCCTTAGGTTGTGCACTTCCTAGGCATCATCATTGTATATGCATAAAATTGGTCATGTCTAATTAATCTTGGCACTTAATTAAATATTTATTATTTAATTAATTTCTCTAAAGTCCTCTACATATGATTAAATTTAATTAATTTAATTATATTGTTCATTCACTTTATTCTTCCACCTTAATTAAATAAATTCACTTTATTTAATTATTTCACATTCATATGTCTACTTAATTAATTAAATAAATACATTTTATTTATCTGAATTAATTATCACCTTTTGAATTTAATTAAGTCATTTGATTTAATTAAATTTAAATATTTCCTTTCTCCTATTTAAATCTTTCTTCTAATTAATTAAATATTTTATTTTATTATGAAATCTTTTAGTTTTCTTCAAATATTAATTACATGATTCTTTAATTGAGAAAAAATCTCCATGTCACCCATAAATAAATAATTGAATTCATTATTTATCTTCTGAAATCTTTCCAAAATCCTCTAAAAAGATGATTTTTATCATCTCATCTTATCTCTTCCATGAAAGAGGAAGCAAATTCTACTTTCTGTTTTCTTCTATTTTTCTCTCCAGTCTTCTCCATCTTCGATTGTTCGATCTGCTAGGATTATCATAGTCGTTGATCGTATCAACAATCACAATCTTTTGAAAGCTCTATAAATATGTTTGCATATCCAATCATTGAGACAATTAAGCAATAGGTGATTAGAGAATAGTTGCATTTATTTAGCATTTATTATTAGAATTAGGAGCATTCGTAATCATAGTTTCTTTATCAATTAATCATAGCAATCTACAATCATGCATCATTTAATCAACGTAATTATATCTTAGCATCGCATGCATCCATCATCTACAATCTCATTCTCTGGGAGGATTGTTTTTTGAGCCTGACAAAATATGAGAGAAATAGCTAGAATTGACAAGATTACTGGAGATAGACGACGATAGGATGCTTTCGAAGGAGCTGTTGTTTTAAGAGTTTGCTCTACTTTTCAGTTAGTTTCCTTTGATTTAATGTCTTATTGGTGTGTTGGTTTATATTTCTTTAGTTAGCTCACATAATCAATCACACATTTTTTGGCCCCCACTGTGGAGCCTTTCCCCATTTTTAACATCTACTTGCAGGTTTTCTGACATAATTTCGCATTCTGAAGTTTGGCTTTTTGGAAAAATTTGTGCTTTAGTGCATCCGTCGAATATTTCAATGCATCTGCATACTGTTTAAATGCATACGTAGACTGTTTCAATGCTTCTGCAAGTCTTTCGGTGCATTCGAGAACCGTTTTAGTGCATCTAAAGATTACTTTAGTGCATATAGGCAATAGAATGGCACATACATTTAGTTTAATTTATTAAAATTTTATTAAAAAAAGTGCACTTTTAGATTGTGCATTTAGGCTTTCTTTTAGCGCATTTAAGTTTTTTTGCAACACTTCTGATGTTTATTTTAGCACATTGACTGGTTGTTTTAGCACATATGTATGATCTTTTAGCACATGTAGGTTGTAACTAAACAAGGTTCTGAGTCTAACGCCTTCTGCAAATAGGACCTTTTCCGGCTGAAAAAGAACCAATCTAAGATAGTCAACACATAATGATTTTTGCAGTTAAAATGAATAACTTGTTTTTGTGAAGCAATTATCTTCATATAGTTTAGATCATTGTGATTTGGGCTCTAAAAATAACACTGTTTTCTTTGTCTGTAGCAATAGTTCTATGCTCTTGCCTTAACTAGGTGATCAGAACACCAGAACTACCTTTTTGATTCATGCAATTTTACATGCTTTCTTAAATCCTTTAGAGGGCCTGCTCTTGTGGGAAAAAGTACTCACCCAAGAGGAATGACCTAAGTGAAAACAACTAAAACCAAGTTTTCCAACCCACTATAATCAAAAGAAAATTCAGGGAAAGTCTGCAATTTGATGGTAGTGTGCAAGATAACCATCCCCAAAGCCTTTGTTCTAAAGGTTGGGAGGTCTCTTGAGGGAGTTTATCATTTGCTGCACTGAATAGAATCTTTACTAAGAACCTAGTGTAGAAGCCAACTGTGTCGGTTTCTGAACATCCTAATAATCACAGTGCAAGGGAAGGGAAGAATCTACCCCCAAGATACTCGCCATATAACTGCTAAGGACCGTTTGCTTAGGGGATCTAGTATCCACTTTCGTCACTCTAATTACGCACTTGGAAAAGACAAAAACACTGGCGCCCCAGGTATGTGCAGGATCATCATGGAAAAAACATGCCCTTAAGTGGCAAAAAAATTAGAAAAATTAGAGTTAGGGAACTTGAAGTAAAAATTTGAATAAGTTATCTATATTATTTCAAAAATATGTAAGAATAGAATTTGTAGCAAATTGAATGTAGTTTCTAAACTACTACGTTTATTTAAAAAAATAAAATCTATTTGGTGAAAATTTGAAATTTCAATGTAGTAGTACTTAAATTTTAAGGAAAAATAAGGTGTCTATCACCACCCTAACCACAATAAAATGATAATTATTTTTATAATATTTTGGATATCAAAGAGGACGCATGTCCCGATGTGATGCATATATTTTGTAATTTTTTCCAAGTAAATAATTAATTATAACTTTTTATTACAACTTTAAAAAATAAATAAACTCGTATGTCTAACCACCTTAACTTGGTCAAAACTCCATGAAATTAATTTCTTTTTTAATCCTATAATATGCAAGCATAGAATGTGACACATGTTTGATTCAAAAATGTGATACCATTTGAAAGCTATAGATGTTTTTCAATCAACCTATCAATCAGGACTTTAGTTGTAATTCAAATAGAAAATGAATAATAATTATTTATTAAATTCAAAGTAAATCATAATTTATATTGGTGGAAAGATGAGAATCTCCTTTAAAAGCCCTTTTCGTTTCATCAATTTTGGGTAAAAAAAAATCGTCAGCCACATACCCTACAAAAATCCATCATATCGCCACTTTTTGGCCCATCATGATGTTGCACATACCCACCCTTCGGGGGTGACACAACTGCAGGAATCAATGTTGTTCTAAGATGTGGGTTGTTGATTATTATGATGACCTACTTGAGCACTAACAGTGAGTCTGCCTGAATTTTCTATTATGTGTAAGAACTTATGAAAACATTTTTTTTTTGGAAACATTTTTGAACATACACTCAATGTTTAGTATAGGGCTAAAAAAAAATACTATTTTTTGAGTATTTGTTGTGTTTTCAATCACATTAATTCAGATAAAAGATCATCCAAAATGAACATGCAAAAGTTTAGTAGAAAATGTTCAAAATTGTTTAGAAAACTTCCTTAGAAAATTGTTTTAGCACATCTAGGGTATATTTTAGCACATATGAGGTCTGTTCTAGCACATCCACTGGTTAGTTCAGTGCATTTAGAGCCTATTTTCATGCATTGAGTGTTTTAGCGCATTAGCTGAATATTTTGTAAATAGTTTTTAGTCACTATCAAAACATTTTTCTGTAGCACATCTGAGACATATTGTAGCGCATATAAGGTCTTCTCTAGAGCATACGCTTGCTTATGTAGTGCATATAGGACATAGAGTAGCACATCTGTCACTTTCCAGAATTTTCACTTTTGACAGATCTGAGTTTCTAACATCCTTGGTCTAGTAGCATCTTGAGATTTCTTCTATGCTTATAGATTGGAAATCAACCAAGTTTGTTAAGAAATCCATTATCAATCGACTCAAGAAACCTAGGAAACATTTGGGTTACAAGAAAACCTTGCAACGTAGAAAGTTCTTTTATAAAAGTTGAAACGTCTTGCTTCATTACCATGAGCTTCTCCATAGGTACCAAGATTTTGCTAGGGGATTTACCGATGAGTACACTGTAGAGCCTTTATATTCATGAGCCTATTTTCAAAGAAGAGCTCTTTCACAATGACACAATCACAATCAACCTCTCAACTTTGATTATCTACCACAAACTTCTATTGAATATCCAACACATCCCATCCAAATCATTTAGTGATCTTAACTAGGGTACTTGATATACTTATCATTTTTTTGAAAATAAGGATCAAATCTTAAAAGTGCATCTTTTAAACAAGTTTTTGATTATTGATTCAACTTCCCCAATAGGATTCTAATATCCTTCATCATTGGAAGCCACAATCAAGAGTTAGGAGCATCTTTGATCATATCGTAGGATTTTCATCTTATCACATCAAGACATCATCATTTCTGCACTTATCATACTGTGATCTAAGTCTAGAAGAACATATCAAAATCATATGCCTAATTTTTACAAGATCTCAATATAATAAGCTGAAAGAGGACATTCAACAAGAAGATCATACCTAAAGAACTCAAGAAGAAGGTGAGAGTAGTAATCCCCTTTATAGTGTGAGTCGTAACCCCCTTTTCAACAACATGGATAAAAGAGAAGAAAATCCATTCCCTTTCAACAAATACAGGGACATGAGCAAAGCTCCTATAGATAGTGATGATGAAAGAGAGGATGAATGTCACCTTAGAGAGGCTGAGCAAGATCCCAAATTTCAAAAATCCTTAGAAAAGATTTTAGAGTGCAACAAAGAGAAATATTTCTTGTATTTGGCTGACAAAGGAGCCAAGTTTCCTCCTAATTTCAATACTGAGAACATAAAGAGTAATCCTAATAAAACACCCTTGTCTGATCTTAGTTCCTTGTCTCAACAGATTAAAGCACTACAAGGAAAAATTAAAGACATGCAAAGGGGAACCACAATGAAGAAATATGTTCTCAATGATATTTGTCCTTATCCTTTTGATCGTCATCTTAACATGATCTCATTTCCCAAACACTGCAAAGTTCCAAAGTTTGATCATTATAATGGGAAATCGGATCCACTCGATCATGTTAGAGACTTCCAAAACATGACTTTAGAATTTTCTCATCAGGACACTTAATGTGTTTGTTTCCTAGGAGTCTTGGAGGCCAATCTATGGAATGGCTATCAAAAATCACACCTCCTATCAAGAAATTTCAGGAATTAATCAACCAGTTCATATCACAATATTCCTACAACATCCAACATCAAATCACTATGTTGGATCTCTACAAATCTAATAAAAAACTTGGTGAACATTTCATTACTTTTCTTCAGACATGGAGAAAATTGTTCGCTAGATATCCACATCCTATTCCTAAAAAGGAAAAGATGGACATCTTCATCAATAGCTTAGATCCAGAAATGAGCTATCATTTGAATTTACATTTTCCTCCCTCTTTTGAGAAATTTATTGATAATGCCATAACAATTGAGGGTGCTTTGGTCAAGAGAGGGGTACTTAAAATTGATAAGGACAATCCTAGCTCTTCAAATCACCACAACAAAAAAATCTAAGTTTTGGACTTGCAACAAAAATGTGGTGAATGACAGTGTTTTCAATGCAAATCATGTCTCGACTAAGCCATTTGTTCTTAGTACTCCAAGTGCTCCTCACTACAATAACTATAATAACGTCAATTCGGTCACAAATCAAGGAAACAATGCTCCTCCTCTGAGGAACAACATGAATCAAATTTCTACTCCCAATCAAGGGAATTACACCAATCAAGGTTACTGTGGAAACAATATGTTCAACAAAAATTCCTTAGGAAATTCCTCAAACACAAATCCACAATGATCTTCATTCTTCTCTAGCAGAAGAACTTTTACTCCACTAGGTCAAACTTTAGAATTTGCATTCAAAGAGTTGATGGCTAAAAATGTCCTTACTTTGCCACCTCAATGCAACTTCAAACCCAGTGTGAATCCTCTATCATGGAATGATGCATACTATTGTGATTATCATTGGTGCAAGGGCCATCACACAAAAAATTGTGAAGCCCTGAAAAATGTCGTCCAAGACTTAATCGAAAATGGCACCATCACAATAGAAGGACACCAACAATCAAACGAAGACCACCAAGCATTTCACAACCCTTTTCCCAATTTTCAAAAGGGCGAGTCTTCTAGAAAAAGTGTGAATCATATCAACAATAATATAATCAACCATATCTACATTGACGACGAGAAGGTCAATGTTATAAAAGTTAAGGAAAAGATGGAACATAGAAAAGTCAATGCAACAACAAGGAAACAAGCTAAAGTTGTCTTAAAGGGTGCTTCTTCAAAATACACTGTGCCCCTACCTCAACATCAATATGACTTAGTCAATCAACTTAGAAAAAATCCTACTCATATTTCTATCTTAGAACTCCTGAAGATTTCCCCAATGCACAAGGAAATTCTAGAAAAATCTCTTGTTGAAACAACTGTATCCACTGATCTAGATGTGGACCAATTTCAAGCCATGGTGGGACACTTGTCCTCACCCACATGCCTCTAATTATTTGAGAAATATGATGTTTCCATGACACATCCCCATAATTCATCACTATACTTAGAAGTCATGATCCACAAGTTTCATGTCAGATGCATACTAATAGATGGAGGGGATGGGTTGAACATATGTACCATGAAGTTAGTTCAGGCTTTAGTATTTTCAAAGGAATCCATTGATCCTAGAAGAAAGATCACTATTAAGGCCTACAATGATGACTGAAGAGCATCCAAGGGTTTAATCATGTTTCTGATCAGAGTGTGACCTATTATCAAGAATACTTTTTGTCAAGTATTAGACTATGATATTGCATACAACATCTTGTTGGCTCATCCTTGGATCCAAAAAATGTAATTTGTCCCATCCACATATCATCAATGTCTTGAGTTTCCTTATGATGGATAGGAGATCACAATACCAGCTGATAGTTTGAATAGTTAGACTTGTGCCAACATCAAAGCTATTCAAGATACTTATGAGGCCCACCCCTATGCTACATCCAGTAAGTGAACTATTTTAAGTTTAATTATTGATTATGCCCAATGATACCATTGATGATAGGAGATTTAGACATTTGTGTTCATGTGATGGTTTGATTATGACTATGCTACATCTAGTACTTGGATTATTTTGAGTTTGGTTATTGTCTATCCCTATTGATATCATTGATGACAGGATATTTGAACATCTAATTTAATATGATTATTTGATTTTGATTATGTGACATGCTAGCTAACTATAATGATTGATCTAATTTTATGTTGGTTATTGAGTTTTTTCAATTTGAATATGAAAACTTAATGATGAAGGAATGAAACAAGTGGTGTGAACCAATCATGTTGCAATTAGATGAGTATGAAAATTAATGTTAATGAAAATGAGGTAAGATAGGTGGCTAATGATTTTTCAATTATGTTATAGGATCTTTATGCTATACAAATTATGAAACTTGTGTGAATGCAATTGTTATTCAAATGATTTGATTATTATATGAATATGATTTACTTGGATGGATTAACATGTGTATTGAGTGTGCAGGTACATTTTCCATGGCCAATGGAAATTGGAGGCAACTCTTGGGAACCCTATGTAAATTAACCAGTGAAACCGAGCTAAAGTCCATATGAAGGGACTATAGTCCATCATGTAATTATTGATGTTATTTGTGAATGCTTTTAATTTGGTTTTTATTGCCACGTCATTCCATCCAGGAGGTGAGTTGTCTATTCAAGTGGACAAACTCGGATTTGAACTTTTAGGCACTTTTTGAGGATTGAAAAGTGATATTTTTTAAGTGTTTTATGGGTTTAATGTCCCTAGGGCAGGTACCTATGGGTTAGGTACCTTTTTAGCTTAAAATCATGGGTCAATCTCAAGATAGGGCACTCTTTTTGAGGCCTTAAAGATTTTTGGCGAAAATAAGGTTTGGGAAGTGGGATGGGGACTAGTCCCTTTCCAATCCCACTTCTCCATGTTGTCTTGGAAGTCTCCCAAGTCCTCACACATGTGTGAGAACACATGGGTGAGTGTGCTTGGGAGGGTGAATGGAAGGTTGACAAATGTCAGCTCCCTATTCAAATGAATTAAAACTTGAGTTTCTATAAAGCAAACTTAAAACAAGGGTTAGGGGATTCTTTTGCATTCTTGATTTTGGTTGAATTTTGGGGGAGTGAGGAGTTTGAAGAAAAAGCTTGGAAGAAGAGGAGTTGTGTGGATCCTCAACCCATCCTTCCTTGAGCTTGGTTTTAAGGTAGATTCACCACTTTTGTTTCTTCTTCTTCATGTTTGTATTTGAAAGATTATATGTGTAGGTGAAAAGATGTTCTTGAAACTTTATCTATTGTGTTTGCTTTGTATGTTTATTTCAAATTTCTCTTGGAGCATATCTTCTTGTGTTTTTTATGTATTATGTGTTATGGGAAAAAGGGTTGTGTAGGGATAGGCTCACTCAAGTTGGGAAGAGCATCCCTTGTTGGGGATGGTATGGAGTAGGAACCTCCATGGGGAAGTTTAATTCCTCCTTAAGAGGAGAGGCTCAAAAAGGGTATGAGTACCCATGTGAAATTGTGAAATGGTAGAAATGGTTTTGGTGATATGGGTTTTGGAGAAGGAGAAGAGATTAAAGAAGGGTTGCATGTGAAATGATGGGAGTATGATATGAATTATTCTTGTTGTTATTACTATGAGTTCCCATATGGAGTGCGTAGTCCACTCTCCATCCCCCCACTTTGGATTCTTGATGGAATCCTAAAGTTATGTGAAAATGCCTTGGGTGGGTGTGAAAATAATCTTGTGTGTAAATAATGTTTTGCTTGGTTTTGTTTGTACCCGGTTCCCATAGTTGCCTCCTAGCTCGGGGGTGGTTTGTGAGCAAACCTACGTTTGGGAGGTGAGCTCACCTATGGCCATGAGAGAGGACCCTAGTGTGTTTTTACTTGTGCAGGTTGCTGATACATGCATCAACTTGTAGCCTTATGAGATTATTGTATTCTACATTGGGATGTGGAATGTCAAGCCATTACCATACTAATCTTGATGAACATTTGAAAAGATGTAAATATTATCACATTGTATGGATACCATGTTTTGAAAGTCATGCAAATATTGCATAAGTATGGGAGAAAAAAAGTTGTGAAATTCACTTGTAAAGTCCTATATGTGCCTTTCTTAGAGAATAGTAAATATTACAATAGAAAGGAATTGTATTTATAAATCTATTATTCTAAATTGGCTCATTTGATTTGGAAGTTCAAGAATGTTCTTTTCTACATTATGAATTGATGTTGCTTTACTCTTGAAATGAAAATGTGTATTTGACTTTTTGTATTCAATTAGTATGATTAAATGAAGTATCAATTAAAGCATTATTTTATTATTATATAAGAAAAGTAAAAGATAATATAGGGAAATGATTATGCTCTTTGTTTGTGTAATACAAAGGGGCACTATGCCTCACATCTGCCTCTGTATTATTTTTCCTAAATGTAACAGAAATAAAGATGATACAGTTACTCTGTTGCTACTATAAAATTTTAAAATATTTCACTAGAATATCCCTGTGAAGTAAATAAAAGAAGAATATACCACTCTTTTACAGATCTAGGTGTTACGATGTATAAATAAATAAATAAAAAGGTTTCATTTCATAACGCACCATAGTATATAGAGGATTTCAGTGCTATTCAGATTTATGTAGTAAGACAGTGTATTGTAATTTTCTTGCAAAGGAGAAATTTATAAACAAATTTAACAAGATATATATTTAGCAACACTTTTCCAAGCAACGTTAGATTGAGCTGTTTCTGTAGGTTGTGTTGTTGCGAATGTCTTTTCCACAATGGTTGTCGCCTTCATGGGCAAGGTTGCCAACATACCTAAAGTTCCATGTGATGCATGAGGAGAGGATTCCTTACCCAATGCCCTCAGCTCTGCCGACTTCCTGTAACCAAATATTAATAGCAGAGGAGAGAAAGAACGATGATTGCGGATTGCTACTCATCACAAAACTTTTCAAAGAATATGTGCAAAAAGAGAGTTGGCATAACAGTACAGACACACATTTAAAATTATTTCCAGCCATGAGCAGATTGATAGATAAATGGAATTTGAAGTAGCCTTAAAATTAAATAAATAAATATAATAATAGGGTTAAATTGTAGGAATAAATGAAATAGAGTTTCACCTAATGGAGCAAAGAGTAGATGAGAATATGAGGAAACCAACCTGTAAGTGTGATTCAAAGCTATGTGAGTATTTATTTGAGAGGCATGGATTACTTCCCTGCGCAATCCCCATCTTCGCGTCCTTCTCTGTAGGAGGCTACTATAGTAGTAAAGTTGCCCGCATACAGTTCATACTTTGTAGTAGGCTGCCAACATATAGTGTACTGTTTCATAATGTGAATCGTTGAATTAGACTGTTAAGAAATATAGGGTGTGTGGGCTACTGAGTAGGTTATTTGGTCTCTGTTTACCTCACCACCATTTGTGTTGGCCGTGAGAAGACCATTTGCACACCTCCACGCCATTACACATAGGAAAATGCTAACGTATAAAAATGTTGATGTGATAATGCACTGGAATCAGCAGCGATTCTCTTGTACTTACAAAGATTCATCTGTATTTGGGTCGGGTAAATGAAGTATGGTAAGGGATAAAAAAAAACTGAATGAGATGTAATGGCGAGTAGATGGCTATTTGAATTTTACTGGAATAGTTAAATATATGATATGGAGCGTTTAACAAATCAAATCGACTCTTGTGCTGGTATATAGAAAGAGCCTATCGCTACTCAATAGGCCTCTTGAAAATTGTAAGGGTGTGATGTACGTACTGCGGCCACTCTCACTTGTGGTTGAGTGAATTATAATCTTTGGGGTGTGATGTCTTGTAAGATCAAACCTCCCTTACAACCCTAGCTTCATCTCAACGAGACCCAATGCCTCATACCACAGGGGGAGCATATTATTTAAGATTAGCATATAATAAAACTTCGTGTCAGTATCAATATATGGGGGCAGATAAAAGAATAAATAAATAAATGATCTGTTAACAAAATTATTGTTTTGCATTAACATAACACCAGGCTCGAGGATTTAAGAAAGTCCAAGATGCGTTCAAGTGAAATACATAGGCTACAAACCCCGTGTATGATTGTGTTGTCTGTGAAGAGTTTTAGACTACCTCAGTCAATATTAAACTGTGAATACTCTGATCTATACAATTAACAAACGTTGAAAGTAAATCCTAAGCGGAGCCCTCGAGATATATTTACTCTGAAATTATAAAATTGTAATATCAGTGCTATTATGAATGCAAAGCTGAGGCGAGTGAATTTGGGTAATGGTGTCATAAACATATATATACGTAAAGGCAATTCACGAGATCAGTATAAACACTAAACGTATGAAAAGAAAAGTAAAATAAAGGCCTTGCATGGTTAAAGATAATGCGAACAAAATGGAAACATTAAGTAAGTTTAGATACCTATATTCAATGCCCACGAATTAAAAGGATTGTCCATGGAATACATTCTTTCCAAATACCACCGTATGTCCCTTATAAAAAAAAAGATAAATAAATTAAAGTGCCCCTCCATTTATGAGTAGTAGAAGGAGGTCTTAATATTAAAAGAAAACTTGTCTCATATTATATATACCACATGTGCATAACAACAAAACGAAATAAAAATCCCTCTCATGATAAGTTTTGGAAAAGAGATTTAAAAGGAAATTTAAATAAGACATTATATGAAGAAGAGGGGAATTAGATTCCCATGCTCTTAAAAAGAAGATATTCTAATTAAATGATTTAGATTTTATTTAAGAATAAAGGCTAGTACTCTTAGGAATACTTTAAAACTAAAAGAAAAGAAATTTCTTTATTTGTTTCCCTCTTTTCTTCCTTTTTAGGGAAATTAAAAATGGGAATTAATATTTATTTAATGGTATATATTTCTCCTCACCATAACTTATAAATTTGTATATATTTATTATTTATGGGAAAGTACATAATTAAATTAATATTAGATAAAAATAAATTGATAAAAGAATTAACAATTAAGGTAAATTACAAATATTTTGTCCACTTCTACATTTAGAATTTTCAAGACTAAACGTAAAATGTTAATTATCATTGATATCGTTAAGGTGGCTCAAGGGGGGGTAGGGTTAACCAGTACAATAATGTTTTGTCAATTAATCCTTATGGTTTCTAGTAAATCAATTTGATAATATTTATATGATTTCCCCATGTGAGAACCCATGCCAAGGTAGTCTCTCAAGGATATTAACCTTCATGCGAGAGTGAGTACCAACTTTTGAGCTGGTAGCTAAGAGTCTAGTAGACCTTATGTCGGAGACAAATGGGAATTTTTTTTCATTTCCTTACCCTACTCCCGAGCGTTATGACAAAGATGATGATAATATTTTGTTAATTAATCCTTATGGTTTCTAGTAAATCAATTTGATAATATTTATATGATTTCCCCACGTGAGAACCCATACCATAGAGTTCTAACAAGGACATTAATGTTCATGCAAAGGTTAGCATCAACTTCCAGGTTGGTAGTTAATGAGCCCAGTAAACCTAATGTTAGAGTCCACATGTTCCTTGGGTTTAGAGTGTATGTGTTGGATTTCGTGCACTCGTTGACATTTACTCCACCCTATCCTCGAGTGGCGTGTCTTTGATGAAATTTCTTAAGTGATGGCATTTGACGTGTGGAGCTAGTTAACAAGTGAAACACAACAAAGCATGTATCAAGAGGTCAATGTCTTTTATTATTAAAAATAAATAAAAAATAAAATAAAAAATTGTTAGTTGTATTTTTACCCTAAGGGTAAAATATGGGCATTACAATACTTTGGTTCCCAACAATCAAGAAGCTCTTACTAGTACTTCTCCCAAAGTGGATACACAAATCAGCCAGTTAACCAAAAGCTTTGACAAGAAACTATGGTTCAAGGACAATGGAGTTGGGGAGTACTCTGTGTGTCTTGCTAATCCACCTACATCACCTCGATCACATGGGAAACCTTTTATCACACAACAATAGATATTTGTAGCATCAAAATCAACACAACCACCAACAGAGCCAAGTACACTATTAATGGATGATTTATCAAAGAAAAATTCCCCATGGAAGATCTTGAGGATAGAGAAGTTCTAAATTGGATCTATAAAGATGAAGAAGAAATAGTCCTCAATGTCAAAATACCAACTGATCAATATGGTAAAGGGTATTCAATCATGCAGAAGATGGGCTATGATGGTAATGGTCCTATCAGAAAGAGAAAAGTAGTTGAGCCTATTCACCTTCCAGGACTTGCTGCAAAAGATAAAACAAGACTAGGCTATGATACTAACTCAAAAGCAATAGCATCCAAGTAGTTGCATGATATTGTCCTCACATTGCAAGAAGGTTCTAATACAAGAGAAGCATGTTTGACAACAATTCATAATTTCATGGATAATGAATTCTGGAGGGACAAAAAGGTTGATAGGATACACAAGTATACCCCAACTCTAATTGCAGGTGAAGGTTCAGGGACCCAACCATAAGGATTTGAACTACAAGGTAACTATGATTCTAGTGATACTGAGTCAGATTTAAATGAACAAGACTATCGTGAGAACAATACCATCATTGATCTGCCCCATACCTCAGATCCTATAGACAACTTTGTTATGATCATAACCATAGCCAATTTTATGCAACCTAATGACCCACTACCTTTGATTCATCCTAATCTCATTGATTGGGATTCATTTGAACCTATCGATATACCTATGTTTCCAAGCGATGAATCTATCATGAACATCCTTTCCATAGATGACACAAATGATTGTTCCACTAGTTATTTTTGGCATAGAGTCTTTAATCAAGAGAGTTTCAAGTCTCCTAGCTGCAAAAAGAAAAATAAAAAAGAAATATCTAATGGTGAAAACCAGAATCTTGTAGTGTTAGATCAAACAAAAGATAAAACAAAGAGCGTATTAGATGGTGAAAACCTTGTTAAGGCACCATATGATGGGATACTTGACACTCTCCCCAAACATTATTATGAGTGATTGCCTATCTTGATTGAGCCTACAAAAGAGGTTAATCTTGAAAATTCAAAAAAACCAAGGATTCTATAGTTAGCTGCATCAATGATAGATAAAGAAGTGCCTGAGTTCATGGAATTTCTAAGAGAAAATCAAGTCAACTTTTCTTGGTCTTATGCAGACATGCTAGGTCTTGATCCTAATCTTATCATGCATCACTTGTCTATCAAACTAGGGGTTAAGCTTGTGAAGTAAAAACTAAGAAAGATGCATCCTCATGTTGCACTATTGGTTAAATAAGAACTGAGAAAATTCCTTGATGTGGGATTCATAAGATCAATTGACTATGCAAAATGGGTCTCCAACATTTTTCTTGTATCCAAGCCAGATGGACGTATTAGAATTTGCATTGATTTCAGAGATCTTAATAAGGCATATCCTAAGGATGACTTTCCACTTCCAAACATAGATACTATAGTTGATTTGACAACACGCCATGCCATGTATTCACTAATTGATGGTTTTTCTGGTTACAACCAAATCAAGATTGCACCTGAAGACTAGGACAAAACAACTTTCACATGTCCATGAGGGACCTACTATTGGAATGTCATGCCTTTCAGTCTAAAGAATGCTGGGGATACTTATCAAAGAGCTATGACTACAATTTTTCATGACATGATGCACACATTCATGGAAGATTATGTAGATGACATATTGTCCAAATCATAAACAAGAGAAGCACATCTCGAAGTGTTATCCAAAATATTTGCAATGTTGAAAAAGTTTAAAGTTTTCCTAAACCCCAAGAAATGTGTTTGTGGGGTAACATCTGGAAAAATATTGGGGTACATAGTGTCAAAAAACTGGATTGAAGTAGATCCTACCAAGGTACAAGCAATAATGGAGATTCCTCCACCAAAGAATATCAGCCAGTTAAGGTCATTACAAGGATGACTTCAATCTATACGAAGGTTCATCGCACAATTAGAAAATAAAAGTCTACCTTTCACACATCTATTGCATAAGAATTTTCCTTTCAAATGGGATGACAAGTGTGAAATGTCCTTTCAATAGATCAAGCAGTACCTAATAAACCCACTGGTTCTAGTACCACCAAATCTAGACAAACCTCTAATCTTAGATATTGCTGCAACAGAGACATCTTTGGGGGCATTATTAGCACAAGAAGAGTATACAAGAAAGGAACATGAAATTTATTACATCAGTTGAATGCTAATAGGTCATGAACTCAACTACACTTTCATCAAGAAAGCTTTTCTAATAGTAGTATTTTCCTCACAAAAAATTTGACACTACATGCTAACTCATACAATCAATCTTGTTGCAAAGATTGATCCACTTAATTATCTATTGAGCAAGGCTACATTAACAAGAAGGTTGGAAAATGGGTTATGATCTTGAGTGAGTTTGACATCCATTATGTTGATCACAAAGTAATCAAATGACAAGTTGTTGTTGATCAACTAGCTTACGTACCACTACAAGCAGAGCATCCCATGCATATCAAATTTACAAATGCTGATGTCTTCACTGCATAATAAAAACAACCATGGTATTTATATTTTGATGGTTCTTTCACTCAACATGGATCGGGGGTAGGTATACTCTTTGTTACCCCTCAAGGAAATACCATTCCTTGATCGTATAGGCTAATGTTTCCATGCACTAACAACATAGCCGAGTATGAAGCTTTAATCACTGGATTGAAGATCACATTGGAATGGAGGATCACAAAACTACAAGTTTATGGTGACTCACAGTTAGTCATAAATTAGATCAGTGATGATTATCAAACCAAAGATGACAAATTGTTGCCATATAATAAAATGATTAATGATTTCAAGAAGTACTTCATGGATATCAAGTTCATACAGATTCCAAGACTTGATAACAAAGCAAATGATGCCATAGCCACGATTGCATCATTGCTAAAACTCCTAGAAAATTAGGCTCGCTATGAATTTATGGTGGAACAATCTTTTACACTTGCCTATGACACACCTGAAAACCAAATCATTTGCCACTTAGTAGGATCTGATTCACCTTGGTATGGAAAGATTTATGCCTACCTAAAAGACAACATCTTACCACCTAACTTATCATGCAACCAAAAGCGCAACTTCATTCACCAATCCTCTCGTTATACCCTCATCATTGGAATTCTTTATCATCGTGGTCTTGATGGTACACTTCTTTGATGTCTCAAATGTGATGAATCTGACAAGGCTTTACAAGAATTTCATGGTGGAATTTGTGGAACTCATTCGAGTGGACTAACTTTATCTAAGAAATGGATTAGAATGGGTTATTGCTATCCTACAATGGAAATAGAATCATTCACTTTTGTGAAGAAGTTCTCAAAATTTCAGATACATGGGAATCTCATCCATGCACCAGCACAAGAACTACAACTGTTCATGCCAACCTAGCCATTCTCTCAATGGGGGTTAGATCTGGTTGGCAAGATTCAGCCTTCATCATTGAACGAACATAAGTTCATCATCATAGTGATAGAGTACTTTACCAAGTGTATTGAGGAAGTACCTCTCACTAAGGTTACCAATAAACAAATTTCATTGTTCATACTCAACTATATCATTTGTCGGTATGGCATTCCTATCTCCATCATCACAGATAATGGATGACCCTCCAAGAATTAGGATGTTGTTGAACTTTGTGAGATATTCCATATCCAACATAGATATTCAACACCCTACTACCCACAAGGGAATGGCCAAGCAGAGGCCTCGAATAAAACTATACTAAAAATATTGAAGAAGACTGCGAATGATGTAGGGAAAGATTGGCATGTACAACTCAATCTTGCATTATGGGACTATAGAACTAGCATCATAACACCAATAGGAGAAACACCATATGCTCTTGTCTATGGAGAAAAATCCATATTACCTCTAGAGGTTGAGATTCCATCACTTCGAATATCACTGAAAGGTTTAATCACAAATGATGAATATAGATTTTCCTGACTACAAGAGCTGGAACTCCTTGATGAGAAGAGACAATGAGCAACTGATCATCTAAAAGCATATCAACAGATGATGTCTTGTAGCTATAATCACAGAGTCAATCCATGTACCTTTCAGGTCAACGATCTTGTTTTGAAGGAAAACCCACAAAATCAACAAGACAAAGAGAAGAAAGGAAATTTTGCACTGAATTGGTTGGGTCCTTATGTGGTCATCGCAGTATATGGTTCAAGAGCATACAAGTCAATGCCAAAAGGGGACATGTTTGATGAACCCATCAATAACATGCACTTGAAGAAGTATTATGTCTAAATCAGTTATCATCATCCAAAAAATGTCTTGAAAAAAATCTATAAAAATTAGAAAATGTCCTAAAAAAATCTATAAAAATCAAAAAATGTCCTCAAAAAATCTATAAAAATCAGAAAATGTCCTCAAAAAATCTATAAAAAATCAGAAAATGTCCTAAAAAAAAATTAGAAAAATGCAATAAAGATAGATAATGAAAATTTGGCAAATAGACGCTATTTGTAACTCTCCATCTATTAGTTCATGTTCCGTACTTAGCTTCTCAACTTCTTTTCATCATCATCTTAGGGTCAAATCAACATTATAATGCCATCATTTTCCTAGAGCAATAACATCTTACCCTGGCTTGATCATTATACATATCTATTTCAGCAAGTTGTGTCAATACTGGGGGAAAACGTTGACAATATTGGGGGCAATCAACTTTTAGGTTGCATAGATACAACTATACAATGACATAAAATCCAATCATGTGAAAAAACAATCAAATCCTACAAACAATATCCAATCATTGATCCATATCATCACAATTATCAACAAATTTCATATCTTGACTCATATCTAGATGATCTAAAATCTGAATAATGTTTAGAATATTAGTATTATATTTTGAACAATGGTTGTTTGACTTTCAATATCATCCCTTTGAAGCACACTCAATGATGTACTGAACTAGAGTGGTGAGGAAAGAGGATGATTTTTCTTTGTCTATTGTCTTGAGGTTAACTATCAATCTATTGCAAATATGTCACAAGACATTATTTCCAAAGCGTATCATTGATGAGAACCCAAAATTTACCTCAGAAAGTGGTTAATCTTTGTTTGCTTATGCAATAAATACTCAGTTCATCTCAGTTCAATTATACCTCAATGCTTGTATTCACTTGCTATATCAAAATTCATGAAAGTTATACTCTAGTCATCATTGGTGCTAATTTCCCCTCTGATGCTTGTACATACTTCCAACATTTTAAAATATTCACTCTATGATGATTCAAGAAAGATATAAAAGGGCTCAACAAATAGTTGGTTTCATTTCATTGCTTTTCATTTAGATCATTGTACATATCTGCATATTGGATTTGCATTAGAGTTTTAAAAGGCTAAACAAAAACATCAACGACTGTCATGTCTCTTTGGACTATTTGTGGAGGACATTTAGACATTTGTTTCATTATCATATTTCATCATCATCATCATTTCATTAATCATTATCATTTCATCTAGGTCTTATACATATCATATAGTTTTCATATCATTTGGATCCTTTATCATTTATTTATCCATCATTATGCATTATCATTTCATTTTTCATTTTTCATACCATATAATTTCATTGCATACCATTGATCATTCTCATTTTATATCATCCTCATTTTAGGTATCATTTCATTGCATATCATTTAGACCCTTTATCATTTCATATCACTTTCATTTTCATATTATCTATCATTTTCATATCATTAACATCTTACTTACCATTATCATATCCATTTCATTTTCATTTGACATAGTTACATACCATTTATCATCTTCATTACCATTTCATCTCATTTCATTACATATCATTTATCATCTTATCATACATCTCATTATTATTAACCATGTTCATTTAACTTCATACCATTATTCATATCATTTATCATTTGTCACATTACAGTCATATCACATCTTTACTCATCTATCATTCTCATATGATTTATATCTCATGTCATTTTTTACATAACATTTGGCCCATATCACATATCATTTCATATCATTTCCTCATTCATATACATATTACAATTTCATGATGCATTTCATAAACACAACATCCATTTTCCATCACATCAACATTATTCATTGCATTTGAAAAATCCAAAACCAAAAACAAAAATTCATACATACATTACATTTCCACATCATTTTCAAAACATTGCACTTTTCATAAACATATCATATATCCCATTGCATGTTTTCTTAATCACATCATACTAGATCCACCTACATGACATCATTAGTACGCATCACAAATCGTCATCGTAAGCATATCATGAATCATCCTACATCACAGGTTAGCAATTAAACCATAAAAAGCATCACAAATCCATCTCATAACATATACAAACAAATGCATATCCATATCATCATCACATCATCACATCAAAAATGCACATCATCAAAACTTATCGCCACTGCATATCATTGCTTATCAAAAATAAATACAAATGTCCAAGGTCCAATGAAACTGAAAAGTATAAAGAGATACATAGGATATGATAAAAAATAATCTACATGCTCCAAAAATGATATACATATGTGAAGTACATCAATAATACTACATCAATAAAAATCACATTTCAAGGTTGGCTAGTGGAGCCCCCTGATGGAGTTGGTCTAGAGACTGGTGGCTTGCCACTACCACCTAGGTCAGAAACCTATCGAGGCCCTATGACCTCTCTATTGTGTGACACACTCCATGACATTCTCATGGATCTACTATGGGACCGAGGGTAAGGATCTCTACACTTGAGAGGGCACAACTCTAGTAAAGCTCAGCCTCCTTGGCAATCTTGAATCCCTTTGTAATGGCCTCTTGCAAAGATGCACTCTCAATAATTCCCATGAGTCTCTCAACAACCCCCTCTACCTCTAATACCATTTTTCTAAGGGATTCTCTCTTTGCTATCAACTGGGCCACTTGTGGGTCTCGAGTAGGATGAGGTGTCTGTGCTTGTGCGTGTATCTGTGCCTATTCCTATGCAAGTTGTGTATGTAACCGTAATGCAAAAATCTGAGCCTAAGCCAACTGGCACTACACCTATGCCTACTGCCCTTGAAGAGTCTGTACCTAGGCCTGCAAATTAGCTATATGTGCCCACTACGGTGTGGAAGGGACCCTAATCACTGTCCTCCATCCAATACCAGTCCTCAGCCTCCACATGATCTGTACACTACCCAATATGTCTAACCTCTATCTCACTGGCCTCTGCTCATCCCCTCTGCCATCTCCACCATCATCCCAACCACCATCATCAAAGATCTCCCCATCTCCACTCTCCTCCTCATCTCCACTATCCTCCTCCTCATCCCCTCCACCAACTTCCTGCTCCCCCTGCTACATCCTCATGTCTCCTACCCCCTGGCTGATTTGCCATCAAAATGGGTGCCAACTCATTTGGACATGTGAAACGAGGAAATGGGTGTGTGAAAATAAGTAGAGTACTCCTCAAACATCCATGCATCAGTAATCTCGAGCCTGTAATCCCATACCTCAAGCTATAAACCTGTATACTTTTTATAAGCGAACTGATATGAAATTCCCAGCCTCCATCCAAGATCATCCTTGCATCGTGCATAGGGTGCAATGCCCTGAGTATATCCATATTGTCTTTGTAATCACAAAGCCAAAAATCTCTCTATAATAAAAGGGTTCTAACCTATTAGATATCAAGGCATACATACAAAAGGAATCTCAAGATCATCTATATCCCACACCTCACAATCTGTGTAAGGCCTCCATATCACTAAATCTATGTCATCTAGAATCCATCTCCAGTAATCCAACTTGCCCAGCTTGGGCTGGAAAAGTACACCTGAATATGCATATGCATACGGCCTACTTGGTGGCCTAGCCCTAGGTACAAGTGGTATAGTAATAGCAATATGCTCCCATGCCCAGATCTGGAGTAGGGTAACACCACATGACAAACTAGATGATCCTTTGTACACTACCTAATGCAAGTCATGATACAAATGTGCTAACATGCAGCTCCCCCAGGCATATCTCTAATGTTGACCTATCATATTCTCAATGATCCTCCCCCACCAAACTAATAGTCCCTTTGACCGGTGGTCTGGACAAAGGAAGCCTCCAATGAATGCACTCAAAATTGTGAGTAAAGCCAGATATCTCCTCAAATTTTCCCATGGCATTGAATATACTGCTATTTGATCATCCTCAAACACTCTCCTAAGTGCATCTATACCACCTAGCAACTTGTGGTCATAAAACACAAGAGCATCTACCACCGGAATCCCCAAAATTGTGTATACATCCTCTAGGGTCACTGTCATCTCACTTGTTAGCAAATGAAAGGTGTTATGCTCAAAATGCCACCTCTCTGCTAGTGCGGTCAACAGTCCCCTATTGAACCAAATCAGAGGCATAGACAATAAAGGTCGTAACCCACATCTCTCTATCCACTGTACATCTGTAGGTGTTAGATCTTGTATCCTATCCCAAACTACAAGGAAATGCTCTCTGATCTAGAGGTGTATGAAAACCTCCTATTTTTTGCCATCGCAAGGACAATAAATCAAACTGATATCATAGACTCATATAAAAGTGATTTATCTACTTAACATCATACAATCACAACACATATCTATTAGTGATCCCTATCAGTGACCCATATCAATGCATCATATCAGTGAACTATATCAAGTGCTCTATCTAAGTGACTCATATATCATGAAATCAATGAAAAATTTCTCTATCTAAATATCAAATCAATCTATTCTATCATCATTTACTATTTCTTTTTCTTTTTCAGGAAAGAAAATTTATCAACTATCAAATCATCTTCCTATTTGTACTTTAATCATGAATGCAAATATGTTTTCAATCACATCATATACTATTGTTTTATATCACAGAAAGAAAATTTATCAAAAGTCATATCAATCATCTACTCTTTGTTTTCTAAAGCAAAGTTATCAGCAAAACACAATCCATCAATCATTCTACTCTTTGTTTTTCATTCAATGGAAACAAAGTTATCAGCTATCTACTCTTTGTTTTCTATTTTTGGAAGCAAAGTTATCTATTATTTAATTATTTCACATTCATATGTCTACTTAATTAATTAAGTAAATACACTTTATTTATCTTAATTAATTATCACCTTTTGAATTTAATTAAGTCTTTTGATTTAATTAAATTTAAATATTTCCTTTCTCCTATTCAAATCTTTCTTCTAATTAATTAAATATTTTATGTAATTAATTTCATCTACATATCATTTCCTAAAAATTTAATTAAATATCTTTATTTAATTAATGTCCTTCATATCTTTTCAAATCATAATTAAATATTTTATTTAATTATGAAATCTTCTATTATTCTTCAAATCTTAATTAAATGATTATTTAATTGAGAAAAATCTCCATGTCACCCATAAATAAATAATTGAATTCATTATTTATCTTCTTAAAAATATTTCCAAAATCCTCTAAAAAGATGATTTTTATCATCTCATCTTATCTCTTCCATGAAAGAGGAAACAAATCTTGCTTTTTGTTTTCTTATATTTTTCTCTCCAATCTTCTCCATCTTTGACCATTCGATATTCTTGGATTAGCACAACTATTGATCATATCAGCTAATCACAATCCTTTGAAAGCTCTATAAATATGCCTACATATACAAGCATAGAGACAATTAAGTGATAGGCGATCAGACAATAGTTGCATTTATTTATAATTTATTATCAAAATTAGGAGCATTCATAATCATAGTATCTTTATCAAGTAATCATAGAAATCTACAATCATGCATAATTTAATCAGCATAATCATATCTTAGCATTGGATGCATCCATCATCTACAATCTCATTCTTTGGGAGGATTGTTTGTTGAGCCCAACAAAATCTGAGAGCAACAACTGGAATCAACAAGATTACTGGAGATAGAGGACAATAGGACGCTTTTGAAGGAGTTTTCATTTTAAGATTTTCCTTTAATTTTCAATTAGTTCCCTTTGATTTAATGTATTATTGGTGTGCTAGTTTATATTTCTTTAGTTAGCTCACATAATCAATCACACAGTCACTATCATTCGACATTTTGAGAGATTCTAATGACATTTGAGGATTGATACTCTTGACATCGACATCATCCAAGATGTGTCCTTCCTAAATTTGGCATTACCTAGCATTCGTCACCTAGACATCATCAAACCTAGCATCTTGGGATCAAAACACTTGACATTCAAACACACTTGGAAAACACTTGGCAAACATTGTCTTGTCATTTTTTCATTTAATTTTTCATCATGCTACTAGTTCCTTGAGGATGTCTTGACAATTTAGAGGAGCAATAACGTATCATGATGATTTTCTTTTCTTTTATTTTTCAAATAGTCATGTTTCTAGTTCCTTGAGGATGTCCTGGAAACAAGATTTAGAGTAGCCATGACGTTTCATGGCTTGAATTTCTTGTCTTTCATTTTTGTAGTTGGTTGTTACAAAAATACTAGGGAAACAATGCTTTTAGTATGAGTCATGATCATCCTTGTATGTGAATTCTTGTCTCATGTGATGGTACAACCTTGCACACCATTGATCTATGTCATATCAAGGTGTTTTTTGGTCATTACAATAATCCACCCGATGATGACTAAGAGAAACAACTATTAGTTTTATCTTGTTGTTTCTCCTTTTCCATCTCATAATGATATCTTGTGACATACAAAAATATAATTGCATACATGATCATATAGATATTGCATTAGTTCACACACATTTACATAAATCCATTCACTTAGTTAAATTTTGCATTAAAACATTCATTAAGGCATACATTAATTAAACATTCATTCGCATATTTCCATTTACACCACTAACATATATCAGTTGCATTCATTTTCATTCACATAACATATAAGTGTGTTAAAAATTTTCATACATTTTCCATACCAATGCATACACATCATATCATAAGACATCACATGTCAAATTATCCATATATATATAGAGTCATGCATTAATGCATCTATAATCAACAACATGGAATTCATGAGAATCAAAACATTATGCATACATATAGAACATCATTGTCATCATCATAGAATAACCATCGTACATAACATAATATCATAATGGAGTATAATCATAAATAACCTTCATAAATGCATACATCACATAACATATAAAATGCATCATCATAATCATCATCATAAATTCATATATCATCAACATAATCAAATCATAATGCATCATCACATAACACTAGCATATAGTCCCTGCCAAAATTGCATCATATATATAATCTCAAAAAAATCATGTCACAGGATAGAGTCATGATATATCCCAAAAATAGAGCTCACAAGATTGATAGTCAACATATAAATGTCATAACATAATGTCTCAAACATAAAAACAATAGAATAGTGTTAATGCCCTAGGTTGTTCTCTCCTCATCCCCTTGAGGAGAAGATCGAGGTGACTAATGCTATGTGATAGGAACTGATGGAATCGTGAAAACAATAGGTAGAGTCTGTGAAGTTGATAGATCTGTGATTGGTGGCTAGCTATTCTTTGATATGTTCCCTAAAGTAGATGACCCATGGTTGTGACTAGACCTAAGACACAAAGAGTGTTTGTGATGGTGTGACCTATGCCCTAAGGAGGTAGACCCCACCCACACTACTTTGGCTTTAGCTACTATGGCTCCTACTATTGTTTCCTGAGCCACTGCCTGTCTTGCTCTATGATCAGGATAACCCAGGCTCCCATCAATCGGTCAACACTGCTCTCTCATATGGCATCTAATACTAGCCCCGCCTAGCATTGACCCGGCTAACTCCCTGGCTATGTCCCCAACTGGTCCAGCACATAATTGCACAAACTCCACATACCAACTCTATGCCTCCTGCTGTTGGATCTCAGCCTGATCTCGCTCTACCCATGTCACCTTTAACTCTGCCTACAAGCTCCTGATTTTCATTGAGGCCTCATCTAAACTCCTTTGTATATCTTCCAGTCTCTGATCAATGGTGGCATCATATGGAAAAGGTGGTCCTCTGGATATATCCTTCTCTCTTTCCACCATTTTCTCTTGTAGTTGTCTCTTTGTCTCATCCATGTCATCATCCCCACCAATGTATAGCTCCTCATCATCGCCTCCATATCCTCCTCTCCTATATGTTCCTATACCTTTGGCTACTCCTCCTGCCTAACCTTGGCCTCTGATTGCTCCTCCTCCTATCTGACTCCCTCATTTATCTCCTCCTCCTTTGCTACCTAAAGGATCACATTAAAGGGTACCCTCTCAACATGCTGTCGTACCCTCCTGCCCTACCTCCCACTATCTCCTCCTCTCCTTCCCCTACCACCCCCACCATCTCCTCTATTGCCTCCATCACCTTCTCCTCCCCCATCTCCTCCACTCCCCATCTCCCCTCCCCCCATCTCCTCAACCTCGATCCCTCCCCCTCCCTCTGCCGCCATCTCTACCTCCCCAGCTACCTTGGCACACTCGTGATATAATTTATCGTCCATCCACTAGCACTGGCCCATTTGGGTCTATCAACGACTGTGGCCTATGCATTTTCCACCATGTGTCAAACTTTTCTATCATACTAGGATCTACCAAACCCCCACTCCAGGTCCACTATTGTGCTACTAGCCCATCAATCTACTACTTTTCCAAGGGCACTAATATAGATGGTCCCCATATGGTCTCCTAAGATGATCTTGCATACTTCGATGTCACCACCGACACATCCTATTGTTCACTGAAGTGAAGTAACACCTACTGGGGAAAGTACATCTCAATAATAAGCTACGATTGAATAGTGCAACCAATAAGATACTAGAATTATCTGCAGAATGCCAAATGATCACCCTCTTTGGCCTACTATGCACAATATTTGTAGTTCCTCCAGAAAAATTCCATAAAAGTATCAATCCGATGCCTCTAGTATCCTATATCGTCAACTCTAGTTTTTTGTAGGGCACCCACATAGAAGTAAACATATGACATCCCCTAAGCCAGGTGTGGCCTCTAAATCAGAGGACAAAAGATAGGGATATGCTCCCAAGCCCAAATCATAAGTAGTGTCATCCCACAACTAATATTGTGTGCACCTCTATATGCCACCTTATACAATTGATGATAAAGCATACCCAGTAAATATGGCCCCCATGAAAATACTATCTTGTCTCTCCTCACACAAAAAAGCACATCTCCCCATTCGATAGGGAACCCGTGTCCCTAGTGATCAAGAATCAGGACACCGACAATCAAGGTACATAACATCACATTCCATCAAGGATAATGCTCAGACATAAACTCCCACAGAATCTCATATCCCTCGATGCCTAGTCTCATGTCATCATTAGTCTCATAATACTCTATAATTTCCTACTATCCCCAATGTGGATCATAAACCACCTGCTCTCCTTTGATCAAAAGGTACAAAATCCTTAATACATCCTCGAGCGTGACGGTAGCCTCTCTTGTTGGTAAGTAGAATGAACAATTCTCTGAGTGCCACCTCTTGGCCAATGTTGTCAATAGTCCCCTATTTTCCCAAACAATGGGCATATAGGTCACTTAGTATAGTCCTAGCTACATCAATCACCTTTGCTCCCTATTTTGCAACTGATCTCTGAATCCATATGTGGATGGCCTAAAATCGTCCATGTAAATAGGTGGTAATCATTTATGCACATGTAGAAACAAGAATTAGCACATAATTGAAAATCATTGTTACCATTTATCTAATCCAGAATAAGCAAAAACTGGTCCTAAACAAAAGTCAACCCTAGTCAAATTCAAATGCATCACGTCAAAGGAAATTACATCACGCTAAGTCAGTTACATCATTTGGCACTACATTTGTGTTGCGACAAGGAAATTGCATTGCACAAGCTCACAAATGCACCATCCTATAGAACTTGTGTTGCTCCATCTATCATATGCATTATTTTAAAAACAATTGCGTCGAATGGACTCACATTTGTGTCTAAATATGGAAATTGTGTCACTAGACCTATCATTTACATTGCAAAATAGTGATTGCATCTCACGGGTCCGCAAATGTGTTACTTTCAACCTAAACCTAATGGGCTCCTCGTGTTTGCATCATGATGCATCAAATGCATGCAATGTGAATGTGAATGCGTCTTTTGTAAACACACGTGTCATGACGCATTCATTAACCTAACTTTAAACCCTAAAAAAGAACACAAAATGAGAAACTTACAAAGTGGGTACGAGGTACTTACCGGTGGCTCTATGCCCTCTGGCTGTCTGAAGGTCCGTACTATGTACCTGTAGTGCTCGGTCACTAGAATAACCATCATCACGAAGTCTCCTATCTCTCTGAGCTCTCAAATTTCAAATAGTAAAAGTGAAAATGATTTGACTTTTTACCCATTTTGAATCTATTTATAGGGTACAAGTGAGATTTTCTGGAAATTTTTATTATTGGAGGCTCTTTTGACCAACTTTGGCCAACCTGTTGACTGCCCTAAACATGTCAAAATCCAAAACCGACCATGCCACTAATTTTTTGGACATCAAATTAACTTATCGAGACACTTTCCAAATTTTTTTGTCACCAAGCCAAAATTTGAAAATTTTCCTGAGGGGGCATGGATACTTCTTACCTTCACTAGGGCATGTTTTTGAGTGAATTTTCTTTGCACAATGCAATAGGCTACATTATGACAAAGAGGGGCAAAATGTAGACAGATAAATTTTGACCTACACCTACAAGTTCTATTTTCTCCATATTTCTTCCTAACATAATTAAAATATTTAATTATGTCCTATGGTCTAAATTCAACTATTAATTAAATAATTTGTAATTATTTAATTAATTCATGTCTTTTATTCCTCTTGATTATTTAAATAAATAAAATTTATTCCTCTTTTATTTATTTATTTAAATACGTTGCTAATTTTCTAATGTTTCTCTATGATTAAATAAATTCTTAAATTTATTTAATTATCTTTTGTCCATTATTTCCTCCTGATTATTTAAATAAATAAATTTTATTTATTTATTTAAATATGTCATTAATTTCTAAATGTCTTCTTATAATTAAATAAACTCTTTAATTTATTTAATTATTGTCTACCTTGGCCTTTTCCCAATTTTAAATAAAATTATTTAAAATTGTCCCACTTTCTAATTTTCTCTCTTAATAAATAATTTTAAAATAATTATTTACTGTCACATGGCCCCACCTTTTTTAATTAAATTAATTTTTAATTCAAAATGACAACTTTCCTCCATAAATCAAATAATTTCTAATATTATTTGATTTTTTAGCTCTTTCTTTTCACATGCCATTCTTATCTCCTTGTCACATGCAATCTTGTCCCTTGATTTGATTTTCTAAAATCAAATCTTGACCATTCAATTCAAATTTTGCCGTAATGTTTCCCTAACCCTAATTGTGGGTTGCCACATTCAATTTTAACCATTGATCTTAGGGCATTTGTCAATTTTCAATCTTGTCCATTCATCAAAAATTGACTTTTCTATAAAATGGAAATTTTGGTCTCATTTGGACATCTACATCTCTTGGCATCTACATCTTGTGCACACTTTATGCTCTTAGCTTCTTGAATTCATAGGCTATTTTATGCATATTTTAGGCTTGCTTCATAGTTCCTTAGTTGCATTGTGAGGCCTTTAGATCAAATCCTTCAACATTTTTTTAGGACATTCGCATAGTCATAGGTTTCTCATCACAAATTTGAGGGAAAACATAATATTGCAGCAAATAGAGAAGGTGCAATGGAGGTTAATCATGGAGGTTGAAGATATTTGGTGAGATATTTCTTTGTTTTCATGTTTTACTCCTTTTTTCTTCATTGCTTTGCTTTAGGTTATCTTATTTATGC
The DNA here is from genome assembly GCA_007258455.2 of Sequoia sempervirens. Taxonomy (NCBI): domain Eukaryota; kingdom Viridiplantae; phylum Streptophyta; class Pinopsida; order Cupressales; family Cupressaceae; genus Sequoia; species Sequoia sempervirens. Next base: position 52,126,732 of record VDFB02353493.1, read on the forward strand.
TCTAATCTACTAACCAAGGTTTTTCCCTAAGCTACACAAACAATCCAGAAGAAGAAACTTCCAGATGCATGAATCTGATAGCTCACAATCCGATCCTAGATATTGATTAGATTGCAAAAATCTTCACTCATTAAGTCTCAACTACTTCACTAATGGTTTCATATTTTTTAGAGAAGATATACTATCAAAAGATAATTAGATTTTAACATAGCCTAGCAAAATTTGATCAATCATCTATGGAGATTGATGATGTGGACTCAAAGTCTCCACCCCAAAAGAAAGGCATCCACCATGCTTCCAAATGAACTCCACATTAAAAGATCTTTCCATGGAAGATACAGATCGCCTGACAAAAATAGATAATGTTTCAAGCGAGTGAGCAATTTTAGATTTTGGGGGAGTGGTTTTGAAGAAAATCCTCGCCAAGCTAACATGTGTCCTAGTTCACACCTGAAAGAAAAATGATATATATAAAGTCACATAACCAACATGTGTCACATTGTGTGCCTTTATGCGAAAGTAGTATTTTTGCTTCGAGCACTGATTCATCTCAAAGCAAAAAGGAAGCAAGGTTCAAAAACCAAAAAATGTTCAAAGGAAATTTTTTTTTTATAGCTAGCATGAATATAGATCTTGACTCTTGATTGTATGCTATGGATCTTGACTTGAATACTTTCTTGAATCATAAGAACCTACTTCAGAAATGTTAGCTTGAAAAAAAACATGACGCACGATGACTTTTACATGATGCTTGACTCTTGAATAAATGCTCTAAAATGCTTGATAATCAACTCTTAAATTCTCTTGTAATCATAAACTTTCTATAGGAATTCTCTCATCAATTTTCTAGGATAAAATATGTAAAATAACCTGGTATTTATACTTTTTTATGCCAACTTTACTAAAATTACAAGACTACAAGCTGACATGAGATATAGGAGAATAAAATCCCACCAAGAATTGAATTCAAAATTAGGTCCAAGCTAATTAGGACTCGTATTCTAGTTGGGGCATATAAGACTGACTAGGCTAAGATTGGGACACAAATTTTAAGAAATGTTTAGTTTTATGCTAAATTCAAGACCAAACCCTGAAACTTAGGGGACCCATACACCCAAGGTGGCGTATGAGTTCTAGATCACTAAATCTAGGCCATAGAATCCAAAATCATTAGATTATGATTGGTCATTTGATATGTGTTAGGATCATCTTAGAAAAGATGCATTAAATAAGGTTTGTAGATGTAGATTAGGGCCAAATAAGGCATAAAGAAGCCCAATTTTAGTAGGAATGGATGAAAAAAGTGTGTAAATGTAGAGGGATACATTTTCATACACTACATTTAGCCCTACTTTAGTGAGAGGATGAACTTGATTCAAACTCGCACTAAAGTAGATAAAATCTCACCAAGAGGGATCCAAATGTACCAATGCTAGTAGGATAGGATGACAACAATTAGGAGGGTTGTGCAATCCCTCCAGATCAAGATCCTATGGAAAACCAACATAGGCACACCAAAACACAGATGTAGATAATGTAAGGAGCAACAACAAGGCATAAGCATACACTGACAAAGACAAAGAGAAGAAAGAAAACCAAAAACAAAAAGGGGTGGATCAAGCTTCAACCATTTGTCCCACATGTTGTGGATTAGATCTAAGTTTTTTTTCAAAGAAAATTTGCAAGTGGAACACGATGTCCACTTTGCAAGCCAATGCATGCTTATAAGGGCTAGTGGAACCTCAGGCTGTCCACTAGGTGAGCCCCCAATGAGGCACATACACACGTAGTCGATATACGCTCACAAAAACAAGAAAGTGGCTATGGGAAGGTCACACCAAAGCTATAATTCTTGATAACTTTAATAAGGTACCACACAACATGACAACATGATTCATGGGGAGAGAAAAGCTTCATATGCTTGACACCCATGAACAAACAAGATGGCACCCTAAGCAAGCAAAGTGTTTTATGCAAGGGTGGCCATATAACCGATATTGTAAATTCAAAAGAGTGTAAGGTACATTCAAGGGTGTTTTTATTAGTTAATGTAAGGTCTCAACTTAGGTAACATTGTGCCTAATGTCTCCAAGAGAGGACTAATTTCAAAGAATAGAAGATTCACAACTTAGGGGATGCAGTGTGTTGCATCAAGCCGCTAAGAGGAATATAATATGCTAAGAGAGATCATTCTCATGAGTGATATCACACCCAATGTCACCACAAAGGGAAATATGAATTGAATGAAGTAAGAAGACTACGCAATGAAACATGAGTTGTGCAACAGAATGATGCCATTGTATGCCCCGACTTTAAAGAAATTGCTAAACACCATGCTATGAGAAATTACTTTAAAGTAGTAAATGATCAATGCTAATAACAAAAGGATGTGAGAGGTTATTTGAAAATCCCTATGCCAATTCATATGTTTCCAAATGAAGCTACATCATGAAAAGAGAAGCGGTTTCCACCAAAATGAAATCCCAAAATCACATAAGGGATCCATAGATTTAGGGTCAGTATGTCTGCTACAATGTTTTTTAGAGAGCTCAGAATTGTCATAATTCCCAAAATACTCATGGAATAGGAAGAATGAAACAAAGAGAGAGAGAAAAAAAAGAATTTTTTTGGGTCAACATGGAAGAGACCTAAATTTCTTAATGCCTTATGTCATCCCCAAAAGGAACCATAAGAAAAATGAAGAGAATAAAGGAAAAGATTTTGGGTCCACATGGAAGAGACCTAAATATCTCGATGCCTTGCATCATCCCCAAAATGAAAACACAAGAAAAATGAAACGAATAAAGGAAAATATTTTGGGTCAACATGGAAGATACCTAAATGTCTTGATGCCTTGTATCATCCCCAAGAGGAAAACACAAGACAAGGAAACAATAAACGTTTTATGATATATAGAAGAATCTAGATACAAATAGAGGAATGCAAAAAAGATAGAGATACATCAAATAGAATAGTATGGGGAGATCACAGTAGGCACATGCAATCACACACATAACATGAAAAGGAAAATAAAAGAAAGAATACTAAGGCACATGAAAATCAGCCTATTAGTATTTTGTCTATATCCCAATCTTGTTCATCATATAGGGAAGGAAGAAAACTAGCCAAAGGGAAAACAACAAGTGATGAACTAGGACAAGGCTATCTAATTCTTGCCGCCACTGTGTGCAAGATAAGAATAAGCCAAGGTAGGTGATGAGAAAGGGCTTCTTGCATTTTGAAATAATTTGTAATGAATGTAAAGCATGTAATAGCGAGAATGTTATGGTCCTACAAATATTACATGGAAAGGAGCAGAAGGACATGCTTTAAGGGATTATTTCTATGATATGAAACTTTTTAAATATTTATTTTAAAGCATGACACTCATTAGTACTATGTCCAAAAATTCTATGATATTTACAATGTGATGTGTTTGTGTTCTTAGGATTTGGAAATTGATTTTCTTGCATGTGTGGTAGTGTAATAAGTCCTTTACTTAGAAGTATGTGCAGAGTTCTTTTAGTTGTAGATGATAGATAAGGGAATTGTAGTTTCTTTTGTTTGTAAGGTCTTTATTGCTTGCTAGATTCACCAATTCCTTGAGTTAGATGTTGAGGAGGACCTAAGACAATCCATCATCCCTATCATCATTACAAAACATCAGATGTTGAGGAGGACACTTATGTCATGAGGGTGATCTTGATATCCTATCCTTTTGGTATCTTTAGTTGGTATTTTCTCTAGGAGTTGATGAATTTCATGTTCATTTGTTGTATCACATCCTTGTTCTCTTAAGATCGTGAATTATTTTCCATATGTCTCTTCTAGGTTGATTGGTGTGTTGGTTAATTTTTTTATGTATAGGATGGTTGAATGTTTGCTTTATTAGAGGAACTAGGCTCACTTATTGTAGGAAACTTAGGCTTAGCTTGGGTTTCAATTTTAGGATGTAGAAGACCAAACATCTCAAGTTGTGTTGGTTGTTTCATAGGGGAATAAAAGGATGCATTAATCTCAAGGTTGTTAAGGAAATCATTTATGAATTTATCATGTTTTCATCATCTTCTCCAATGAAGTTGAAATCATGAGGAGGACATACATTAGGAGTTGAGTGAGCATGAGTGAGTTAAATTTCATTAGGATCATTTCCAAAAGCATAGCTTGACACATCCACTAATGATTTCAAGGACATATAAAGCTTACCAAAGCACATATCCATGATGAATTGCTAACCTAGAATGAAAATGTGTAAATGCAATTTTGGAATTATGCAATGCATGAAATGAACCGAATTCAGCTAGATGAAATGAAATGAAGAAAAAAAACTTTGTAAACTAAAATAGAGATGTAATAGCAACAAACTGAAACATGAAAATAGGGTTTTTAATGTTAAAAAATATAATTTCATGTCTGACATAGGACTAAATTTCCCAAAGGGGAATATGACTACCAATCAAGGTTTTTCAAGGGTTCAAATGCTCCAAAATAGTCCACACAAAATACCCAAAAATTAGGTAAAACAGCCTGCACTGGGACTAAATCACCTAGAGGGGCGTATGAGTCCCAAATTAGGGTTTTGACTATAATTTCAACAAATTCTAAATCAATTTTAGGTTTTCTAGTTTGAATGATGTTTGGACTAAGTGAAATTATAGATTTCAAATGAAATTCAATGATGCAAGATGTAAGAGTGCAACCTATATGCACTTTCACTAATGCAAGATTTAGAAACCTTAGATGTAAATTAAGTAATGGAAGACCTATTACAATGTTAATGTAAGCTAGATATAGGACTATGATGCACTCCAAATTAGAAATAAGGAATTCTAAAGGATAGGTTCACCAAAGTGAAATGGAAGAAAAATAGGGAGTGGTTCCTATCTTTTAGGAGATGGAACATAAGAAGGGGTTTTGGACCTTTCCACCTATTTCCCTCAAACTTCATTCAAGGAAACCTTAGAGATCTCAATATAAGGATGGAATTAGGGAAATATATCTACAATAAGATGTCCTAGGGTGTGATTAAAGACAATAAGGGGGTTCACCACCAAGCAAAGGCTTGAAAATATAAGTAATGAAAGTAACATGAAAAACCTAACAATGCAACCTAGAAAATAAACTCAAATCAGAATAGTAAGTTGGATATAAATAGAGGTGCACCTAGAAAGCTAAAGAGGCTTGGAAAAAGGTATGAAATATTGAAAATCTAACTTTTAGAGAATACTAGGACTCATATGCTAGTAGGGGCAATTTAGTCCAAGTTTAGGGTTGTCGGCCAAATCTGGAATCTAGAACTACTAAACCAGTATCAGGGTGGATCCAAAATTATGATATCCTCTAGTGACTTCCTCTATATTATCTCTTGTCAAATCTATGAATCTAAAACACTAAAATTTTCTTTATAGGTGACTTTTCGTGTTCTTACAAGATAGATGGAAACTTTGACAACTTTCTCCATTCTTTCTCTTCAATGGATCTTCAACCTAAATCTAAAAATCATAAATCAAAGAGAGGTAAAAATCTTGTTTTGTTAGTGGATAGGTGTTTTCCTTGCTCAAACCCTATTTTGGTAATCAAACCTTGAAATGAAATCAAATATAATGAAGGAATGATGAATGAACAAATAAGTAATGTTGCAACTCACCAAACCCTAAACAAATGGTTGAAATCTTGTATGTAATGGCTAGCATGAATGTAGATCTCGACTCTTGATTTTATGCTATGGATCTTGACCTGAATACTTTCTTGAATCATAAGAATCTACATCACAAATGTTAGCTCAAAATCAAACATGATGCATGATGACTTTGACATGATGCTTAACTTGAATAAATGCTCCAAAATGCTTGATAATCAACTCTTGAATGCTCTTGAATTCTCTTGTAATCATAAAATTTCCATAGGAATTCTCTCATCAATTTTTCTAGGAGAAAATAGGTGAAATAACCTTGTATTTATACTTGTTTATGCCAAATTTCCTGAAATTACAACAGTACAAGCTGGCATCAGATCTAGGAGAATACAATCTTGCCATGAATTGAATTTAAAATTAGGTCGAGGCTAAGAGGGACTTATATGCCAGTTGAGATGTATGACTCCAAGTAGGCTAAGCTTCAAACACAAATTTTAAGAAATTTTTATTTTTATGCTAAATTCAGGACTAGGCCTCGAAACTTAGGTGGGACCCATATGCCCAAGGTGGCATATGAGTCCTATATCACTAAATATATGTCATACAATCCAAAATCATTAGATTATGATTATTTATTTGATGTGTTAGGATTATCCTTCAAAAGATGCATTAAATAAGGCTTGTGGATGCGAAATAGGGCCAAATAAGGCATAAATTTTAGCAGGGAGGGTGCAAACAAGTGTTAAAATATAGATGGATACATTTTTCTACACTACATTCAAAAAGTACTTTTATGCAATTTATTTGATCAATTTCATTATCACATAACATGGATTTTATGAACAAACTTACTTGTTTAGGAGGTTCATTGATTAAAAACCATCACTTTCTTCTCTCATCTTTTGAAACACCTGATTGTTGGATAAGACAACTGAGAGGGGGGTGAATTAGTTGTCATAGATTATAACCTTTAATTCAATTACCGAAACTAACAACTAAATTTATTAAATGATTAACCATCAAATGCCAATGCACAAACACAATAACACAAATTTAGATGGAAAACCCAATGAGGGAAAAACCATGGTGAGGATTAAATCACACTATAGAGAATATCAAAACCAATTATGAAAAAGGATCAATGATGAAATAAGGCTCACTACCTAAAATGAGGATCACTACCTATAATAAGGACTCATTTTCCATAGGGCTACAACCCAGAGATACAAAATAAGACAAAGAATACTTTTTACAGAGAGACAACAATCCCAATGCAACAAATGATTCAACCACAATCATTGATGAACTTGTATGAATGATAGAGTTTGACTTTTTCTCATTGCATCCAAAAACTCAACATTAAGCTTTACACTAATCAACCACACACATAACTCACAAACTTTCAAAAGAGCATCAAAGTCACATATGCTCTTTCACTTATCTTCCTTCTTTTCTTGTGTACAAATTTCATTGCTAGCTCATTCTATATTTATACTATCTACAAATTTAAAAAAGATACAAAGTTAGCCATCCAACTTCAAATTAAAATTAGGTCAGTGCCAAACATCCTAGGGTGGAATTAGAATGAGGTTGACCCAAACACATGCTTCACCGGGACACATAGTATATCCAAAATGCTTCACGAACTTTGAAGATATTGCTTAACACACGGTTGGCCAAACCAGTGTAAAACATATAGAACGATTAAGCTCAACACTTCCAAAAACCAAAAATATCTTCAATGCAATCAAAACGTCTTTTCTCTAAACCTGCAAGTGAAAAAAATTCAAAAAGAGAAATCTAGACCAAAAAAATTTCTCCTAGACCTCAGCCAATACATAGAGAAACATAGTTCACAACTAGTGAACACAACTCAATCTTCACGAAGAACCAATAGCCAAGAATCTGGATATAGCAATACTCATCAACCTTCACTAACATATCTGATCCACACAAACATATGGACTAGTATCAAATCAACAACCTCAACAGTTGAACACCTATAATCTTCCTTTAATAAAATGTTCTCAATATCCTCAACATATATAGTCAACAAAAAATAGTAGATAACTAGCTGACCAGTTAACATCAATGACATCACTTTCATTCCTTTTTCCATTCTTGCAACAATCTCCCCCTTTGTCATTGATGGCAACACATAATGTGAAAAACCATCAAAGACACCAACCAGTTCTAAAAATACTTCTTAATATTTTTTCTTTATGCTTCTCCCCCTTAGAAGATCATCTTCCTCATTACCTTCTTTCTCTCCTTTTGACATGCTTTCTCTCCCCCTTTTACATCAATGAAAAAGGTGAAAGATATGTTCATTGAATCTTCCTTTGACATGAAAAGAAAAATACTAATAATGAAAACACTTGAAACTACCTACTCCCCCTGAGACGTAGCCACCAAAACATTATTCCAAAAAGATAGAAGCATGAATCCATTAGACTGATGCACCTCCAAATGCATCTTAGTTTATGAAAGGAGGGGAAAGAAACCCTAACTTCTCTTGGAGATACTAAAAAGTATCTTTAGGAAGCGCCTTTGTAAATATATATGCAATCTGATCCTTTATTAGAACATACTCAATCTTGACTTCATTCTTCATGACCTTCTCTTTCAAGAAATGATACTTGATAGATATATGCTTCATTCTCAAGTGCATCATAGGATTTATGGAAATTTTAATTTCACTTGTATTATCATAGAAGATAGAAATAGGATCATCATATAGCACAGTGATATCCTTCAATGTTTGTTTCATCCATAACACTTGTGCATAGGGTATTTGCAAGATCATCATGGAAAAAATAGGCCCTTAAGTGGCAAAAAATTCAAAAAAATTAGAGTTAGGAAACTTGACGTAAAAATTCAAATAAGTTATCTATATTCTTTCAAAAATATGTAAGAATATAATTTGTAGCAAATTGAATGTAGTTTCTAAACTACTAGGTTTATTTAGAAAAAAAATATATTTGGTGAAAATTTGAAATTTCAATGTAGTAGTACTTAAATTTCAGGGAAAAAAAAGAAGTAGGTGTTTATCTGACCACCGTAATCACAATAAAAAGATAATATTTTTTATAAGATTCTAGATATAAGTAGAGGACTCATGTCCTGATGTGATTCATAATTTTTTGTAATTTTTTCCAAGTAAATAATTAATTATGAATTTTTATTACAACTTTTAAAAATATAAAAAAATTGTATGTCCGACCACCTTAACTTGGTCAAAACTTCATGAAATTCATTTTTTTTTAATCCTATAGTATGTGAAGCATAGAATGTGACACATGTTTCAGATTCAAAAAATGTGATACCGTTTGAAAGCTATAGATGTTTTTCAATTAGCCTATCAATCAGGACATTAGTCATAATTCAAATAAAAAATGAATAATAATAATTTATTAAATTCATAGTAAAACATAATTTGTATTGGTGGAAAGCTAAGAATCTCCTTTAAAAACCCTTTTTTTTTCATCAATTTTGGGTAAAAAAAAGTCACCAGGCACATACCCTACACATACCCATCAATCGCCACTTTTTATGCCATCATGATCCTGCACATACCCCACAACAAGATGCAATAGCAATATACTCAGCTTCAATAGTAGACAAAGAGATTGAATCTTACTTCTTACTCAACCATGCCACCAACCTACATCCAAGAAAGAATGCACCACCATTTGTACTCTTTCTTTTATCTATACTTCTGGCCCAATATCCATTTGTATAAACATTAAGTGTAAAGTTAGTATCTTTAGGATAACACAATCCATAATCCAAAGTGCCATTCAAATATATGAATATTCTTTTAGCTACAGTAACATGTGTTTCCTTCAGATCTTCTTGAAATTTAGCTACAAGACAAACCACATGCATAATATCTGGTCTAGTAGTAGTCAAATACAATAGTCCACAAATCATAGATCTATACTTGCTCTGATTAGTCTTAGTTGAATCATCATCTTTACTCAACTTGCAACTAGTCACCATAGGAGTACTTACTGGTTTGGAACCGTCCATCCCAAACTTCATCTCTCTCACATACTTAGATTGTGAAATGAAAATTCCTTTCTCCATTTGATTAATTTGTAGCCCAAGAAAGAAATGCATCTCCCCAAACATAGACATTTCAAATTATTTCTACATTTCTTCCACGAACATCTTGAACATCTTTTCATTTCCTCTAAAGATAATGTCATCAACATACACAACTATAATAAATATTTTGTTATTTTTAGTCTCAAAGTATAAATTACTATCTGTCATACCTTTGTTAAATCCTTGTTGACTCAAATATTTATCTAGCCTTGTATACCAGGCTCTAGGACCTTGCTTCAATCCATATAAAGCTTTCTTCAATCTACACACCATATCCAGTTGTTTTGTTAACTGAAATCCTTTTGGTTGTTCCATGTAGACCTCTTCTTCTAGCTCACCATTAAAAAATGATGACTTGACATCTATTTGATAGACTTTGAAATCTTTATAAGTAGCTAATGCCACTACTATATTTGACTACAAATTCTAACGAACATTTGGTGACATATCAACAAAATATTGTTGACTTACCAACGTAACACTAATTTAAATTTCATCATTAGATATTTGCCACTTTAATGACCAATTTTTATATGTTGAAACCATGACCCAACATTGTTGGTCAGCACCACAAAAAATTTTGGTGGTGTCTGTCACAAAATCAACGTAACTTCGTCCATCTATCGAAGCAAAAAATCACAAAATGTTGCAAAATTCCCATTTGAATCATCAAAGGAACACCAAATGTTCATCCATTTTCTAACGAGGTGGAGCAAACCGTCATTGCCATTATGACAAAAACTACGTTGTGTGTACAACAACCTCGTAATTTTTTGTGGTTCATCAGGCTATGTTTGTCAAAATTGTGACAAAACCTTGCAGTTTTTAAAAAAAAATTATTCATTCAAACATCTTCCCTCCCTAACATGGTTATATGTATGGGTTTTGTTCTTTGCATGAATAATTTGGCCAAGGTATCTTTCGGTATAAGTCACTCCGACAAGTAATTTTCTTTCCTTCCGTCCTTTATCGGTGTAGCTTATCTGACGTAATCCTATTGGAGAGACTTCGTTCTATCAGACCCAAAGTTATTCATTACTTCTGATGGTGATACTCCCACCGATGAATTCAATCAACACAACTTTCACCGATGGTGCCTTATTTTATCCACTATGTCAACGTAACTTGAGATATGTTCTCTCGACTAAATGTTATCAGTGTAAGATGTGTCATCGGGTGGTCCATTTTCTATTGTTCTAATGAAATATATCAGTGTACCTCATGCCAAAATCCTGAGTGATTCTATCTTTTACTTTCTTGAATAACCCATTGGTAGAACAAAAAGAATGTGTCCCCAATTTGAGCCTTTTATCTTCATTGGAGTAGTATATGAGATCAAAATTGTCACTTGTTAGGCTTTCGATGGCTGATGAGTATTTTGTCAGGGAAAATCTCATGAGTTATGCCAATATGCATTTCCTATGGTGCTACATTCTCTATTTGTTCCTTTTCAATCAAAATATACAGCCCAATTTCTTCTTCCAATCGGTATGAATGAAATGTGCCTATGTCGATATTCTATAATGTGCTTCCTCGTTCACATAGGCCATTCCTGCAATGTTTTTATTGGTGAAGCTTTCTATTTGTTGTGCTAATATATTGTATCATGCCAATACAAACATAAAATATGATAGGGGTGACATAGATACTTCTTGGATGATATGTTATATATCTTCAATTTGAAATGTCTGAACAATGGGTCTTGGATACATATAGTTAGTAAATAGCTTATAAGAACAATGGTAGAAGACCCAACAATGAAGACTTGGGAAAAAACTACCATAGAAATTGATGGATACATCTCACATGACCTGCAATAATGCAAGTCCCAAAGCATATGGGCATAGTGTTGAAAACCCACACATGGAAACTAGGGACCCAAATTTGTGTCTTAAGGTTGTGGAATCCCTACAAAAACCCTCATTAACCAATCAAAAAGTAAATAATGGTCTACTAATTTGAAAGGATTAATCACAAAATCAGTTTTAATAGTTGAGATAGGTGTGAATGAAAAAATGGAAGACTTATGGTAAAATTTCAAATATGTGAAGATCTCCTTGGGAAAAAATATAATAGTCACCTTCTTCTATCATAGTGGAATAAAGTAAAATATGTTAGCATTTTACAAGAAAATGTTACTATAAAGACAACATACAAGTATGTTGATGCCATCATTGAACTGCACACCAAGTTCACAAATCAAAACAAGTATTTTTCCCACAATGTATGAAGCCCACCTGATTACAATTGAGTTCAAATAGAAATTAAATCCACAACTAATGATTTTCAAATGGTACATTCTATTTTTGGTCAGTTGTGTGTGTGTGTGAGAGAGAGAGAGGTCACTTTTTTGATGGATCTCTAGCAAAATATGTTTGTGCTTTCTCATATGATACCTGGGCGAATAAAAATAATAGTTAAACCCAAACCAAAAACCAAACCAACAACATATAATACATAAATGTATTAATTCTATCCAATGAAATTATTTTATCATCAATGCATGAGGCACATGATAGGTGATTGCTAGGAGAAATCCATTCACTCACTTATTCCATTGGTCACTAAATAAGAGAATCATCTATAAAATTGATACCCAAATCGAAAGGTTCCCCTCATATGGATCAAATAGCATGTAATCAACTAGAGATGATTATTGGGAGCAACTGCATAATCAATAACCTACCAAACAATGGCATGAAATCATCACTAACTACTCATACCCATACCTAGTTCCAACCACATACCAGTCTCAAGCCAATTCTTGTGCTGAAATGGTTGGGCTCTTCTCTTTTATTTCTATGCTACATGAGTAGATCCCAAGTTTGTCTAATCCAAAATCATATATCCCCAAACATGGGATCCATCCATGGATAGCTTCCCCTACAAAATTTGTCATCCAAGGTAACATATGAGATGTGTTAAAAAGTAAAATAAGTACACAGGCTAACATATTGAAGCAAAGAGAACTAATGAAAATCGCATAAGCTTAAAAGTGCAGCATAATGAAATACTGAAAAGTGTATTACCTTATTGAGATTCTCTTTGTTTTGAGAATAGTTTAATATTCTCTACTTAACAAGGCCAACCACATGATGGTGGAAGCTCATTTGGACCCTCCCCCTTCACATCACTCTCAATTCCCCATACCTAATCATATAACATTAATCATTCATTCATCCTTTAATAACATATAGCATCCATTCATTAACATATAACATTCATTCAATAACATATTCACATTCATTCATTACCATATAACATTCATTCATTTAGTTTTTACATATTATCAAAAATATGGTTGTCATAATATGATTACAATCACTTTTTTTTTGTTTCTTTTTTGTAGCTAAGAAAATAAGAAGTGGAGTATCATTTTCTAAATCATCTATCCCCCTTCAGTTGTTCTTCCCTCTACTCGTGATCTTAATGTATACCTAGTCATGTACTCACAATGTGGAGGCTGCTACAAGGGGGGGTATGCTACAATAACAAAGAAATGTTAAATTGATATGTTTTATTATTATTGTTACAAGTATTTCATTAATTAAAAGAACATTAGAGTGGTGCTCTTTACTTGATGGGGCCACATCATGTTCTTGATCTTGTCTTATATCCTCATGCTCAACATGTTGAACACCCTCTAAATCCTCTGGAGTTGAAACAAAAAAGGTTACATTAATTAATACACCAATTGCAATTAAATATGTTTAAAAGAACATTAGAGTGGCCCTCTTTACCTAATGGGGCCACATCATGTTCTTGATCTTGTCTAGCCTGATCATGCTCAACATGTTGATCACACTCTACATGATCTAAAGTTGAAACATGAAAGGTTACATTAATTAATACACCAATTGCAATTAAAGATGTTTAATTGTATTAATCCATACTGCTCTTTGTATAGCACATGAATACATCCAATACCACGATGCACACCATGACCTTCATCTGTAGGTTGTGCTCCACCCTCACCAGGTTGCATTCCAATGTCATGTGTAGTATTATCATTGCTTGCATGTTTACAACAAATAGGAACATAATTACTTAATGGTGGAAATTAATATTGAATAGATTGCACAAGTATTCAATTTTAAATAAACTTCATTGAGTTTATTTACCTACGTGTTGGATGCAGTGGAAGCTTGTGTTTTCCCAATCAAGAGTCTTAGGCATTCAACCATGACTCCATAGCCTTACTAGAAGGAAATCATCGGGTCCTCTTCTGTGGGCACTTTGTTGAATTCAAAGCCCTGCATTTTTGCATAAGATCATGAATTTTACTTCTATGGTGTGATAAAACCAAAATTGTTTGTAATTTATTATTTGGATGCAATATTTCATTTATTGATATTTACAATTTGTGTGGCTAATTTCATATAACCACTAGAGCCAAGTTTATGCTACCTATGTTTTTCTAGTCTTTCCTTTATTTCCTTTGATGTGTTGGGAAACCTATGAAAATTTTGAAATACGTTAGATTATGTAAAATAAAGAGTAAAGTATATAATTACATTGTTGTTAGTATCACATACCTTCCTTGGCCTGGTGGTGTCTTTCCTTTTTTCTTTTCAGCCTTCTCATTTCCATCCTACACCAGGTCCTTCCACTCCCTCTCTAGAATCATGGGGGGGCACTTGTACTTTTTGTTCTTCTCTAAATGTGACCTATATTGGTCCCTCACATACTTTAGATAGGTACCAAATTTCTTAAGGACCTTGGTTTGGTTGAATGTTTTATTACCGAACAACACAACTAAACGGTTAATGAGATCATCTTTTAAATCTTGATTTTGGGCATTCCACCATGTACGTATGGTGGGTCTGAAGATCTCCAATGTAATATCATTTAGATTTTTATAAAAAACATCATTTCCTACAAAATGATCATGGGATTATTAGTCTAAAAAGAGTGATCAATAAGTAAATTTCAATTGGATTATATATAATAATAATTAAAACATTTTAAAGTACCTGGGACCTTCTCTATCTTTATGGGAACGAAATCCTCGGTCACCAAAAATGTGACAAAAAATGATCCCATACTAGTAACACATGAAGATCTAGGAAATGCTACTAAAACATCACTAGTACTAGTGGCCTTTGCATCCCCAGGTACATGTTTTGATGCATGTTTTGGCATCCATTCGCTACTAGAGGGTGCACTACCCAATGCCTACATGGTATGTGTTGCTGACATTTTAGTCGACAATATAGGAATGGATGATGGGGTTGGACGATGTGATGTATGTGCAGGAAGATTAGGATCGACACTTGTACCAACCCCTACTCCTCAGGTAGCACCTATAGTACCCTGATCATAGCCAATAACATCATGAGGACATAAAAAATCCTATTAAAATAACACATATTTTAGTTCATGACATAAAAGAGTACAAAATATAAAACCATGAATGAACTTATGTTATAATGAAAGATCTCATGATAGCTTACTTGCAAGTTATGTGCTCTCTCAATCAATATTTTAACCTTTTCTCTTATCTCAAGGTGCTGTCATAATAGTGGTTTACAATTCCTGAGAGGAATGAATTTTAGCTGAAATCACATATTTTTAGAAAATATAATGATTTAAGCCTTAAAAAGTTCCATTTTAAGGATTCCAATTGAAGAGGGTTTGATCAAATCACCTTAGATCAAACCCCCTTGGATAAAACCTCGCTAGTTTTAAATCATACCTATAAATGCGTCTCCTTTACACCTATCAAAATGCTGATAAAAAATCACTTTTGATTTAGATTTTGAGGGATCAAATGAATTCATTTAAAATTTATTTCAAATGATTATGGTATTCCTTAGAACAAGCTATCCAATGAATATAATTTTAATATGTTTTGGTTTTGTTATGTATTTTTTTTTAAGTTTTATTAAACATAGGTTTTCATGAAAATGAATTTCTTTGTTCTTCACATGTGGAAAAATAGAAGATTACCAAACAAAAATTGAAAATATGAGTGCACCAGATATTGAAGTCCTTGATCAACAAAAAAAATAAAATAAATTTTTGACATATACAAAAAGTTCGCGATTATCACGGTTCTATGCGAATTGTAATTGTTTGACTTTGAAACTTGATTAAGGAAGCATATTCAATAAAAACTATCTAACCAAGTGGAAGCACTAGATACCGGAGTTAAAAATCTAAATTTGAAAGAATTATAATTTTATCCTTCATGGAAAAAAAGTTATGCATTATACGTGTGCGTCCACTTTTTTAAAATGTTGTTTTCTGAAAAAATCAATTTTCTGGGAGATGGAAAAAGAGTGCAATTTTGATTCCAAAAATTTTGAAAAAATATTTTTAGAATCTACAGACAAAATTTGATGAGACTCTAGTTTGCACCATCTTCAAATTCCTCACAGTTTAGCCGCTATAGGTGCCCGAATGTGAAGATTTAGTTAAAAATAATAATTTCAGTGTCCAATTTGGCCAAAAATTGTAAACCACTATTATGGGATCACCCCTCATCTATTTGAGGCACTATGAATAACAACTTAAGGATTTATTCATTGCATTTTTTTGGGTCTTCCTTATCATATCCAGAGGGTTTGTGGAATATGTGATGTCATCATTGCATAATAGTGACTACACCTCCCTATGGGTGCTCTCCTCTACTGTTGGTGCCTTTCCCTAATCATCCAACTGCGACAAGAATATTAAAAACATTATCGAAATTAACCCAATAAAGTTATGAAAAAAACATAATAATAAAAAATTTTGCTCGTATCTAATTTCTACAATTATAGTGAGGTAAAATTGTTGGGTAGAAGCACTTGAAGATGCATCGCGATCTATGCTCTGGGCTGAAGTCTTCCCCCTATGATCAATGTCCCTCTATGACAAAAATTAAATATAAAAAAAAACATTACCAAAATGAAACCAATAGACTTACGAAAAAAACATAATAATAAAATGCTATATTGGAGTCATTAATTGGAGGTTGGGTAAAATGGTATATAGTACGTACCACCCCCATAGTAACTGTGTTTGTATCTATGCAATTCAAATTGTAATTGATTAGCAACTCTTCCCTTGCAGTTATTGATTTTATCGCACATACGAATACATAGTTTCCCTCGTGCACCTCAAATATGCAATTGGGTCACTTATTTTTTGACCCAAGTCATGTACTATTTATAAACCCTGCAATATTCCCTGATGCTTTTGGCCTTTCATCAATATACATAGCCACTCCTTTATTTTGATCCTTATCTTTTAGCTATATATAATTTTCTAACAATGCATACCTACGCATACTTCATGTACATATCAAACTAGCTGCATCCAATCTTTGTAACTGTAATAGGGTTCGACATAATCCATCAATTTAGTAACTTTTTCATAATAGACCTTTATGTCTTCCATGCAAAATAGGCCCAAACAATGTAATGACAATGGTGCTATGTGATATATCCTCTCGTTGACACAAAAATCAGTGTTTATTGGAGGAAATTCCTTGGGTACCCATTGTTTCCTTAGATTTTTGTACCTCAAGTGCACCTCAATGTCTCATATGCTCTCATCATCATAAGAACATGACCCCCCTTCAGCAAGAAAAAATTGCATGTGTTTACGAAATTTTCTTCTAATATTTTGACCTCTAGTTGATCTCCCTCTTTTAGATCTACTACATCTCTCGATTTCCTCTTCTCTTCCTCAATTTCCTTCGCTCAAGGGAGACAGATCTGAAAAATACCTATTTGGTGGTACTTGCACTCATAAGGATATTGGATGAAGTTCTTTCATGGTGATGTGATCCCAAGGTATGGGGTTGGAAGATTAAAAACCAAGGTTGTCACTACTAGTCAAATGCATGTGGAGGTAACAATAGTTGTGAATGTATCAATAAACCTTGTAAGGGTTTGATGATCAGAAATCACTTGGTAAGCATGGGAATGGTTTGTAGGGTCACCAACCTTGTATTTTGAAACCCTGGGTTTTGGGAACATCTAGAGGAGTCATTGTATTGTTTCTTGGAGGTTGATTAGGTTAGTTGGTGGAAGGTTGTTATTACTTTTTGTACTTGTCTATGAAATTTTTTGGACCACCTTCCTTGAAGACAATAGTCCCTCTGAGATAGTACTGGTGTCTAGTTAGTTAGTGTATGAAATTTTTTGGACCACCTTTGATGTGAAATATCCCCTCGTGCAACCATCCTTTTAGTCTATTTCTAAATGGACAAACCCCTTTCCTTTAATGATTAAGGTCCACATGTTTCTACCCCTATGGTTTTTTGGGTCCCCCAAATAAAATAATAAAAGATGGGCATGTTTCTACCCCTATGGTTTTTTGGGTCCCCCAAATAAAATAATAAAAGATGGGCCCTACTTCTAGAAGAACCCCAAAATGTATCAAAGTTTGTTTCTTTCTTAAAAATCCAATTAAAGAGGCTAATTGGGTCCCTCCCTATCCAACATTCCTTCACCATTTTCTAGACACCCATAGAATCTTTGAACCATTTATACTCTTCTAGAACTTGAAAAAAAAGAGTCCACTTTCGTTATTGTTCTCTTTTGGGATTTCCCTAGTGCTATCATTTGTACCATTCTTTTGGAGGTTTGGATGAGTCAGTGAAATATTCAAAAGTTTTTAATGGCTCCTTTTCTTTTTTTCATCTCTTGTACTGGTGCAAGAACACCTTAGCATAATTAGGCCTCTATGAAGCAAAGTTTTGAAATTTGATTCAATGTTATTGTTCCTACTTTTTAAATAATGTTATTAGAGTCATGTTTCATATATTTGAGGTCATGTTGAGGTCATCTGGTGTTTATTAAATCCAAAAGTGCAAAAATGAAAACAATGTAAAAAGTTGTCAGCTTAATCAAAAAGGCAATATTAAGAGATGAAGATTCATTAGGGTCAGTTAGAGGCAGTTAGAAGGATAAAATTCAATTGTTTTTCCTTTAAAAAGGCTCTTGTATCTTTTAGAACTTTGAGGGTGGTTGAATAAAGAATAAGTTCAAGGAAAATCTCTAATTTTTAATCATTTTTCTTTAGAAATATTGCATTTCTAGGCATTGTATGGAATTGTACGGCCTTGAGGGCATCGTAGAATGGCTATATATGGTAATAATCTCAATCATCTTCCTCTTACATCAAATTTCATGCATTTTAGTTAAGATTTGTGTGAGTTATTGTGGATTTAGTTCAGACTGCTAAAACCCTCAGTTAGGATAAGCATAAACAAAAATAATTATGTTTCTCCTTTATTAATTAATGGAATCTTCTGGTTTCTTGTGAGATTATCCTAATATGAATTTTCTTTCATGTTTTAGTGGATTTAGGGAAAAATCATAAAGATAAGATGCAAGGGAATGGAGTTTCTTGACTGAAAAACTATGTGTACAGTTTGTGAATAGAGTAATTATGAAGGTTAAGTCCTTAGGGTTTTGTGAAAATATTTGTAAATGGGATTTGATGCTTTGAAAAACATATACTAGTCAAACTAAACATGTCCCAAGCGTTGGAAAAGTATACTTTAGTCAGGAGTTAGTAAAGCAACAAACCCTTATGCAAATCAGACCTAAATCTATTTGAGACAACAATATTTGAAGCTTGGGTTGTAAAAGTTTTTATACCTGTTTTGAATATGTTTTAGATCTGCAAGGAGGTCATTGAAAAGTGTGGATAGACTTGTGTAATAGTGCTTAGATTGTGAATGAAGCCCTGAAAAATAGGTTGGCAGACCTACAAATGTTGCAAATAGGGTATGAAGGAACTAGTGATAGTAAGAACTTTAAGGGATTTTGATGATTAAGTGTGAGTTATTGGTTGTTTTTGTTAAGATATTACCAAGGTATAATTTTATCTCATTTGATATAAGGTTTGGTGTAAGCATGAAGTTAAAAATTCCATTGCTTTGACTGATCTATCTAATAATAGCCCTATTTTGGAGACCAAAATGAAAGTACGGTATATGATTTTGTTAAATTGTCAAGAATAAAGGATGGGAAATGGTTTACATTTGTTTGAAGTGAAATGGAATTGAAATTGTGTGGTCTATATTAGCCTAATTACTATTTTGGTTTAAATTACTTTATGCTGAGTTGAAATTGTGGAGTTTGGGACAGTCATAAAGAGAGTTAATGGTAAAATGAAAGGGCGGACTAGGTAATTTTTTGTTTTGATCAAAATAAAGTTGACTAAGGTGTTTGAAGGTATGGTAATGGTTTGGAACTCTAAAGAAAAAGTTGAGTGTGTGTGTTGAGTTATTTGAAGGGAAATATAGTTGAATAAGTGTGTCAAAAGAAGGAAAGTTCAAGATTGTTTGACTTGTCAAATGAGATTGTGTGAGTTTGTTTCCTTCCTCTGACTCTACATCATGTACTTCTATACGTTCTCTTATGGATAGGCACTATGAATTTTTCATTGCACTCACAGACCATGTATTATTTTCAGTCCCTTTGATCATTTGTGGACCTTAATATGTAAATTTATTTCATCAAAGTTTAGAAATTTGAACCCTAGTAAACTTTGTGTGTTGTTATGTGATGAGAATTCCTTTCAATACTATAGTAGAAAAAATATGCTAAGATAGATACAAAAACTATAGTTCACAAGCCGAGAATGGCCACCCAATTGATTGAACATCTCAAAGCTTGGTTATTCAAACTAGCCAGACACTAGTACTAGGTAGTACTTGGGTTTGTCAATGGTACATTGGCTCGAATTGACCAAAATATAGCATGAAACACCTCTATGGGAACAAACAAAGTCTAAATCACTATACTTGCAACAAGATTTCTAAATGTGGGGGAAAAATTTCTTGCAGTCATTGTCCCTTGGTCGATTTTCCCTTTCTGATTGCCCTCACCTCTCACTCTAGCTTTCCTCCTTCCAAATCATTCCTAGTCTTCCTCCTCGACTCAATGGCCTTGGAACACTCATATAGTGAAGTCTTGCAACTCTCCACTTAGGGGATGGATGTAGTGGTTCTTCATGCAACTCTCCAGTTAGGGTCTCGGTGCAGTATGCTATGTCGTGCTCCTCCATGCGTGGGGCAAAAATTCAAAATATATAGTTTATATATATGCTATGTCAACATATAGTTTATATACAAAATATATATGCTATGTCAACATATAGTTTATTTTATTTTCTGCAAAATATACTTTTTGTATGGTGGCTTGCTGAGCTTATATAGTTGGTTTTCTCTTTCTTTATAATTTTTGATGATTTATTTCCTATGACATGATTGAATATTATCTACAATCCTAGTGATTTTTAAAAAGGCTTATGATATGTGAGGTTTAATCATGATGGATGTCTAATAATCAGTGATTGAAATACTACTTGACTAAAGATTGAGCTATCTGATATTTTGTCATTTAAACATCATGGAAGAAATGATTGCAATCAATGTCTTATTAATGTAGCCTACAAGGTTTCTTTTCCTAGTATTTTTTGGTCTTGTTCTTGTTATGAATTTTTTTTTACATTGGTCTATTACAGTAATGGGGAGCATATCTAGTGAATCGATTCTTTCAGTCTCCTTTATTCTTATCCTTATGCATAACGAGTTTTCTTCTATCCTATGATTCATTGATTTTTGGTTTAAAACACTCATTACAACTAACATGGATATGAATTATGATGTGGGTGTGAGAAGGGATTGTTGAATATGAAGGAATGGTTTAGGAAAGTACTCGTTTATCCAAATGAGTCATTTTCTTATCATGGAATGTGTTAAGAGACTTTAAAATTAATATATTCAATCTAGTTACTATTGACACATCTAAAGCATACCAAAGGCACTTCGAAGATATGCTATGACATAAAGAAGATTGTTAAGGTGATGCCAAGTCTTGATCCATTAGGGTAGGAAAACATAGATACATTGGTACAAAAGGTTCCATTTAACTTGGAGGAAATGAATAATTACCTAAGGGGCTATTGTGAGATTGGACCAAGTTTATATTATGATACAAATAGCTTGGGAAAAAGGATGATGAAATGATTAAGTATGGGAAATTGTAGAGATAAATATAACACCAAGGAAGAACACTAGAACTCATTTTACCACTATGGATTAATCCAAGACTCAAAATTCCACTAAGAGGCATCTTAAATTAATTCCATAGGTGGTTTTATCCTCCAATATAGTGCCATTGGTTAGCTTATCATGTGAACTTCCACTATAAGTAGGATTACCATACACTTTCATAACATGCATGTGTGGTTTCAAAAGTTTTATATGTTCTTGTGAATTTGAAAGAAAGGCATGTTTTGAATTTTCCAATAGGTGTTAGGGGTTAATTTGACTTGGTTTTAGCATTAGAGTGACAAACTTTATGGTTTAGGTTCCATAAAAAAAATATAATCATTTTTTTAGCTTCCTATTATCATCTTTATATTCAATGAGCTTTTTAAAGATCATCTAAATATTCATTTCTAATTAAAATGCACAAATTGATGTGTAATAGATCCAAGGTGAGGCTCAGAGAGCCTCATCTTTTGAAACCATTAACCAAAGAAATCCTAAGAACAATATATGAAAGAGACAAATAGTAAGGCAACTTGTATTATTAGGAAGGACGAGATGCCTTTATATAGCATGACCTCATGTTTGAGTCTCAAAATCCTCCCATATCATCAATGTATGCATCTAGGCTAACCATGTCAAGTTTCACTCCATACAACCCCAAATTGGAAAAAATTCAATGTTGGCCCCATTCACATGTCACTATGTGGGGTCAACATGAGGAAATACTAATTTTTTGGAAATTAAATAACAAAATATATGATAAAATAATATCTAATCATAAATAGTCATAGAGTAATTAGGATTTGATCATATGGAAATTTCTAGGAGAGCTACAATAGTTGTAACATCATGAATTAATTATGTAACCATATAAGTCAAATATAATTCTATCAAGAAATCAATATCAAATATGTAATATAATGACATAACTCATACATTTCAATGTCATTGATCTTCTTCTTCATCCAACTCTTTTTTTGTATCATCCAATCCAGATTCGACATTGTAAGGATTGGTCATATCATCATCATCGTCATTGGTATGAGTTTTGATAATGTCATCATCCACACAGATATCATCTTCATGAACATTAAATCCTACATCGTCATGATCTAGTTCCTCTTCTTCAACATCTTTGTCAGGAACATCATCAACTAACTATTGATCCTAATCATCATCTACATCATCTTCTAGTTCTTTGGTATCTTCTTCTTCCATCACATTATACTTTACCGACCTTCCTCTAGGATCATGTCTAACAAAAAATGACCAACCCAGTTTACCTGGAACCTCTGAGTAAAATACCTTCTCACATTGGCTTGGAAGAACATGGGGCTCATTTCTAGATCACTCGATCTACCTTGTATTAACCATGGTAAATCCATTATCATGTTCAATAATAGTTCTATCGGGATCATTTTCATTCAATCATAGTTTGTACCATTCGACAACGAACAAAAATAATTTGAAGGACTTAAAGTCAAACTCAAGTATATCATCCAAAATCCAATAGTATCAATTTTTTCTAAGACTTTTGGATGTATGTCGCTTCTAGATGAAACATTAGTCACCTGAAAGACTATACTTATCCCAAAATCACAAGTTTTCTTTGTGTCATCCAACTTTTTGATTCAAAATTTATGACCATTGCACCACATAGCCTTGTGGTGTTTCACTTGCAATATGTCAAACATGTAAAATTTATTGCATCGTTAGTTGATAAACATATTTATTCTTGGCCAAATGTATGCAAAGAAAAAAAAATCAACATATATATACATCAATATAATTGAAAATAATTAAATAATATGGGTGATTAATATATTTATACATACCTGTTTATCTCTTAAACTAAATTTCCCTTGGTGTAACCTTGGAATCTCCATTACGATGAGCTTCTTTAACCAATGAAACCTCACCTTCCCATGTTAATGCACGACTGGATTGTTGACATTGTTCAATCCATACCGTCATCCAATCAAGATTTTTTGTGACATACAAATGCAGTCCATCCCACTCTCAACCAACTATATAAAAAATAAAATAAAATTCACAAACGACATATAATTAGTTAATTAACATGGTATACGACCTTAATTTATAATTTATGTACCTGGAAACCTAGCATACCACTACCAATGATCTTATTATCTTTCATTATTGGATGAATTCAAATTAAAGGAGTATGCACAAAGAATGAATTATGACCTTGAAGGGTACATACACTCTTGTAAGAAAAAGAAAACCTTAGTGGGTACACTCATGTTCCTATACCGGGGGAAGATGTGTTTGAGAACAAAGAAGACAAAGAAACAAAGGAGGTTAGAGAAAATTTCATGGAGTTGGAGAAAAAAAAGAAAAGGTTGCAAGAAATGGATGATTCATCTGAAGAAGAATCTGTGGGAGAAAATGAAGCACAATCACAATAGAGAATAGTCTCTCAGATGATGAATGATGAATATGAAGAACTCCCAAATAGGGAATTACAAGTAGCCAAGGAATTGCATGTAGATGAAGATGATAGGCTTACAACCTATGAATCCTTTATTTTTGATAATGAGTTTGTCAAGTCAAGAGAATTTAAATATTTTTTATATAATTACAAAGGCAAAAGGTTGAGGGAATCCATCCCAAATGTTACCCTTGAAAATGAACATCAATTGATGAAAAGGTTAAAAGATGATATAGACAGTGAAGTGCATAACATGACCCCTGAAAGGGGTAGACAGTTGTTACTTGAAGTTGGTGTAATAGTATTTCCTGGTTGGGACCTTAGTGCCTCTTTAATTTTTTATAGTTTTTTGCATAACAAGGAAGGAGAATACAAGTTAAACATAGAGGGTGTGAAATAAATTTACATAGGATCAAGATTCAATCCTAATGAAAATTCAATGTTGATATGGGAACTATACTCACCTCAAAAAAGGCCAAATATTATTGATATCGAAAAAACCTTTAGACACATGATGACCCTTAAAGTTGGGGAAAATAACCCTATGGCTTCAATAGGTATGGGCATAAGCATTTCCTATTGGAAAAACAAGGACACACAACTAAGAGGGGGGGTGAATCAGTTGTAATAAAAACTAAAACTCTTCTTAATCTTAACTTAATCTTAGATCTAATGAATAAGCAATTAACCATAAACAATAAACACATCAAAGAGACAAAGAACACAATTTTTTTTTTTTGGAAACCTTGTTGGGGAAAAACCACTATGAATGTTAGTCCACAAGATTATACTCTGCTAGAAGTATAAAAGAAATAATAATGGGAATGCACATGCATTCAGGCACACTGCCTAGATCTCACTACTCAATTACAAAAGAGGACTCACTATCCAACAATAGGGTTTGGATTAAAACCATCCAAGATTTGTGAACTAAGAAAATAGCTTCTTCACAAGCCTGATTACAATTCCAATTAAGCTCAACACTTCTTCACACTTTGCACATTCTTCTTCACACTTTGATCAGCAATCAAATGATATTCACATACACACACAGGAGCACATGAAGCATCTTCATAAAAAATGAACTAATCACCCTTATATATCCGCTACATGAAATTCCATCACCACTTCATCAGCCAAAGAAATAATTGTATGTGCAAGATCATCATGGAAAAAACAAGCCCTTAAGTGGCAAAAAAATCAAAGTTAGGAAACTTGACGTAAAAATTTGAATAAGTTATCTATATTATTTCAAAAATATGTAAGAATATAATTTTTAGAAAATTGAATGTAGTTTCTAAAATACTAGTTTTTTTTTTTTTAAAGAAGTCTATTTGGTGAAAATTTGAAATTTTAATGTAGTAGTACTTAAATTTCAGGGAAAAAATAAGAAGTAGGTGTATGGACCACCTAACCAAAATAAAATGTTATTATTTTTTTCTAAGATTTTAGATATAAGTAGAGGGACTCATGTCCTGATGTGATGCATATTTTTTTGTAATTTTCTTCCAAGTAAATAATTAATTATGATTTTTATTACAATTTTTAAAAATATAAAAAAATCGGTATGTCGACCACCTTAACTAGGTCAAAACTTCATGAAATTCAATTTTTATTCTTTTAATCCTATAGTATGTGAAGCATAGAATGTGACGCATGTTTTGGATTCAAAAAATGTTATACCGTTTAAAAGCTAAAGATATTTTTCAATCAGTCTATCAAAAAGGACTTTAGTCATAATTTGAATAGAAAGTGAATAATAATCACTTATTAAATTCAAAGTAAAGCATAATTTATATTGGTGGAAAGCTGAGAATCTCCTTTAAAAACCCTTTCCGTTTCATCAATTTTGGATTAAAAAAAAGTCATCAGCCACATACCCATCATATTGCAACTTTTTGGCCCATCATGATCCTGTACATACCCGTAAAATATTATTGTAATGTTGGCCCAAATTTACAAAAAAAAATTTAATGTGTATCCACCAAGGGTGGCCACAATATAGTGGAGACCCAAATTAATATGTCCAACACAATAATACTTTAATTATTTACACCTCGAAGATCCACAACACACGATCAACAACATGTCGGCTAGGAACAAGAAAAACTAAACATGTGGAAGATAAGATCTTCAATCACAAACTCTTTGAATAATGTGGACACACCCCAAAGATAGAGAATGATCTAGAGACACCAGAGAACACCAAGAAACAATAGAGAAGCGTCTGCAACAACTTAAAAAACAAGAATTACATAAACTTCATTTAGGAACATTGATAGAGACCAACAACACACTGTTAGACCACAACATACTCAAAACCTCACGTGGACCTCTAAGACTTCCGGTAGATGATCTAGAAACATTCAACATTAAACCCTTAAATCCACATCATCTAATCTTTAATGTATAGAACACAATGCCTTCTTGACCTGAACAGTTCCACTAGGAACCAAAAATACTTTCTTTTATAATTTTCTCAATATCCTCGACATATATAGTCTTCAATGCACCAAATGCTAATAGTGTTGACATAAATGACAACCACATATCGACAACCATATCCACAACATCAAACAATATCCCCCTTTGGAATTGATGGCAACACATGTGAAAAATACCATCAACCCAACAAACTAACTTCTTCTGCACTCCTCCTTTCAACTGAAATTTTCTCCACAAGAATTTTTCACAATGCACTTCTCCCCTTTGAAATCAATGGAAAAGGTAACCACGACCTTTCCAAACACATGCTTTGAGCCACATATCTGCACATCTGACTACTCCCCCTGAGTAGAAGCCACAAAAACATCAATCCAAATTAGAATATAGCAATGAAGCTCTTGGATTGATGCAAATAAATGCATCTTTAGTTCTTATCGGGAGGGGTGAATATCCCTAGCATTCCTCTAAGATACTCAAAATTATCCTTCAGAAAATGCTTAGTAAATATATCTACAATTTTTTCTTTCATAGGCACATATTCCAGTCTGACTTCTTTCTCATTCACCTTTTCCATCAAGAAATGAAACTTAATTGAAATATGTTTAGTCTTAGAGTGTAGTACCAGATTCCTTGAGATGTTTATTGCACTTGAATTTTCACAGTATATAGCAATAGGCTCTTCATATATCACTTTGATATCTCTCAGCATTTGTTTCATCCATATCACTTGAGTAAAATTATTTGCAATAGCAATGTATTTTGCTTCAGTAGTGGATAGAGAAATTGAATTCTTCCTTTTTCTCAACCAACATATCAACTTATTCCCTAGGAAGAGAGCACCACCACTAGTGGTTTTCCTGTTATCTACATCACTAGCCCAATTTGCATCAGTGTATGCACACAAAGTGAGATCATCATCTTTTGGATACCAAAGTCCAAAGTCACTTGTTCCTTTAAGATATCTAAAAATTATTTTCATAGTAGTCACATGTGATTCCTTTGGATCAACTTGAAATCTAGCAACCATACATACAACATTCATAATATCGGGTCTAGTTTGTGACAAGTAGAGCAATCCATCAATCATTGATCAGTACCAAGTTTGATTTGTCTTTGGAGAATCATCATTTTTTGATAGCTTACATCCAGTTACCATGGGAGTACCAACAGGTTTGGATTCATCCATTCCAAACTTCTTTAGTAGCTCTTTCATATATTTGGACTTAGATATGAAAATCCCTTGGTCCAATTTTGTAACTTGTAATCCCAGAAAGAACTTCATTTCACCAATCATGCCCATCTCAAATTCACTCTTCATTTCATCAGCAAACTTCATACATAGATTATCATCTCCTCCAAAAATTATATCATCAACAAAAACTTCTATAATCAATTCCTTATCATGATCTAACTTGAAGTATAAGTTGCTATCAACAGTACCTTTAGTGAATACAAGCTTTAGTAGATATTTGTCCAATCTAGTGTACCATGCTCTAGGGGCTTGCTTAAGTCCATATAGAGCTTTCTTCAATCTACAAACCATATCTCCCTTATCTATTAATTGGAATCCATCTGGTTGTTCAATGTACACCTCTTCTTCTAGTTCTCCATTCATAAATTTAGACTTCACATCCATTTGATAGACTTTATAATTTTTGTATGTGACATAAGCAAAAAATAATCTCATAGCTTCAATTCTAGCTATAGGGGAAAGGTTTATTTAAAATAAATAGCTTCCATTTGAGAATAGCCTTTACATACTAGTCTTGCTTTATTCTAGACCAATTCACCTTCTTCATTCAACTTGTTTTTGAATACCCATTTGGTACCAATCATATTTTTGTCTTTAGCCCTAGGAACTAGTAGCCATGTTTCATTCTTTTCAATTTGTGTTAACTCTTCCTTCATAGCTTCCAACCAATGTTCATCTTGATAGGCTTCAGTGACACTATTGGGTTCAATCTTGGATATCAGACAATATTCTTCTACAATTTTTCTTCTAGTTTGCACTCCTTTACTCTTATCTCCTATGATTTGACTTTCGAGATGATTCAACTTTACATACCTTGGAGTTTTGGGACTTACTTGACTTCTGATTCTTTAGATATTTCTTCTACACTTCTACTTGTCTGTGCCTCTACACTTGTTTGAGATTCCTAACTAACTTGATTTACTAGAAAAATTGAGGTTGCTTCACCGGAACATATGGAATAATCTGAAGTAGATTCGGTGTCTAAGTGTTTTTCTCCTCGCTTGTAATGTCTTTTTCTGAATCATAACTACAATCTTTGGATGGTTTGATAAAGTGCCTATCAACTCTGACATTTTCACTTTCAACTATCTTTCTCGATCTTTTATTATAGCACCGGTATGCCTTTCTCTTAGTAGAATAACCTAGGAAAATCCCTTCATCACTTCTAGCATCAAATTTCCCTATATCATCATCTCTCTTTATATAACACATACTTCCAAAGATCTTAAAATACTTAATAGTAGGCTTGCGACCAAACCATAACTCATAAGGGGTCTCACCAGAATTGCCATTCACATTTACTCAATTCAAGGTATACATAGCAGTACTTACCGCTTCACTCTAGTACATCTGAGACATATTTCCTTCCATCATCATGGTTCTGGCAGCATCTAGAATTGTTCTATTCTTTCTCTCTACAACTCCATTCTATTAAGGGGTTCAGGGAACAGATAATTGTCTTCTAATTCCATGTTCTTCACAATAAGAGTTGAATTTTTAGAAATGAACTCACCACCTCTGTCAGATCTCAGGCATTTTATTTTCATACCTTTCTCATTTTCTGCCATATCCTTGAAGCATTTGAATTTCTCTAGAGCTTCACATTTTTCTCTCAAAAAGGAAACCCAAATCATTCTAGAGTAATCATAAATAACCAACATAAAATACCTTTCTCCATGAATATTGTTGACTCATGAAGGATCACATAGATCAGTATGTAGTAGCTCCAACAAATTATTTGAATGAAAATGTTTGCTCTGAAAGGAGACTCTAGTTTGTTTACCCATCTGACATTACTTGCATATTATATTAGCAGGCTTCACTAATCTAGGTAGATCTCTTACTGCTTGGGCATAACTTATCTTGATAATGTTGTCAAAATTTACATGACACAATCTCCTATGCCACAACCATCTTTCATCTATCTGAGAAATCAAGCAACTTCCAATGGTAGTATTCAAATGAAAAAGTTACCTTGTGTTTTTTTTCCTATTGCAATCAAGTTTACAAAACTTCCACATATCTTACATCTTCTATCTTTGAACTCTAGATCATATCCCTTATGAACCATGTATCGAACACTCAAAAGATTGTGCTTTAGACCTTCAACATAGAGGACATCATTAGTGTTGTCCTTACCACCAAGGTAAATGGATCCTCTACCATGAATCACACCAGAATTGTTGTCACCAAATCTTACAACTCCATCATATTGTTCCAGACTCACAAATTTTATTTTGTCACCACTCATATGATATGAGCATCCACTATCAATGACCCACTCATCATTTTCTTCAACTTGAGCTATAAGATATTTTTCATCTTTAGTAGATTGAGTAGCCATAGGATGATTTTCAATGGTAGCAATGAAAGCACAATCACCTTCTTTTCCATTATCTTTATCAGATTCTTCATCAGTCACCACTTCTTCAACAAAGTAGCATCTCTTCAGGAATCTAGACTTCTTAGGTTTAGATCTAGGAACTCTTTCAGGAAATCTTGATGCAAAATGACCTATTTTACTACATGAAACACGTTTAATAGGTAATACATCTTCATACTTACCTTTTCCTCTCGCTTCTTTCTTTGCAATCAACACTTCTAGTATTTTTTACTTCTCTTTAGTTATCTTTGAGTTGTTTCAGTTCTTCATCATACTTGGACACCTTCCTAGAACTCTCTCCTAGACTATATCTTTGTTTGTTGCTTCTAAACATAGTAGCCTTAAATGCAGATTCAGTTTTTGGTGTGGATTCACCAAACTCACTTATCTCAAAAGCAACAAGTTTCCCAATCAACGTATCTCCTATCAACTTGTTTACTAATCTAAACTCTTTAATAGCATGAACCTTCATTTTGTAGGAGGGAGGCAAGGATATGAGTACTTTAGCCACAATTTCATCCTCACTCATAGAACCACTAGCACATGTAATACCCATCACTATCTCATTTACTCTCTACATAAAAGAGGTGATATTTTCATCTTCACCCATTTTTAGATTCTCATACTTGCCTTTTAAGCTTTGTAGCTTAGCCATCTTCACCTATGCATCTCCTTCATACAAAGTTTCCAGTTTCATCCACATTTCATGAGTTGTATTCAAATCTACCACATTAGCCATCTTTGAATTTGTCAAGGCACTCGCCAAAGCTTCAATAGCCCTGATATTGCTTTCAACATCTTTGATCTCATCAGTAGTAGAGGGACCATTATGAGGAATGATATATTTATTTTTAGTAATCTTCCAGATAGCATCACCAATACACATTAAGTGGCATTGCATCCTAACTTTCTATAGTGAATAGTTAGAGCCATCAAATCTAGGATTGTCCTTCTTGAATGTTGTTGCCATCTCAAATCACCTCAAGCTATTAGAATTTCTTTAGAGGAACCTGCTCTGATACCAATTGTTGGAAAAACAAGGACACACAACTGAGAGGGGGGGTGAATTAGTTGTAACAAAAACTAAAACTCTTCTTAATCTTAACTTAATCTCAAATTTGATGAATAAGAAATTAACCATAAACAATCAACACATCAAAGAGACAAAGAACACAAATATTTTTGTGTGGAAACCCTATTGGGGAAAAACCACAGTAGATGTTAGTCCACAAGATTATACTCTGCTAGAAGTATAAAAGAAATAATAAGGGGAATGCACATGCATTCACACACACTACCTATAGCTCACTTCTGAATTACAAAAAAGGACTCACTATCCAACAATAGGGTATGGATTAAAACCATCCAAGATTTGTGAACTGAGAAAATAGCTTCTTCACAAGCCTAATTACAGTTCCAATTAAGCTCAACACTTTTTCACACTTTGCACATTCTTCTTCACACTTTTCCTAGCAATCAAATGATATTCAAACATACACACATAGGATCACATGAAGCATCTTCACAAACAATAAACTAATCTCCCTTATATATCCACTACATGAAATTCCATAACCACTTCGTTGGCCAAAAAAAATAAAATTTTTAATGTCGGCCCAAATTTATAAATAAACTTTTAATGCATATCCGCCAAGGTTCACCACAATATAGTGGAGACCCAAATTAATATCTCCAACACAATAATACTTTAATTAATTGCACCTCAAAGATTCACAACATGCGATCAACAACATGTCGGCTAGGAACAAGAAAAAATGAACATGCGCAGGATAATATCTTCAACCACAAACTCTCCAAATAATGTGGAAACACCACAAAGATAGAGAATGATCTAGAGATACCATAGAACACCAAGAAACCATAGAGAAGTGTCTGCAACAACCGAGAAAACAAGAATTACACAAACTTCATTCAAGAAAACTGACAGAGAATAGCAACACACTGTCAGACCACAACATACTCAAAAATTCACATGAACCTCTGAGACTTCCATTATATGATCTAGAAACATTCAAAATTAAACCATTAAATCCACATCAACTAATCTTCAATATATAGAACACAATGCCTTCTTGACCTACACAGTTCCACTAGGAACCAGGGATACTTTCTTTTACAATTTTCTCAATATCCTCGACATATATAGTCTTCAATGCACCAAATTCTAATAGTTTTGACATCAATGAAAACCACATATAAGAAACCATATCCACAACATACAACATTTCCAAGTTCAACAAGGCACAAACAATACAGTTGATGAAAGAAAGAAATTATTACAAAATGAAAAGTGAAAAAATAGATTTGGAAATTACTGCCATGAAAGATGCTAGAATGAGGATCACCCCTAGAACTAATATAGAATTGTAGAGTGAATATGAGCAGCTACAAGAAGAACATCAACAACTAGTAGAAAAGATGAAGGACCTTTAGTTTGACACTGTGGCAATGATGTTGCACAAGAGATTTACAAACTTGAAGATATGCCTTGATGATTTTTGGCATGTTCACAAAAAGAACTATGAAGCCATTCTTGAGCATGGGAGAGTGAAAAAAATATTGGGTACTAACAGACATGATATGCAAATACGTGAGGGATCTAACACCAATTCCATTTCGGCCATTGACACAATCATGAGAAAGCATGACAAATATGATGAAGATTTACACAGAAAATGCAGGGTTTGATGATACTCTAAGTTGGGATTACCCAAATTATGTGATAAGAACAGGTTTCTGAAGGAATGAGATGATTGGATGGATGAATGTAATAGGATAATTTAAGAAGCATTGAATATGAACAAAGCAAAAGGTCTATTGCTTGATGTAGCATGCAAACATATGGAATTGATGATAAAACTCAAATATGAAGCTTGAAATGCAGTGCATGATGCAGGTTCCCATACCTTGGAGGAGTGTAAAAAACATCTCTCAGCAGCTATGCCAATGTTAGGAGAAGATTAAATTGTTTTATAAGTTTAATTAAGATCAGTAGTTTAATTATTTTCCAAAAGACAATATGAAGAGACACCTTTTTTGGGCCTTCTTCTTATATATATGAAATTCGAATTGTAATATTTGATCATCAACACTTTTTAAGATTTTAATACTTTTCAGCAGTGAAAGATTTATTTTCTAGAGTAATACAATACCTGTAATTTTCTATTTGTGTGTGGAAGATTCTTTCATTTGGACTAGTTCTATGTTGTTTCTTTTCAAAAAATTGAAGGAAATGTAAAATATATTCTAATTAATCTCCATGACCATCATATAATTACCTCACTTTGCTCAATCTACCTTTCCCCATTAGGTACTCCCCTTTGAATTTGTTACTGGAGTTGGGATCCCAAATGCAATCTACATGAATCTTTGTTGGGAACTTAGGAATATATTTAGTAATGTACACCATGGTTTGGAATACCATATATCCCTCCACCATAGAACCCTAAAGACGTGCTCTTTGTCTAACCAAAGTCTTCAAAAATTTCAAGTACCTCTTGACCATCCACATTGACCTTGTGTGTACAGGTCCACACAATTCAATCTCCTCAACTTGGTGTATGAGGTAGTGTTCTTATGCATTGAAAAATTTTAAGGGTAGACATTTTTGCATTTCATACATTAGAAGAGGAATTTTTCTCCTCCAATAATTTATATCTTCTTTATAGATTTCTTTAGATGACAACCATCTACAAGTGATTCAAGGCACAAATATATTAATGATATTTAACAAAAATATACAATATATTACATAACAAGTAAAAAAGATGGCAAATATAAGATCTATACAATGAATTAAACAAATATCGCTACTTATCTCATGTATTTTCCAAGATCATATATAACTTGCTTGACATTATTGTCAAAGTTGTCTAGGAGAGATAGAGGTAGAACGTACTACAACAATTATAAAATGATCTTTTCATTATTTTTTCCAAAATTAGTAAACATAATACACTAAAAAGTACATGTAGTATACAAATATATATAAAATATACCAGAATAATTACCTTAATGAAGGTATGCCAATCATGTGTTTTCATCCCTGACCCAAATTCACCTTTCTTTGTTATGATATTGTTTATGTTCGTAGAAAATCTTATGGGAAATCAAAATTTTCATATGACTTTTTTTATAGCATTGCTTTGTTGCTTCGTTAATAACCAAGGAAGGGCGCTTATATTAATTTGGTCTCCATCACTATTTAATTGAATGACATGTTTCATTGCATGATTGGCTTCTTGAATGTCACTACAAATTTTGATAATTTTTTCTTTGTCATGCCCTTCATCCAATATTTTCCATAATGTTTCTGTTATATTCTTTCTGATATGCATTGTATCAAACAAATACACAATTTGTAGCTGCTCATAGTAGGGTAACCTACTAAATTTTTTGGGATAACTTTTTAGTCCCTATGGAAGCTAGCCATTAATGCCTTGATGACCTTCCTGAAGCATATAAGTTAAACAAATTAACAATGACAATCATTTTCAATTACAACATGAGTAAACAAAATATATATATATATATATATATATATATATATATATATAAATTTCAAACATATCATTTATGATAGATAAAAAATTTGATCCAATGTATAACCTTGACGATTAATTCTATTATATTCCAACTCCATAGGTGAGTTGTCATTCTTCATGGTTTTGATGTAGGGTATGTGCAGGATCATGATGGGCCAAAAAGTGGCAATATGATGGGTATGTGGCTGACAACTATTTTTTTACCCAAAATTGATGAAACGAAAAGAAATTTTAAAGGAGATTTTTAGCTTTCCATTGATATAAATTATGCTTTACTTTGAATTTAATAAGTAATTATTATTCATTTTATATTCAAATTATGACTAAAGTCCTGATTGATAGGCTTTGAAAAACATTTATATTTTTCAAACGATATCACATTTTTGAATCTAAAACATGCATCACATTCTATGCTTCACATACTATAGGATTAAAAAGAAAATTTGAATTTCAAGTTTTGACCAAGTTAAGGTGGTCGACATATGATTTTTTATATTTTTTAAAAAGTTGTAATAAAAATTCATAATTAATTACTTACTTGGAAAAATTATAAAAAATATGTACCACAGGGCATGAGTCCTCTACTTATATGTAAAATCTTATAAAATAATATTATCATTTTATTGTGGTTAGGGTGGTCTAACACCCTACTTATTTTTCCCTGAAATTTAAGTACCTTTGCATTGAAATTTCAAATTTTCACCAAATAGATTTTTTTTAAACATACCTAGTAGTTTAGAAAATACATTCAATTTACTACAGATTCTATTCTTACACATTTTTGAAATAATATAGATAACTTATTCAATTTTTTACGTCAAGTTACCTAACTTTGATTTTTCTAAATTTTTTGCCACTTAAGGGCCTGGTTTTTCCATGATGGTCCTACACATACCCTATAGTCCCTTATTTCCCATTGAAAAGATGTTTTTCAGTAGTTTGATACTTATTATTTTTGTGGAGGAAGTGCCTATACTCATCAAACACCTACTTTCCTAAACTTGTTGAACGACGAGATTTCATCTTTAGACCACAAACTAGACATGCAAATTTTCCCTTTGTTTGAAGACCTACAAGATCATATATAATTGGATTAAATATGTCAATTTTTATAATTATATATAATGAATAGATTATTTAAAAAACATGAATGATATCTACTTCATAAAATTAAATATCATTAAAGTGCTATTGAACGCTATAACATACCACAAAAATGTGTTATCCTTGGGGCATCATGAATTGTCCATACAATCATTATATGGATTTGAAATTTTCTTTGTCCTATTGGTCTAGAGACGTCATACATCGTGATGCCATTCCACAACTTTAGTAACTCATTGATAGGAGGCTCGATATATACATTCATATTTTAACTTGGTACTTACCTAGTTGAATGAACATAAACATTACATAATTATTATAACCATTTTACTGCAATATATATAAATTAATGTACATGACTAATAAATTAAAAAAATATAAGTCATTATGCAAAAAATAAGACAAATGAGATGCTACTAAGTTAAAGAAAATTGATGTAAACAAATACTTGGAACAATTGTTGCCAACATTATATGCTCCCTCTTTATTGAAATCCATGGAGGAATGTTATTGTTGATAACAAAAACAGGCCACACCGAGTAAATAGATCTCAGCTCTCCAAATGGATTGACACCATCTGTTGCCAATGAAAGCCTGAGATTATGAGGTTCTTCTTTAAAGTATGGCCAGTTTTCCTCCATGTCCCTAAATGCAGAACTATCCATAGGCATTCAAAGAATGTCATCTCCACTTCTATTTTGTGCATGGTAATCCATAAATTGCACTAAGCTTTCGCACCTAAATAATTGTTGCATACATGGAATAATGGGAATGTAACAAAAAACTTTGCGAGGCACCTTTTTTATTAATTGATTTGTTTGATATCTATTGATATGACATTCTGAGCATTCTATTGCAAATTCATGTTGTTTATGATATATAATATGATCATTGGGGCATGCATCTATTGCTTGATACTCCATTCCAATATATTTCATAATGGCCAATAAATATCGGTATGAGCGAGGTAAAATATTTGATGGTGGTAACAAAAATTCACCTATCAATCTACAACAAAAAAATGATTTGTTAATATAAAGAATATTGATGGTACATATTTCATCCTTTATTTACTAGTGATTAACTAACAACAAAAATAGATGAAAAAAGATGACATATATGACATACCTTAACATCTATGAGATTGCTATGTTGGATAAACCATTCATAACCTTCAAGTTCACCAGAAACAATACAATAGAGAGGAGTTGTTTGGGATCCTTCATAAAGGGGATCATATGCCTTCTCAAGTACAGGTAAATCATGAACATCATCAAAGTCATCTTGATCATCATGATTAGCTATGCCACTAAATGTGTCATGGATCAATGTATTTGTACAATCATCTTCTTCCATAGGATCATTAACTTCATTTTTGATATTCACAACTCCATGTTCCTCCACTTGCAAAACCACATTCTTTGAGCCGTGATAATCCATATCATGTGCCCTAGGGTGCCCCACCTTTATAATAATGATCAACACAAATAAACCATGATCATGATCAAGTGTTTCTTTTATATATAAAAAATATTAAAATAATATAAACATTTACAAATTCAATCAATATAAAGACATATAATGAATAACTTACCAATGGACGATAATCATTCCCCCCTTCAATGTGACCATGTTGCCTACAATGTTTCTCAACTATTGTGATTAAAAGTCTTCTCGTCTTTAAGCCCTTACAATTATTGCAAGGACAATAACATTTCCCATCACCCTTTCTTTTCAATCTATCCCACAATCTAGCAAGTGTCTCTTTTTTTTTCTGCACTAATATTATCTGACATGATTTTTCTTTACCAAGATTGAATATTTAGATCTTCAAAAAATATCAAACTCACACTCTAATAATTTTTATTGATAGAAAGGTAACAAAATCTAATAATTCTGATATTTTGCACCAAAACAATTTGGCCTATAACCTCCACAAACCATCAAAAGTATAGAAAATTCGCAAGTATAACAAAACACTATCACAAGTATAGATAAATTGTCAAACTCACTTTTATT
The DNA here is from genome assembly GCA_007258455.2 of Sequoia sempervirens. Lineage (NCBI taxonomy): Eukaryota > Viridiplantae > Streptophyta > Pinopsida > Cupressales > Cupressaceae > Sequoia > Sequoia sempervirens. Next base: position 52,164,698 of record VDFB02353493.1, read on the forward strand.
TATGAAAAAACATTCGTCGGAACCCTGATGAACACTAACCATATACCTGTCGGCCCACAAATTAAGGAGTCTAACCATATGTCGGCCCACAAATTGATGGAAGGGGATGGTTGACTTTAAGTGTATGTTGAAATAGTGATGAAAATCACAGAGCGTCGCAATTTTGATGAACGTCAAGCATAATTTTTAAAAAAACTAAAAATCTCACATTAAATACATAGGTACCCAACAATACATCTAATTATACATCTTTCGTCAGAAAGTTTTGTTTTATTTTACAGTCAAATGAGTTAGTGTGCCAAGAACATCCTTATAGCTTCCATTCTTCCTACTAGAGAAAAATTCTCTTAAAAATCTATGCCTTCTACTTGTGAGAACCCTTTACACACAAGCCTTACTTTGTTTCTACCAACTTTTCCATTCTCATTCAACTTATTTATGAATACCCATTTTGATCCAATGATATTTTTGTCTGTCGCTCTTAGGACCAATTCCTAATTTTGATTCTTCTCAATCTACAAAAGTTCTTCTTTCATTGCTTCCTTCCAATGTTCATCCTTATAGAATTCAGTTACTAACTTCAAATCAATCTCGGAGAATAAGCACAAATTTACTTCAGTAGTAGCTTTGCTTCTGGTTAACACACATTTTTGTCTTGTCTCTAATAATATGACTTTCTAAATGATTCCTCTATACATATTTTAGTGTTCTAGGGGACATCACTGGAGCATCTTCTTCTTTTTCATTATGTTCATATTTATCCTGTTCTTCCATAATTTCTTCTATTCTTATATAGTCATGTTCATCAGACACATATCCATCAATATTAATAGAATTCTTCACTATTTCATCAACCTTCACATTCGATCTTTCTAAAATATTTCTCAATCTTTTATTAAAACATCTATACACCTTTCTTTTAGTAGAGTATCCAATAAATATTCCTTCATCACTTCTTGTATCAAACTTTCTCAAAGTTTCCTCATCTCTTCTGATATAGCATTTGCTTATGAATACCTTGAAATATTTAACTATAGGAATTCTCCTATACCATAGATCATAGGGAGTATTTGTATTATTTTCTCTCACCTAAACTCAATTGAAAACATATACAACAATATGAATAGCTTCTTTCCAGTAAAATTCTAGTAATCCACCTTCAGTGATCATTGAACTAGCAACTTCTTGAACTGTTCTATTTTTCCTTTCAACAACTCCATTCTGTGGAGGATTTCTTGGAGCAGATAACTATCTCTTTATTCCATTCACTTCACAAAACATATTGAGCTCATTGGAGGTGAATTCTCCACCTCTATCAAATGTCAAGCATTTTATCTTTAAATTCACTTCATTTTCAACCATAGCCTTGAGTTCCTTGAATCTATTTAATGCATCTAATTTCTCTCTTAGAAATGTAACCCATGTATATCTAGAATAATGATCAATTAAAAGCATAAATTTTCTTTCACCAAGTAGACTTCATACTCTCATAGGACCAGAAAGATCAGTATGAACCAAATCCAGTATTCGAGTAGTAGATTGTTCTCTTGATCTATAATAATTTATTGTTTATTTCCTAAACTAAATTCCTACAGATATCATTTATAGGCTTTGTAATTCTCAATAGATCTCTCACAACCTGAACAACACTAATCCTTGCCAAGTTATTAAAATTCATGTGACACATTCTCCCATGCCATAACCAACTATCATTTATCTAATTTATAATTCATTGTCAATCAACACCCTTAAGCTGATAAATATTCCCTTCATATTTCTTTCCTGTAGCAATCAATGTTTTGGATCCTTTTCAGATCTCACTTTTCTCATCCTTAAACACAATATCATATCCTTTTCTTCACATCTAACCAACACTGAACATATTATGCCTTAAACCCTTAACATAGTAAACATCATCAGTATGATGCTTGTCATCAAAACTTATTGAACCTATCCCATAGAGTTTAGCACCAATATCATCTCTGAACATAACCAGACCTTCATCATATTTCTCAAGTTTCACAAACTTACTCTTATCACAAGTCATGTGATGTGAGAAACCACTATCAACTATCCAAAAGTTTTTTTCTTGTTTAGCATGTAGGGTAGAGATAATTGTACCTTCATTTTTCTCCTTCTCCTTCTCTAGAGGACTTTCCTTTGTATTTTTTTTTGAATTAGTAGAAGTAGGTTCATCCTTAATTGTGAGGAATGAACATTCATTTTCATTTATCTTCATATTATGAATCTTCATTGAAAATACTAGCATTCTAATTAACATGGTAAGTTGTCTTAATCTTCTTTCCTTTCTTCTCTTTCTAATATCTTTGTTTATTCCTTTTAGCTCAATCTAGACACTTTGTAGCATAGTGACCAATTTATCCACAACAAAAGCATTTAAAGAAAAATTTACCTTCATACTTATCAAATACTTTTCACATCCTTCTTACAAAGTTAGTTTCAATTTCATCAAAGTTTTTGTTGATGGTGTTTTCTACATGACAACAAATTAGATAGAATATGGGTATCCTATCTCTCTTGAAAGTTGAATCTCTATCAGCAAGCCTCAAGAGATAACCCCAAGGTCTCTAATGTTAGGTCTTGATGAAGCAACAAAAAAACTCAGAGATAATGTGAAAATGTTGGTAATCACAAAGGGGCCTTACGAAACAAACGTTGAAGCTTCAAACTCATCAGATTTTGCAATATTTTTATGCATTTAATGATCCTAAACTAACCCAAATTTTGAAAGAAACAACAAAATATAAAGGGTCGAGAGAGATTTTCTATAAGTAAACTAAATCTAAGACCAATAGTGCAACAATTTGATACTTAAAGTGGACCAATCCATCAAAATCAATTTTTGTTTAACCCATATTTGACTTGCAATCTTATAGAAATAGTGAAATATTCTAAGGGATGAAAGATTTTCAGATGATGAACATTCATACAACTCAATCTTGAAATGAAAAAACACCCACCATTGAAGTTAGCACCAAATATCAAGGCCTGGGCTAACTTTGCATATCAACTAACAATCAACAAGCTACTAAAAATATGAACTAAGATCACTCGAACACTTTACATATTAAACTAGGAACACCATTGCATCAAATTTAACTCTCATATCTAACATGCAACTAATAATTTTTAAGCAATCTTAAAGATATGGAATAGCTAGAACCATGCAAAGTGAAATGACACAAGAAAGATCACCAAAAGACAATTTCTTTACTTATATTGGTTCACCCAAGTTTGCAACAATTTAGTATTCTCAATGTTTTAGCAATTTCCCTTAGAAAATTATAACTTCTAGCTCTACTATAGCTATTACAATAATTTCCAACTCTTCTAGCAGTGTCTAACCCTCAAAAATGAAGCTAGAGCCTCAATTTATAGCTCAAGAATCCACTAGGCAACCAAAAATAACGGCCCACAGAGCCCAGTCAGACATGCATCCGAGTTTACTATATTTACATTCCAAAACCCATCAGTGGAGCCCCCAAGCAAATTTAAAATCCTCTGACATGCTCTATGCTTGGTTTGTAACTAAAACTCGCCACTCCCTGTAGGTCTGATGGGAATCCTATGTGGTAGCAACCTGGCCAAATTCTCCTTCCTTGTTAGCTTCCAATTTATTCGTCAATTCTTTAAATTTTTCCAAAATTTCCTTCACATCTGTTGGGTTTGGCACTAGAATAAATTTAATTTTTATTTTATGACCTTTAAATTCCTCTAAGTATTGTGGCATCACCTTATTCCATTCAATTTGAAATTCATGGTATTTATCCAGCTTGGAAATATAGATGGCCACATCTTTCAGGTGCTCTTTTGCTATTGGATAATTATCTAAAGGGGCATATACCTCATGCCACCAAGCCTATAACCTATTAATATTCAAATTCTTCTCACCAAATTTCCTTCTCCCAGTCATTATTTCCAACAAACTAACACACCTATTATAAATCTCTTTCATTTTCCCTTGCAATTTAATGATTTTTTTCAGAACTTTATTGAGGATTTATTTCCTATAATTTCATACTTCAATCTATTGGACACTGGGAACACTGAGAGGGGGGTTGAATCAGTGTTCAATGATTTCTACTTCTAAAATAGATCAAAAATTTTCAATAGCAATAATAGAACTTCATTTATCATTTCCAACACACAACAGATAAGAACATTCAAAACATGCAGCCATATTAGTGAACACCATAACACCAGATATTTTTACGTGGAAACCCTATTAGGGGAGAAACCATAGTGGAGATCAATCCACAATGTTTACTCTATTAAAAGTAAATAAAAGAGGGGAATGCATTTGCATTCAGGTGCACTGCCTAGAGCTCACTGCTCAAAGAAAAGAGGCTCACTGCCTTATAGATAAGATAAAGTTTACAACTAGATTTGAACTAAGAATACAACATCAAAAAATGCTAGGATTCAATTCCACTTAAGCTCAAGATCAAATTCTGGATCTTTGATCAGATCGCACTTCTGCTCTACTCTGGTCTACACTACTCAAAAATTGTTTTGCTTCCTAACAAATGATCTACTCTTTCCCACTCTCTCCTTATAACTGCATTATTCCAGCCACCATGAATTTCATTTTTCACACATACACACGTCCACTCACATATTTCATATATACAAAATGATTTATGGATCACCTTTAAATACCTGCTAACAGGAAATTCAAAAGTATGTCAGCCTCACAAAAGGATATAATATTTTTCTTTTATGTCAGCTCCCATCACTTAATTGGAAGATAAGCTTACCCACACAAGTCGGCTAGACTTTAGTAGGGACCCAAAAAATAAGTAATAGCAAAAAACATATTCCATATAGATCCACAAAACATTATACGAAGCATGTCGGCCACAATAGAAAATAAGCCATAGATCATGCTACCGAAACTCTTAACTCTAACTTCAACTTAATACAGTACCACAAAACTCATCAGAGGATAGTGTAGTTGATAATAAATATTTCCTAGAGATCCACAATATGAAATAAAGATCTCGTACAATGAGCAATACCATGCATAGTTTCACTTGCGCAACTAGATGTCCTATTCTCCAAACTTCCTATCAGTAGAAGTACTGTTGATACTGTGGATCATACCACTGACTCTAGTTTCCATCAATGACAACACAAGTAGCCAAAAATGATCTTTCCAAGCCATATGCCAGCAATCTCCCCCTCTGGCAGTGTTGGCAATACTTAGTGAAAATTTGACTAAGTGTCAAAACCATAAACAAAAATTACTGCTCCCCCTATGGATATCCAGGAAATTTTCACTCATTCTCTCCCCCTTTGACATCAATGACAAAGATTTACTATATATGAACTCTAGAATTCCCTTACTCATATTTCATTCTCTCCTCAACCAATAATGCAAACATTTCATCAAAATTTGGCAACTGCAGCAAGAGTTCAGAAAATTATTTTGTGCCTAGCTTTCATTTCTGGAAGGAATTTTTTCTAGGAATCTACTACAATTCCAATGTAAATGATCAAGCTATATTTTCTGAGGTTTTGTTGATGTTTGGAATAAGTGACTTAGGAATGGTGATTGCAGCTTCCAGCTTTTCTCCTGACTTGAGCTCTTCAACCATCTGCTCTAATCTCCCTTTAGTTAGATCTTTTACTTTCCAAAAGGTATCAATAAGAATATTTCTAGCACAGTGGAATTTTGTATGCTCGTCCTATAGAGCATGAACCTTCTTCTTCACCTCTCCATTCATATCCAAAGACATACAGTAATCTTGACCGATTTTGACAATTTCATCTTCAATTTCCTGTAACTTATCTTTGTACTTGCATGCCGCATGAGGCCACTTTAGACAGTAATTGAGTACCTTATTGCCTGAATCAATACACTGTCTCAACACATTCATTTTCTTCTTTAACTTGGAAAGAGATAGCCTAAACTACATCTTCAAATGAGAAATTATCTCTTCCTATTTTATGTCCAGAGGTACAAAATTCATAGCTTCCTTGACACACTGAATTAGCTCATCTGGGAGTACATTCTGTAGACTTTCTAGTTCAATGTTCCTGTCAACATAGTATCTTGTCAGAGTTTGCTCAATGAAATCCTTCTCATAGGATGGTCCATTCAACCATATATCTGATATCTTCTGCATACCACCTTCATCCTAAATTATTTGCATTACCTTTGACTTGAACATAGCACCTTCTTCATCACTATCTTCTGCAATTTCCACAATCGATTCAATTGGTTTTGGTTGATTTTTTGAGGCATGATCTTTAGGAAATTCATCTTCTACATCCACAACTAACTAAACTTTTCCTTTTTCTTCAACCTTTGTTGACTTGAGTACCAATGGAGTAATACTACCCATATTGCTTCCTCTCTTCTACTTTTTCTTAGCCTTTCTAGAGGATGACTCACCTTCTGTTATCTTTACTGAGATAGGGATAACACCTTCCCCAAACTTTTCTAACAACATTCTAAAGAAACTTTCATATACTTGTTCATAGTTCTCAAAAGAATTATAATGATTGAAGATTTTCCTACAAATTAGCATACTTTCTCTCCATACTACATTGTCTTTCACAAACAAATAGTTTAGAAAATACATCACAATTCAAATAACTAGAGTGCCAAACCTAAAGGAGTAGTCAATATCCTTTGTTAGTTGAATATTTTCCATCACTTTCTCCTTTACCAAACTGCATAGATCAAAATCTTCATTTTCAATTATCATCTAGTGAGTGATATATGTAGTGCCTACTGATGTTGATCCTTCATAGTTTCTAAAGAATATTTTGTATTTAATTCCATGTGCCACATACCTTGTCAAAGGATCACTAATCATCACAATTAATAGAGCCCTCTAATCTCCCCTTATTCTGGTTAGGGCTTTGACCTCAATATTGTGAATCAACTTTTTCTTCAGTAAATCACCAATATTCCATAAGCCTGTTAAATTTCTAATCACATCCTTAGTAATTTGATAAGGTTTGTCAAGAGTGAGGATATCACCATCAATTTTACTCAGAACAAACCGAATTACTTCCACATTGACAAAATGAGGGTATTCATTCCAAACATCCAAATTCTTATGCTTGGATCCTTCAGGCCTCCTAAAATCATTAAGCAACAACAAATTCCTTTCATCCCAAATATTTTGACTACTATAATCATCTAGAGTTATGATCCCTTTGATTTGCATCATGTTTCACCTCGAACAAAGTTCTACCAATCGTAAGTATAGATATGAAATTAATGACAAATAGAAATACCTAGAAATTTGATACAAGGATCACCTTTTATACCTTCAAAATTTTGTAGAAAATGCTCTCGAACTATCCTCCTTCAATGCACAGTGAGGAATCAGGGTTCCAAGTGCTCCTTTTATAACTTACTTTCTATTGCATTAAATGTGTTTCCCTAGAAGTTCCGGTCACTCAAGAAACATAGACAACAAGCGAAAAATTTTCCTTCGAACCTATACTATTCCACCCAATTCATCATATGATTGCTAAAGTTATTACTTCAAGAATTAACACAACAACTAATGGCATCTAGCAATTCAGAGCCAATTATATAGGGAGGCAGGAGATCTTCATGAAAAACTCCCCCTAGGCCACTGGCCTAATATTAGTTTTCGAAAGAGCTACCAGAGGGAACTTCCAGTATAGCCTTGTTTCCTTCATCAAATTCACTTTTATTTACCCATGTTTTCTTCATCTGATCTCTTATCTCTTCCATATTTGTTTTTTCTTTTCGTTTATTTTCTTTTTGTGAATTTCTTCCTTGATAAACTAGACTTCTTTTATTCATGTTTATGTTCTTACAAAATTTTGCAAGGTGTCCAAGATTGTTACAATGAAAACATACCAGACCTTTCTATCTATACCAACTATTCCACTAATTTCCTCCTGACCTACAATGATTAGCAACATGTCCAAATCTTCCACATGTATAGCATTTAATGTTACTTGGACTAATAGGCATGCTTCTACATTCTAATACCTTATGACCAAACTTCTTGTATTTAAAACATTGACCAGAGAATGATGGAGTACTAGGATTTATCCTACTTCTACACTAAGAAGCCATATGACCAAATTTATTACAAGCAAAGAAATATCCATTAAATCTTTGAGCATTGGGTTGCCTTACCAAATGCTTTCTTCCTTTCTTCTTCTTTTTAGAGTTCTTCTGTTTGGATCCAAAGCTTTCACCCTTCTCATAGCCAAGACCTCTCTTGTCATTTGTACTCTTCTGACTTTTGATTATCTCATCAATCTTAGCTGAACTTAACCTGAATTTCTCCTTGAATTAATTTACAATAGAAAGCTCATATCCAAGAGTGATTATCTATCTTTCAATCTTATGCTCATAGTTTCTGGCCAATTACAGTTCATCCTCCAACTGAATGGTTCTACAGTTAATTCTGTTGAATTCTTCAAATTTTTCTTTTAGAGGCTGGGAAAGATTCTCCTTATTCTTCTTTTTTGTTCGATCTCTTTGACAAACTTCATTGTCACAAATTCCATTTCAACTTCCAGGGTTGCATTGTCCTTGGCTAGCTTTTCACATTCTTCTATTATTTCTTTTAGGGTTTGATTCAGATGGAAATCATCTGAACCTTTGCTTTATTTTTCCTTCAACTGATCACACAACTCTTTCCTCTTTTCCCTTGACCCATTTATCTTATCCTTCAATGATTGAATGAATTTTTTCGCATCTACAAGATTTTCTTTCAGTTCCATGACTTCTGCTTTAGATTGATCAAGATCATCAAGTACCACCATAAGTTGTTTTTGAATACCACCAATGTCCATCAAGATTCAAGATTCACCTCAAGCTATTAAAATTTCTTTAAAGGAACCAGACCTATGATACCAATTGTTGGACACTAGGAACACTGAGAGGGGGGGTGAATCAGTGTTCAATGATTTCTACTTCTAAAATAGATAAAAAAAATTCAATAGCAATAATAGAACTTCATTTATCATTTCCAGCACACAACAGATAAGAACATTCAAAACATGCAATCATATTAGTGAACACCATAACACTAGATACTTTTATGTCGAAACCATATTAGGGGAAAACCATGGTGGAGATCAATCCCAAATGTTTACTATGTTAAAAGTAAACAAAAGAGGGGAATGCACTTGCATTCAGGAACACTGCTCAAATAAAAGAGGCTCACTTCCTTACAAATAAGATAAAGTTTACAACTAGATTTGTACTAAGAATATAGCATCAACACGTGCTAGGATTCAGTTCCACTGAAGCCCAAGATCAAATTCTAGATCTTTGAATGGATCGCACTTATGCTCTGCTCTACTCTACACTACTCAAAAATTGTTCTGCTTCCTAACAATTGATCTGCTCTTTCCTTCTCTCTCCTTATAACTGCATTATACCAACCACCATGAATTGCATTTTTCACACATCCACACATCCAGTCACATATCTCATATATACAAAATGATTTATAGATCACCTTTATATACTCGCTAACAAGAAATTCAAAAGTATGTCTGCCTCACAAAAGGATATAATATTTTTTCTTTTATGTCCGCTCCCATCACTTAATTGGAAGATAAGCTTACCCACTCAAGTTAGCTAGACTTTAGTAGGGACCCAAAACATAAGTAATAGAAAAATAGATATTCCATATAGATCCACAAAACATCATACGAAGCATGTCAGCCATAATAGAAAATAAGCCATAAATCATGGGTATGTGCAGGATCATGATGGGCCAAAAAGTGGCTATATGATGGGTATGTGCTTGATGACTATTTTTTCACCCAAAATTGATGAAATGAAAAGTCCTTTTAAAGGAGATTCTCAGCTTTCCACCGATATAAATTATGCTTTACTTTGAATTAAATAAGTAATTATTATTCATTTTCTATTCAAATTATGACTAAAGTCTTGATTGATAGGTTGATTGAAAAACATTTGTAGCTTTCAAACGGTATCACATTTTTTGAATCCAAAACATGCGTCACATTCTATGCTTTGCATACTATAGGATTAAATAAATAAAAATTGAATTTCATGAAGTTTTGACCAAGTTAAGGTGGTGACAGAGTTTTATATTTTTAAAAGTTGTAAAAAAAAAACATAATTAATTATTTACTTGGAAAAAAATTACCAAGAAATATGCATCACATCGGGACATGGGACATGAGTCCTCTACTTATATCTAAAATATTATAAAAATATTATCATTTTATTGCACGATTAGGGTGGTCAGAAAGATACCTAATTATTTTTTCCCTGAAATTTAAGTACCACTGCATTGAAATTTCAAATTTTCACCGAATAGATTTTTTTTATTTTTAAACAAACCTAGTAGTTTAGAAACTACATCCAATTTGCTACAGATTCTATTCTTACATATTTTTGAAATAATATAGATAACTTATTCAAATTTTTACTTCAAGTTGCCTAACTCTAATTTTTCTGAATTTTTTGCCACTTAACGACCTATTTTTTCCTTGATGATCCTCCACATACCCTCATGCTACTAAAATTATTAACTCCAATTCTAACTTAATACAACACCACAAAAATAATTAGAGGATAATTTAGTTGATAATAAAGATTTCCTAGAGATCCACAATATGAAATAGGGATTCGATACAGTGAGCAATACCATGCACAATTTCACTTGCACAACCGAATGTCCTATTCTCCAAACTTACTACCGATAGAAGTACTATTGATACTATGGATCATATTGCTAACTCTATTTTCCATCAATGACAACACAAGTAGCCAAAACAAATCTTTCCAAGCCATATGCCAACACAATCCACTCCTTCAATTTTCCAATCTCATCTCGGGAGAAGACATCTAACTTGGACAATTAGTCTTTAGGTATTTGCAAAATTTTCTTTAATTCTTCAGTAGTAGATTCATCAACCTTTTTGTAGTCCATAGAAAACTATGATGTTCTAGAAAATCAGAAGCATTGGTGTGAAATTGAAGAATTTTTTCAATTTCTTCATCTCCTCTCTTACTGACATCTTGAAGCCACTCTTGAGTATTATGAACAGAGTTATTTAGTCTTTCAATTTCAAACCCTACCTCTTTAGGCAACAATTCCTCTGGAATTATATTTTCACCACCAAAAGTTTGTAATGGCTTCATCAAATGTTGAACATACCTTTAGACATCATTTAGCTACTTCTTGAGCTTTTCTTTCTCTACAGTTTCACTGTCCAGCCTTCTCAAGATTGCTTAAGAAGAATCTTCGAATTCCCCATTTTCCTAATCTCTAGTAGTTGGCCCCAAATTGATATTTTGTATTCTGTAATCAGATGGCTTGACTTCATCCTTGAATTTGTTAGTTGGAGGTACCACCACATGAAAAAATTTGTTGTTGAATTCATCTCATGCAATCTTTGAAACTATTCGTGCTCTTTTCCTTTGCTCGGGCTGACCCCACTGTTCCAACAATTTATCCCAACTCAAAGCTTCTTATTGCACAATTATGGGTTTCTTACTTGTCCTCTTCTCGAGCCATTCTATAACTATTGACTACTCTGCATTCACCTCCATAGAAGGCATCTCATTTTCATCTCTATTCTACTATGGGTTGTCAACTATTTATTCAATTTTAGGTTAATTTTATTTCTCATTGATGACTCCCTTTTTTGGAGACTTGGATTGCTTCTCTTGGATTACCTAGGATCCAACATCCCTATGTAGTGTATCCAAGTCAAACTATCCCAATTCTTGTAACATCTACTTCCACTCCTCATTAGTAGGAGTAGAAACTTCATCATCCTCCAATTCATGTTGTCTAGGTTCATTGGATATATTTCCCTCTTCTTGAATAGCCTCCTCTGATGTGTGTACATTTTGAGGAGGAGAATCAATCCTTTTATTCACTTCTTCCTATTGATTTTTAGTAGTAAGCATCTCTTCATCTTGCACCTTCTCTCCTACTTCTTTTTCTTCCTCTGCCTGAGATGTTTTATGTTTGGGAGGGCTTTTCCTTACATATACTTGGCTTTTTTCCCCAGGACTTTCTATCTCCACAACCTCAATTGAAGAAGGAGCATCAAGTTTTGCATCACCATTTTTAGCCTTTGTTTCCTTCTGTCTCTCTATAACGAATCTCCTTTTCCTCACTGGTTGATGTGTCTCACCTCTTACAGAAATAGTGTCAACTTGAGGAGTATTCTTGGTTTTAGGAGATGGTATCTCTACCTATTTCACTTGCACTTGGATCCTATTCCTTCTCTTGATGGATACAGGTTTATCCATTTCTCGCTCTTCACCATCATGGGGTTCAAAGAAATTTTCTTTTTCATCCTCAGCTCCTTCAAAATGAGATTCCATGTCTCCCATCAAGTCATACGTGAATTTGGTGCCATCAGCTTCCAATTCCTTTACCTTTTAGCTTACCCATTGCCTTGAATAGTCCTTGACTGGTTTAGTTATTCGGACAAGATTTTTTCCCTCTTCTTCAAGCTAGTTTATCTATGGAAAAAGGCTTGATATGGTCTACATGTTAGAATGTCCTATTAGCGAACTTCATGGCCCTACCATATGGATCAAAGTGATTTCTGTTTGTATGAGAATAAAGCTCAAATTGTGCCATCACCTTTTTAGAATGTTGGGAACTTTGAATGGAAGGACATGATTCCAAAGTCCCAATCCTCAATGGAAACTCTACTCCTAACCCCTTCTTTAGATCCATCTATAGAATTTCCTCAAAGGTCATCATTTTCCTTGTCAACTCTAGCATTAGAAGTTTATTGGTTGGGTACCTCAGTAGTCTGCATGGGACAACAGGAGATCCTTGCACCCAGATGTATGCAAATTTTGGAAATTGTATGAACCATTACCCATATTGTTTGATTAAGTCCACTAAATTTGTGGTTATTCTGACATGAAGGCCATTCTGCAACAACCTTGGAATAAATATAAAGAAAAAATCATTTTCCCTTCTGTAATTGGATGTATTATACTACAATTGAGGATATATATATCCCAAATTCTACATTTTCCCAATGTTCCCTTGCAACTCAAGCCCTTGTATCTGGTTTTACTTTCCAACATATACACCAAATACAACATCATGGTGAATTTATATGTTTCCTGCACACTTTTCAATTGTGCATCTAGGTTGTTGCTTATGATCCTCACCCAATGGTAATGCTTATTAGCCACAATTTGTGTGATGGGGAAGAACATCCAAGAATGGAATATTTGATCTTGTTCAACTCCCATTACCCTACCCAAGAGGGTTATTAGGTCATGGTACTCCATCTTGAAATCACTCTCGTGCAATTGCTTGGGTAACTTGGAATAATGAAGCTTCGACTTTAGTACCCATGAATTGTTCATGATCTCCAAAGCCCTGTTAGGATCTTCATCATAAAACTTTGTTGCTTCACCTATGTTTATCTCTTCAATCAAATGGTGGTGTGAAGCAATATTGAAAACTTCTACAATGGATTCTTCTATGAGATTAGCCATAACTCTCCCCTGTGGCCCTATTATGATCCTTTTTCTAGAGTCATAGTGTTTTGCACATTTTAGAACTAGCTTCAGGCATAGCTATTTTGGAGGGAATCCTACTGCCTGTGCCAGACCAATGTGGCTGATTACTTGTGCTAGTTGAGTTAGTACATTTCCATACATTCTTTGATGGAAATAATCATAGTCCACGTGTCCAAGATTTGTGTCTTCAATCTTGGCCCAAGCTGAAGCAATTTTAGATTCAAGCTAGATACCTTTCAAATCATATTTCATTCTTTCATCTCTCCTCTTGACTTCTTGTACCAAAGCAACCTTCATATTCTTATCGAGACTCGATTCACCTTGCATCTACAAAATAAACCACAACTACCCAAATGAAAATAATAATATAACATCATGAGATTTGTTAGTACAAGTTAAATAACCTTGCTTGGTGCAAATCAAGGATACCACTATGAACTCCAAATGATAACACAAGAGGAGAAACCCATTTCATCGTCTAATTGAAAGATATGTAAATGAACCAATGAAAAAACTAGTTAATACCAAAGGGTGAATGTCGCATACATATGAGTCTACTTGCAATGAATTCACAATTGAAGTTCCAATACACACATTTATAATGTCATTTAATCAAGGTGATAATGTAAATTCACTGGCAATACATGGAAAATAACTCATTCATGAGTTCAAATGAACCAAACCCCATGAGACTTGTAATTCAATTCCTACAAGAACCAAAGATGTGATCATTTTGGAGTCACAAAGGCAATAATAATGCAGTCGGCTAATTAGAGAAAACTTAGATTTTCCAGCTAGATTAAGACTCGGCCAATCCAAGCTAGCTCAAATTAGTTGAACTTCATTATATTGTTCACATTTTAACTTTCAATCCTTAGAGAATGAAATTCGTTAATGCCAAAAAAAAATTTGGAGTGAGCTCACACATTAGGCATTCGACATTCGAAAGGATGGTGCAAAATTTTCCTAAGTGTCAACTTTGTTTGATGCAAAATAGTGAAATTGTGAGTTGGTAGAAAGTACACCTAATCAAAGAGGGCTCAGATTATCTGAGCATATTAGAGCTTAGCTAATCCAAGCTACCTCAAATTAACTAAAATCATCTTTAGATGGAAATTTTTTCTAAGTGTTTGTCTTCATTTTTTTGATCACACAAAAGGGCAAGGTCATCCTTGAGGTCTTTGTTCATTTAGCACTTTGCACAAATCATTCCAAAGATTATTGATGTTGTTTAACCATTTGAATCCAACACGCATAGTTAGGGCACACAAAACTAGGGTTTATGAATTGCCATTTTGAGACTGATCAAGGTTAGCAATACTAGGGAACACAAATATGAATGCTTCCAAGATTTCAACATCAATAGAAAGAAAATGCAAGAATAAACCCTAAGACTTTGATGACCTCCATTTACCCAAATGCATACAAACTAAAACCCCTTCTTTAATTCTTGAAAATGGACTCAAGAGCACGAAATGACCAAGGGAACATCGATTTAAATAAAAACCCCAAATTTCAATCAATAATTAATTGCAACAAGATCACCAATGAAGCACAAAATGAAACAAATCCAATAAAAAATAACCAAAAACATACCTTAAATGGACACTCGATATGAAGAATGCCATGGTGAGCCGATAAAGAATCCTCATAAACCCAAAAATGATCTACAAGAGAATGAAAATCCAAAGCAATAGCTTGATTCAAGGGAAAGATGGAGGTGGATTTCTCTTGATCATACATCAACGACACACAAAATAGGGAAATGACTAATAAATCAACATTTTATTTCAAAAAATCTCATTAAAACACTCAATTAATGCCTGGCAATATGGTTTGAAAGGGATCAGTGATTCGACAGGAGGTCAGATTCAGCTAATCCAAGGAACCTTAGATTAGCTAGTTGGACTAAGGTTTGGCAAGTCCAAGGTACCTTAGATTAACCGAACTTGGTTGTAACTTAGTCAATTTTTCCCCAAGACCAAAATTTCAAGTGCGGAGCCATTTCCCAAGAGCAAAAGCATCATTCAAATGTTGCAAAGAGCATCAAAATAAAAATTGAACTTGAAGCACAAGGGAAAAATGAGACCAAAGCAAAAAGACCCATCCCTTAAGGGGAAAAATTTAGGACCCTAAGAAAAACACACAAAGAAAGCAAAGCGAGAAAAGAGGGTCCCTGCCTTTAGTGGGGCGTGTGTGCAAAAAATGCACAATAGTTTTCTTCATCCAAATCTTCAATTTTTGTAGCTTTTAAAGTAGTCTCTATTTTTCCTCCACTTCTTAGATTCTACTTCCTCATCTCATAATATGTCAATAATCCTAGTAGAAGATCCTTAGTACAAGTCTTATAATCTATGTTCTACTCAATAGAACTCACCTTTTCACAACAAGCTTTAGGAAGAGTTCTAAGAATTTCTTTTGCAATTACGGGTTCATCTATAGTAGCACCAAGAGATCGCATTCCAACCACTACCTCATCCAATCTCTATAAATAAGCTTTAACATTTTCATCTTTGAACATATGTATAAGATCAAATTGTGTTTCCAAATTCTATAATTTTTCCTCTTTTACCCTTTCATCACCATCGTGTGCTCTTTCTAAAGCATCCTAGACTTCCCTAGATGTCTTCAAGTTCTGAACCTTAATCAACTTGAAATGTACCAAATTTTTCTTAAAGATAAAATTTTCCTTATTATTCACTTCATGTGCTTGATTTCTTCAGGTGTACTCAAACAATTAGCAGGAGTTTAGGGATTCTTATAAGCTTTCTCTACATCATATCTGCAATACTCCAGATATTCTTCCATCAATACTTTCCAAATACCATAATTAGTTCCATCAAACCTTGGATAATCAAATGCCATTTTGCTAGCCATCCTAGACCTTCCTCAAGTGGTTAAGCTCTTCACTAAGGAACCTGGCTCTGATACCAATTATTGGATAGGACAACTAAGAGGGGTTTAATCAGTTGTCATGGATTATAACCTTCAATTTAATTACCATAACTAACACATAAATTAATTTAATAATTAACCATAAAATGTCAATGCACAAACATAATAACACCAAATTTAAATGGAAAACCAAATGAGGGAAAAACTAGAGTGAGGATTAACTCACACTATAGAGAACATAAAAATGAATACAAAAAGGCTTACTACCTGAAATGAGGCTCATTGCCTACAATAAGGACTCACTATCCAGACTCACTATCCACAAGGCTACAATCTAGAGATCAAAAAGAAGAAAAAGAATTCTTGTTACACAGAGAAAACAATCCCAATGAAACAAGGGATTTCACCATAATAATTGATCAACTTGCATGAATGATAGAGTTTTCCTTTTTCTCATTGCATTTGAAAACTTAGCATTAAGCTTCAAACTGATCAACCACACACGTAGCTCACACACTTTCAGAATAGCATCAAATTCATGTAGGCTCTTTCACTTATCTTAATTCTTTTCATGTGTACAATTTTCATTGCTAGCTCATTCTATATTTATACTATCTTCAACCTTGAAAAGATACAAAGTTAGCCATCCAACTTCAAATTCAAATTAGGTCTGCACTAAACATCCTTTGGTGGAATTAGAATGAGAGTGACCCAAACACACACTTCATTGGGATGCATAATAGATCCAACATGCTTCATCAACTTTGAAGATAGTGCTTAACACATGGTTGACCAAACCAGTGTAAAACACATAGAACAATTAAGCACACCACTTCTAGAAATCAAAAATATATTCAATGCAATTAGAACATCTTTTCTCTAAATCTACAAGTCAAAAAAATTCAACAAAGAGAAATCTGAACCAACAACATTTCTCCCAAATCTCAACTACTACATAGAAAAACATAGTTCACAACTGGTGAACACAACTCAATCTTCACAAAGAACCAATAGCCAAGAATCTTGATATAGCAACCTTCAACAAACTTGACTAGCATATCTAATTTGCACAAACATAGGGACTAGTACCATATCAACAACCTCAACAGATGAACACCTTTGATCTTCCTTTAATATATTTTTCTCAATATTCTCAACATATATAGTCAAAAGCAACTAGTAGATAACCAGCTGACTATTTGACATTAATGACAACACTTTCATTCATTTTTCCATTCTTGCAACACTGATAGTAGAGATCAAATTCAATATGATAATGGCAACAAAAAGTTTCAAAAGCCTTATTTATCTTCACATAATATGGCTTTAACCTTTAAAACATTGTTTTCCCAATCTTTATATGAGGATACTTATTACAAAATTTCACATACATCTCATGTTGTGTTATGTCTAGCCAATGTTTTGGATGATGTTCATAATTATTGTGCCCAATTCCTATGTCTAATAACATCTCTATTATTTGATGATGGATGGGTATGATCATTCCAAAAAGTTGAGATCAAGTTCCTAACAACATCTTCAATCCTATTAGAATGGGGAGCTCTACACATAATTTCCCAATTTCCTTTTAAACTATCATCCAAAACCTTTCTCCTTTTCACATATTTTGTTAGTGTCATTTTGCTAAAACCAATTTCAGTTGAAAGAGTAGTGATTTTTCTTTTCTTGATATGTTTTTATTTAAAATAGATTTCAACATAACTCTTAGATTGAAATGGCCTTATCCACTAATCAAGAGCCTTTTCCAATGGAATCTACACCTTTTTAACATTTTCAACAATATATTTTTCTAGAATGTTTTTCCTCTTATTCAATGTCAAATCTACACCCAAAAATTGTAATGGCTCTTTCAACTCATTATGAAGTAAAAGTGATAACATATGGGTTTTTTCAAGTGTTTCAAGATTATTGAAATGAGCATTGATTCTTTCCTTTACATATTTATTCATTGACCTCCTACTATTATTTCTAGGTTTTCTAGCATAACATTCAATTTTTTCATATCCATTTCAAGTAAATGATTTAAATTTCTATAAGAAATTTGTCTCCTCACCTCTTTAGCTATATTTATATGCTCATCCATACCAGTAGAACGAAGTGATCCTAACCCCTCTCCAGCATGCATTTTTTGAACTTGGGCCTCCTCCCTATCTTCAACTATGTGTTCTCCATTCCTTTTTGATCCAATATCTAAATCTGGCTTGACTATTGCTTGAGAACTTCCTGCTTGTTGACCCCATTCTACACCCAAAATACTTTTAAGTCAAGAGAGAGAGAGAGAGAGAAATAACTTTAAAAATCATTAACTCAAGAGAGAGATAGAGGACCTATCTTAGAGAGAAAGATATAGAGAAATAATTTTGGCAAAATGAATTTAAAGTTGAACTAGGTTTCAAGTATTGTATATATGAGTTTACATGCAAGAAAAAAAAAGAGAGAGATGATGCTATAAGTGGATTTGAGTTCAAATGAAATCAAATATTCTTGAACTTAAGAATTCCATGGAACAAATATAATTGCAAATAGATTTAATAAGCTAAAGGATAAATGAATTTAAATTCAATAGGTTTTGTATTGCATATGAATTTACATGCAAGTAAATAAAGTGAGAGATGATGCTATAAGTGGAGTTGAAAAAATAAAATCAAAGATTCTTGAACTTAATTCCATGGAACAAATGCAATTGGAAATAGATGATAAGGAATTTAGGAAAAATGAATTTAAAGTTACTAGGTTTCAAGTATTGCATATTAATTTACATGCAAGAAAAAAAGTGAGAGATGATGCTATAAGTGGTGTTGAGCTCAAATAAAATCAAAGATCCTTAAACTTAAGAATTCCATGAAACAAATACAATTGGATATAGATTCAATAAGAAAATGGAAAAATGAATTTAAAGTCACTAGGTTTTGTATTGCATATAAATTTTCATGTGAGAAAAGAAAGTGATAGATGATGCTATAAGTGGAGTTGAACAAATGAAATCAAAGATTAGAACTTGAACTTAATAATTCCATGGAAAAAATGCAATTGGAAATAGATGATAAGGAATTTAGGAAAAATGAATTAAAAGTCACTAGGTTTCAAGTATTGCATATGAATTTACATGCAAGCAAAAAACAATGAGAGGTGATGCTATAAGTGAAGTTGAGCTCAAATGAAATAAAATATTCTTCAACTTAAGAATTCCATGGAACAAATACAATTGGAAATGGATTCAATAAGGAAATGGAAAAATGAATTTAAAGTCACTAGGTTTTGTATTGCATATGTATTTACATGCAAGCAAAGAAAGTGAGAGTTGATGCTATAAGTGGAGTTGAAAAATTGAAATCAAAGATTCGTGAACTTAATAATTCCATGGAACAAATACAATTAGAAGTAGATCATAGGGAATTTAGGAAAAAATAATTTTAAGTCACTAGGTTTCACATATTGCATATGAATTTACATGCAAGAAAAAAAAAGTGAGAGATGGTGAGCTACAAGTGGAGTTGAAAAAATGAAATCAAAGATTATTGAACTTAGGAATTATATGGAAAAAATACAATTGGAAATAGATTCAATACAAAAAAGGAAAAATGAATTTAAAGTCACTAGGTTTTGTATTGCATATGAATTTACAAGCAAGCAAAGAAAGTGAGAGATGATGCTATAATTGGAGTTGAAAAAATGAAATCAAAGATTCTTGAACTTAAGAATTCTATGGAACAAATACAATTGGAAATAGATGATAAGGAATTTAAAGGAAAAATGAATTTAAAGTCACTAGGTTTCAAGTATTGCATATGAATTTACATGCAAGAAAAAAATTGAGATGATTCTATAAGTGATGTTGAGTTGAAATAAAGTAAAAGATTATTGAAATTTATATATGGTCAATAACATGTTCAATGCGATGTGGACTAGAACGAGGTTGTCTGTCTAAAAAAGTTTACAACTAGAACATGATGTCTACTATGCAAATGACACACATTCTCACTCTAGTGTAGTGGAACCTTAGGCCGTCCACTAGGTGAGCATCCTAAAAAGGTGGAAAATGAGAGAATCATATTAGCCTCTCATACCATACTGAAGTTATCCTCATGACAACTTTGATAAAGAATCATAATGCTAACATAAATTTTTCTTAAGAATCATATTAGGCTCTTTTATGAATGTTATTTTCTATATAGGATTTTCTTCAAGAGGATCTTATTTTGTTTAAAGGTCTTCTTCTTAGGAAATATTGTTCCTAATGTATCCAAGAGAGGACAAGTCAAGAATACCAGATTTCTACTTATGGGATGCCTCATTTTGCATCATGCCAGTAAGGGAAATTGTACACTTAGAAATATCACACTCTTGGAGGACATCAAACCCAATGAAACCACCAAGAAAAGGTCACATCACAAGAAATCGCACCATGAAATATACAAAATGTCAAAAGATGTCATCAATGCATGCCCCCACTTTAAATTGATTGCTAACGCCATTGTTGTGAGCAACTACTTTAAACTAGCCAATGTTTTCTCCTAAGACATGAGAGATTTCCTCAAAAAAACCTATGCCAAGTCATATGTTTGAGAAATAAAGCTACACCATGAACAAGGAGGGAGGGGTTGCCCCTAGGAATACATAAGGGGTCTATGGATTCAAGGTCAGTATGTCTTTGCTAATATAGTGTGGAAAATGTGGTTCTAAATTTTTGGAAGATGGAACACACAAGGGGGATGAGACCCTCCTATTTCGCTAACATAACATTCAAAGGGGACCCTAGAGATCTCAAGCTTAGGGATGAAATGATAGAAAGAGATCTGCAATAGAGGTGTTCTAGGGTATAACAAATGACCAAAGAGGGGTTCACCACCAAGCTAGGGCTTGCAAAGACAAATGACATGAAAGATCAAATATGAAACCTAAAGTTATGCAAAACCTCACTAAATGACTTAGAAATGTATGCAAAACATAATAGAAAGTAGGAGTAAAGTGGGGCACTTGGAAACTTGTAGCAATGTAATTGAAGACTTGAAATGCTAAATATGTTGAAATTAATGCCTATTGGGACTCATAAGACAATCTAGGAAATTCAGTCCTAGATTAGAGTTTTTGGGTAGGAACAAAAAATCTAGCAAAGGCATGTCTAGAACTCCTAAAAATTGCAACTTTCACTATATTGGGACTCATATGCCAAAAGTGGCGTATCAATCTAGTTTGACTTTCCCATAAAATCAGAACCTAAATCTTCTCTTCAATCTTTGCTTAATCTTCTCAAATTGATTTCCTAATCTAAAATGTTGAATTCTGCTTTGTAGATTTCTTCCAATGATCTATGCAAGGTGACAACTTGGAAAACTTTACAACTTGACAACTTATTTCCAATATTTCTCTTCAATATTTCCACAACCTAGATATGAAAATCACACACTAAAGAGAGGGAAAAATATTGTTTTGTTAGTAGAAAGGGGTTTTCCTTGGTCAAACCATGTTTTGGTAATCAAACCTTTTAATGCAATGAAATGAAATGAAGGAATGATGAATGAAAAACATACAATTTTACTACTCACCAAGCCCTAGCAATAGAATTCTAAAAACATGTATGAAATGGTTCCAATGGATGTATATCCTGAATTAAATACTTGCTTGATTCATAAAACCCTACATCAAAAATGTTGGCTCAAAAACAAACATGATGGATGATGACTTTGACATGATGCTTAATACTTGAATGATGCTCTAAAACACTTTATAATTAACTCTTGAATGATATCGAATGCTCTTCTTAACTCCAATTTTCTATTAAGAATGCTCTCATGAAATTCTTAGGTTAAAATGAGTGAAATAACCTTGTATATATACTTGTTTATGCCAAATTTCTCAAAATTACAACACTACAAGCTGACATCAGATCAAGGAGAACAAAATCTTCCCAATAATTTGAATTAAATTTTATTTCAGGCCACATGGGACTCATATGCTAGAAGTGGTGTACAAATCCCATTTGGCTAGGCTATGGGACACATTTCCAAGAAATGCTTAGAATGATGTAAAATCAGGATTGGGGCCTCGAAACTTAGGTGGGACTCATACGCCCAAGGTGGCATATGAGTCCCAAATCACTAAATCTATGCCATACAATCCAAAAACACCTAAATTATGATTGGATGTTTGTTTATGTCAGGATTATCCTTGGAAAGATGCATTAATTAAGGCTTGTGGATTCAAAATAAGGTTAAATAAGGCATAAAGAAGCCCAATTAATTAATGAAAACCCTAGTTTAGTGTGAAAGTGTGGTACAACACTAAGTTACGACACCCAAAATAAGGTACCATTAAGTCCATTTAGTTTACAAGGTTCCAAGACCTAATGTGAATGTGTTAAACACACTACAACACTAAATCAAGGCAATGATAAGTTCAATCTAACAAGGAGAGCCCAAAAAATGTGAGAATGTAGAGGAGTACATTTTCTATCATTACATCTAGCCCCCACTTTAGTGAGAGTAGGAACTTTCTTCAAACTCACACTAAAGTAGACAAACTTGCATCAAGAGGGGTTCACATGTACCAATTCTAGTAGGATAGGATGACACTGATCAACATGGGTGATAAATTCCCCATGATCAAGATCCTATGATGAACCAACATAAGCACAAAGGAAAACACATGTAGATGACAAAGAGAATCATCAAGGGACAAGCATACATTACCAAAGACATAAAGAAAAGTGAAAAATAAAACAAAAGGGGTGGATCAATCTTAGATCATTTGTCTCGCATGTTGTGGATTAGATCTGGGCTTTTTGTTTTAAAATTCATGCTCACTCTAAGGAAATAAAACTTAAGGCTATCTAATGGGTGAGTATCCAAAGAGGTGAGACACATATACACATGGCCAGTATGCACTCACACACAAGAAAGTGGCTATGGAAAATTCATGCCCTGGTTTGGCTTCCCATCCAACCAGACCAAAGTTATACCTCCTAATAAATTTGATTAGGAACCACACAACAATGAACTTTGAGCTTCATGAGGCAATTAAAGCTTCATATGCTTGAAACTTGTGAACAAACAAGATGGTTCCATAGGCATGCAAGGTGTGTTATTCAAGGTGGCCATATAACCAAAGTTGCAAATGCAAAAATAGTGTCCAAAATGTTCAAAGAAGTCTTGCTTAGTTCATGTAAGGTCTTAGCTTAGGAAATTATGCCTAATGTCTCCAAGAGAGGACCAATCAAATAATAGAAGATTTGCAACTTAAGGGATGTAGTGTATCGCATCAAGCCACTAAGAGGAATATAATATGCTAAGATAGATCATGCTCTAGAAGGACATCACACCCGATCTCACCACAAAGCAAAAGACTCATTGCATGAATTAAGAAGACTACACCATGAAACATGAAATGTAAAATAATAATGCAAATTTATGCCCCCACTTTAAAGAAATTATTAAACACCATACTATGAGAAATTACTTTAAAGTAGCAAATGATAAATTCTAACAATAAAGAGGACATGTGATCTTATTTAGAAAGCCATATGCCAAGTCACATGTTTCTTAATAAAAGCTATGTAATGCAAAAGGAAAAGAAGGGTTTCCCCCAAAATTAAACTTGAAACACATTAGGCATTCATGGATTCAGGGTCAGTATGTTCTTTCTATAATGTTTTTAGAGAGCTCAGAACTATCATCACTCCCCAAATACTCATAGAACTAGAAGAACAACACAAAGAGAGAAAAACAAAGAAAAGCATTTCGGTTCAACATGGAAGAAGCATGAATGTCTCAATGCCTTGTGTCATCCCCAAAAGGAAAACAAAAGACAAATGAAAAAGATAAAGGAAAATATTTTGGGTCAACATGGAAGAGACATGAATTCCTCAATGCCTTACGTCATCCCCAAAAGGAAAACACAAGACAAAGAAAGGATAAATACAAATATTTTGGGTCAACATGGAAGAGATTAAATGTCATGATGCCTTGTGTCATCCCCAAAATGAAAACACAAGACAAAGGAAAACAAATATTTACTACATAGAGAAAATGTAGGGACAAATAGAGGAATGTCACAAAGAGAGAGATACATCAAATAGAACAATACAGGGGATCACATTATGCACATGAAATCACATAAAGAAAAATGAAGAGGAAATAATGCAAAATACTAGTAAGTTACATGCGAGTCAACCTCTAGTAGGTTGTCTACATCCCAATTGTGTTCCTCATATACAAAAGGTGGGCAACTAGACAAAGGCACAATGATATGTACCAAAACTAGTACAAGGATAACTAACCCATTCCCCCATTAAGTGCAAGACAAGAATGAGTTGAGATAGGTGAAGAGAAAGAGCTCCTTTCATTTTGAAATGATTTGCAATAAGTGTATAACATGTAATAGTGAGAATAGGAATACCCTAAAAATACTACATGGAAAGGAGCAGAAGGATATGCTTCAAGGAACTATTTCTATGATTTCTATATTTTTAAATATTTTTTGTAAATCATGATGCTCATTAGTATTATGTCCAAGAACTCTATGATATCAACAATGTGATTTGTTTTTATTCTTGGGATTTGGAGATTGATCTTCTCGTATGGGTAGTAATGTAATAAGTCCTCGGTGTAAAAGTATTTGTAAATTCCTTTCAATTGCAGTTGGTGGGTAAGGGGATTGTAATTTCTTTAGCTTGTAAGGCCTTCTTTGCTTGCTATCTATTCACCAATTTATTGTCTTCGTTTGCTAGATTCACCAATTTCCAAAGTTGAATGTTGAGTAGAAGGACCTAAGGCGATCCTCTCATCCTTATCATCATTACGAATCATTGGTTTTTCTTTAGGAAGGAGGACACTCATATCAGTTGGAGGATCTTGATATCCTAACCCTTTGTATTTTTAGTTGGAATTTTCTCTAAGAGTTGATGAATTTCTTGCTCACTTGTTGCATCACCTCCTCTTTTACTCAAGATCACAAGTCCTTCTCCATATGTAATTGATGGGAGTGTCAGTCACTTTGTTAACGTAGAATGGTTAAATGTTTGCTTGATTAGAGGAACTAGGTTGTCCTACTCTAAGGAACTTAGGCTCAATTACAAGATGTAAATAACCAAACATATCAAGTGGTGGAATAGTAGTGGGTTTTGGATGTTCCATGGATAGATAGAAGGGTGCATTTTTTTCAAGGTTGTTAAGGAAATTGTTTTGGAATTTATTCATGTTGTAATCATCTTCTCCAATGATGTCAAGATCATGAGGATATGCATTATGATTCAAATGAGAATGAGTAAGTTCAATTTCATTAGAGTCATTTCCAAAATCACAACTTGACACATCCACTAAGGACTTCAAGGACATCCATAGCTTACCAAAACATATATCCATGATTAAATGCAATGCAAGAACTTAGAGTAAAAGGTATAAATGAAAATTTGAGAGTAATCAATGTACGTGATGAACATAATGAAGGTATATGAAAAGAAATGGATGAAATAGAAACACTATAAATTGAAATAGATAACTAACTGTAGCAAACTAAAACACAAAAACAAAAATTTTAATGCTATAAAATGTAGTTTAAAATCTAAAATGGGACTAAATCACCCATAGGGGCGTATGATCAAGTCTTAATTAGGGTCTTTTAGGGGTCTGAATGCTTAATAACAGTCACCACAAAATACCCAGAAACTTGGAAAAATCACCTATACTAGGACTAAATCACACAGAGCGGCGTATGAGTCCTAGTTTAGGGTTTTTGTAAATATTTCAAAAAATTCTAAGTTAAAGTTATGCTTTCTGGTTTGGATGATGTCTAAACTAAGTGCAAATGCATATTTCAGATGAAATTCAATGATGCAAGATACAAAAATGAAACCTATATGCACTTTCACTAATGTAATATTTCAAAACCATAGATGTAAATCAATTAATGCAAAACCTTATGCAAAATCAATGCAAGATTGACCTAAGATGATAATGCACTCCAAATTAGAATTAAGATGTTCTAAATGTAGGTTCACCAAAATGTAATGTGGGAAATGGGATTCCACTTTTTTGGAAGATGGAACAAGGGGGATGAGACCCTCCTTTTTCATTAACATAACATTCAAAGAGGCCCCTAGAGATCTCAAGCTTGGGGATAAAATGACAGAAAGAGATCTACGATAGGAGTGTTTTAGGGTATAACAAATGACTAAAGAGGGGTTCACCACCAAGCTAGGGATTGGAAAGACTAATAACATGCAAGACCTAATGATATGCAAAACTTCACTAAATGACCTAAAAATTGATGTGAAATAGAATATAAAGCAAAAGAAGAAAAGAGCGGCACCTAGAAACTTGTAGCAACTTGATTGAAGATTTGAAATTCTAAAAACATTAAAATTAGTAAGGACTGGACTCATACACCAGTCTGGGATATTTAGTCCCATATTAGGGTCTCTAGGTAGGAACAAAATGTAGCAGAGATATGTCTGTAACACCTAAAATCTTGAAATATCATTATACTATGACTCATACACTAGAAGTGGTGTATCCGTCCAGTCTAGCCCCTTTAGAGAATTAGGATCTAAATCTACTCTTCAATCTCTGCTTAGTCTTCTAAACTTTATTTTCGAGTCTAGGTTGTCAAATTTTGCACTGTAGAAGTCCTTCAATGATCTTGTAGGTAAGGTGACAACTTTGAAAACTTTGAACACTTTGGAAACTTTCTCCAATCTTTCTCTTCAATATTTCTTCATCCTAGATCTATAAATAACACACTAAAGAGAGGGAAATTTGTTGTTTTGTTAGTATAAAGGGTTTTACCTTGGTCAAACCCCCATTTTTGTAATCAAACCTTGTAATGAAATGAAGGAATGATGAATGAACAACATGCAATGTTAGCACTCACCAAACCCTAGCAATAAAGTGTTGTAAACATGTATGAAATGGCTCCAATGGATGTAGATCTTGACTCTTTCTTGAATGTAATAGATCTTGAATTGAATGCTTGCTTGAATCATGAAACCACACATCACAAATTTTAGCTAAAAAAAACTATGATGCATGATGACTTGCACATGATGCTTGATACTTGAATGATTCTCTATTTAACACTTGATAATCAAATATTGAATGCTCTTATAAACTCTTGAATGATCTTGTATGAATGCTCAAGATCCTAGATAACTTGTAAATTTTCCAGGTGAAAAATGAGTGAAATAACCTTCTATTTATACTTGTTTCTGCCAAATTTCCTGAAATTACAACACTACAAGTCAACATCAAATCTAGGAGAATAAAATCCAACCAAGAATTTAAATTTAATTTAATTTTAAGACACATAGGACTCATATTCCAGAAGTGGCATATGAGTCCCATTAGACTAGTATATGGGACACAATTTTCAAGAAATGCATAGATTTATGTGAAATCAGGATTGGGGCCCTAAAACTTAGGTGGGGCTCATATACCCAAGGTGGTGTATGAGTCCCAAATCACTAAATATATGCCACACAACCTAAAAATACATGAATTATGATTATATGTTGATTTATGTCAAGATTATCTTTAGAAATATGCATTAAGGCTTGTGAATGCAAAATAAGGCCAATTAAAGAATAAAGAAGTCACATTTAATAATAAAACCTTAGATTAGTGTGAAAGTGTGGTACAACATTTTACAACACCATAAAAAGGTACCATTAATTCCATTTAGTTTACAAGGGATCAAGACCTAATTTAAATGTGTTAAACACACTACAATTGTAAATCAAGGCCACAATAAGCTCAATTTAACAAGGAGGTCCCAAACAAATGTGAAAATTTAGAGGAGTACATTTTTTGTTATTACACCCTAGTTGCCATCTAAAAGTTTTAAGAAACCCTAGAACAAATTTTTAAAAGAAACAATAGCTTTTATCCCAAACTGTAATCATGAGTCCACCAAAGAGCCAACCTTCTTCAAAGAGGACTCTAGATGAGGACCTAATTGACCAACTTATTGGGTCATCAAAAATACCAATAAGGGTTGATGGTCCTGATGTTGCGACTAGTATGGTAGATGATGCCTATGAATGAAGAGTTGGAGAACTCTTCTTGTCTGGATGACAATTGTTTGCTCATTGGTATGAGAAGATAAACTCAAAGCTCCCAATCTATAATTGTTGTGCGGTTTCACAATACACCCAAAGACTGTAAGACTTGGGGAACCTAAATGAAAACTAATGCTTATGGTAGGAGCTAGCTATTTGGAAAGATCATCGAAAGTGGAAAGTAAAAAAAGGAATTTTTAAAGAAAAAGAGCACTCTATAATTCAAGTGTTCCAGGTATCAAGTACCAAGAAATGGGAAGCCCAGAATTGTAAAGAGGTAACACAAGGTGTTAAGCAAAGTGTTCCAGTCTAGGAGTAGAGGTCCGATAAATATGGAGGTTCTACGAAAATCTGAGGTCCAAGAAAATTATGGTCAAAGCTAAAGTAGTAGATATTGGGTACCGAGTAACAATGCAAAGTAAAGTTTAAAAGTTTAATGTTATCCAAAAGGTCCAATGGTCTGGTAACCTGGCTAAATGAAATGATTATGTGAGAATATGTGATTTTTTTTGTAAGTGTGTTATTTATGATGGATTTAAAATGATGATTAATTAATGATGATTTTATTTACATGAGATTTATATGAATGTTTTAAAAAGGGATTTAATAGTTGGAATTTTCAATTGCAGGAGAAGTAGATTGCGATGGAAAGTTTAGGTATGGACAGTCACAAAAATTTGGATCACAGATAGAATAATATCCAAATCAGGCGACACATTCTAGGAAGTTATGCGAAGGAGGAGCTTGAGTCGTCAAAATACCAATGTGTGATCAATTTTTATGCATGTTAAATATATATATAAAAAATGAATCAAACACACCAATAAGACATTATATCAAAAATAGAATATTAAAATAATAGAGATGCAAACTCAGTATCCTATTATTGATGTTGTCCTATCTTCCTCTATCTCCAGTGTTTTGTTGGTTCTATTTGGCTCTCAGATCTTTGGCTACGCTCAACAAATGGTCTCCTAGAGAACGAGATTGAATATGAATGCATGTAATGCTATGTTAAGACATGATTATTCTAATGCTAAACATGATTGCTAAAATGAAAGATTACGATAATGCCATGAATAATAAAGCTATAATGATAATGCTAGAATGCTAGAATGCTAGAATGGAATTATTCTCTAATTCATTTGTTGTGTTTTGTAACCATTTCTTGGATTGGCAGTGCTATTTATAGAGTTTTTCAATAGCTTTTGATTGGCTGATATGATCAATGATTGTGAAAATTCCTAGCAGATCGAACAATTGAAGATGGATAAGACTGAAGAAAAACAAAAGAAAACAAAAAGCAAGATTTGTTTTCTTTTCTATAAAAGAGGTAAGATAAGATGATAAAAATGAATTATAAAAAAACATCTTTTTGTGAGATTATGGAAATATTTTGAAGAATATAAATAATAAATTATTAAATTTAATTATTCATTTATGAGTGACATGGAGATTTTTCTTAAAATAGAATATTTACCCCATATTTGAAGAATAATGGAAGATTTCATAATTAAATAAAATATTTAATTATGATTTTGAAAAGATATGGAAGATATTTAATTAAACTTTTTAAGAAATGGCATGTAAATGAAATTAGTTAAATAAGATATTTAATTAATTAAAAGAAATATTTAAACTTAATTAAATAAAAAAGACTTAATTAAATTCAAAAATTGATAATTAATTAAAATAAATAAAGTGTATTTATTTAATTAATCAAGTGGACATATGAATGTGAAATAATTAAATAAAAATTGATTTATTTAATCATGATAGAAGAATAAATTTAATGAACAATATAATTAAATTAATTAAATTTAATCATATGTAGAATACTTTAAGAAAAAATAATTAAATAATAAATATTCAATTAAATTCCAGGATTAATCAAACATGACCAATTTTATGCATATACATTTTTCCCCTCTTTGAAGTGATGTGTGAAACACATTGCTTCAAAGAAAATATTCCTTCTTTCGAAATTTGCTGTGTTTGATTTTTTTTTTTGCCCCTTGATCAAAAATTATTATTATTATTATTATTTAACTGATATGCCCCTAATCTAGTTATGATATGTTTCTAATTGAAAGATGTTGTTGGTATTAATGATGCCCCCTCGGGAGATAAATCACTGATGATGATATGAGTTGTTGAGAATGTTTGAAAAAATTCATGTGATGATGAGATTTTGATTATGATGTGAACTCAGTGATTTAGCTCTCAAAAAATGATGTATAAGGATGCCCCAGTTTGAAAATGAGGTCAAAGGGAGATAAAAAGATAAAATAAAATAACCTATCACAAAAACCCACCTTTATTTGACCTTTAAAAGGTAAAAGGGAAAAAAGGACATGTCATTTTCACCTTTTGACTTTGAGAAACCTTGTGCTCTGATAGTGACCTGGCGAGATGGAGATTTCGTACCATAGACATAGATTCGAGTGGGCCGGCCCGCCGATACCAGAGACCAGCTGCATATGGACCATCGGTGAGTCAATCCAACCCCTTTTGGCTTTGAAATTTTCTGTTTTGAGTCAAATTTTCATGCATTTTGGCGTGGAATTAGGCATGAACAGTCTATTTTAGCACTTAGAGTAGGTGTTTTAGCGCTTTCAATATTTTTTTTAGCTCATAGAGGATTCAATTTTGAATTCTTGATAAAAGCCAGTATAGTGCATCTGATAGATAAAGTAGCACTTATAGGATGCCATAGGAAAAGTAGGACTTGAGTGCATCTAGGAAATAGTGAAGCAATTATCTTTTCGGTCATCATATTCCACATACCTTGATGTGATTCATCACTTGGATTTACTCTCATGTATTTATCTTATATTCCCTGTCTTTCTTCTATAAAATGTTGGGAGATATTTCTTTTTAAGTTAAGTTTAAAATTTTTGGATGTCGGAAGAGCCAAAACTTCTTTAAGTTTTGTTCTTTTTTCCTA
Source organism: Sequoia sempervirens (assembly GCA_007258455.2). Taxonomy (NCBI): domain Eukaryota; kingdom Viridiplantae; phylum Streptophyta; class Pinopsida; order Cupressales; family Cupressaceae; genus Sequoia; species Sequoia sempervirens. Next base: position 52,196,126 of record VDFB02353493.1, read on the forward strand.
TTTTCTGAATCATTCTAGATTTAAAACTTGTATGCACATCAAGCTAGATCAATATTGAATCCAATTTAAAAGCTACCTATCTCATGAATCTTTTGTAGCTAGTTTGTTCATTTAGTCAGACAATACTATATGTTGTGTCATTTAAGGGTGCATACGAAACCTACTCAGTGTCTAAATTAAACCCTCTTCTTTAAAAGCTTGCACCATTCTATGCCTAGCTATGAAGCAATATAGTGATGTATGGAGCGGTTTTTTTTATTTGATTAAATATTGGAGCATACATGGATAACACCTAAGAGAAATTTTACTTTTCAAGTATTTTTGATGCTTTATTTTTTATTAGATGTTAAATTCAAAAAATGTTCCAAAAAAGAGATGAATGAAAGGAAATATTATTGCAAATATTTCATTTTCATGAAATTGTTGAATGCTTAGAGCTAAATTTACTCAAGTGATAGAAAAGTTGTTTGATATTCATGAAATATTATTGCAAATCTATTGATTTCATAAAATTGTTTGATGCCTATGATTCCTTTTAATAAATAGGAGATAACCATATTCCCCTTGAAATTAATAGCAATATAACAACATACACTGAAGCGAACCTAGTATGATCAAGACCTGACTACCAGAACCTTGGGATTAAGCTAAGTCAACCTTTCCCCTTTCCTCAGACTTTTGGGTTGGCCTGGTTCAGTCTTTTAAGTAAATAAAGGTTCTTCATGGTTTGCCTGTGAAGATTATATTTGCACTATTGTTGCGACTAACATCATGATCAACAATAATGTATGGACCTATGATTTGGGGAAGGTAGTAGTACCCAATATATTTGTGGATGTATATTTCCTAAGGCCATTGAAAAAAATATGATGAGAATGTAAGGGTAATTAGGGCTTCCAATGGGGGTGAACTGGTTAGGATTGATCAGGTTTCCATCTCTAAAGTATTCTAGATAATCTTGGTTGCTAGGAAGGCCATTGATTTTGAATATCTCAAGAAAAAATACCAATAATACAAGAGTAGCTTTAGGGCTTACTAGCTTCCAAAGTGAAAAGTGAATGGTTTTGATAGAAAGTTTATTATAATCCCACATAATGAAGTGGAACATTAAAATTTTCCACTTTGAATGGATTATTTTATTAGAACCTTTCATGCTCCATGTCAAGTCCTTGGAGAGGATTCAGAGGAGAAGATTCCAATCCATTTGATGTATATGTAGTGGAAATTTAGAATCCTCTTGTTAATGATGATTTTGATTTTGCAACCTATTGCAAAATCATTTATTTCAAGGCTTTAATTATGAATTTTGGGATAAGACAATTTAGAGCTCAAAATTACCTATAATGAAGTTTTAGAAGTATTGGTTAAAGGATATGGAACTAAAAAAATGAATGGATGAAAATGAGGAGGTTTAAAATTGAAAAAGGTAAACAAAATGAGAAAAGTAAAGATATCTGGCTATCTTTTTGGGCACCAAGGAAAAAGTTTATTTTCAGTTACATTTTCTTAAATACAAAAGAGTTTCTTTAGGGTTTTCATTTTATGGGATTGAATGATTGCTCCTATGGTGAAGTTGAAATTTTTCAAGTAGCAAGACCAGGAATACTTCTTGGCATGTTGCAATGTTTTGAATGAGGATGGAGAGCACATTGCAGTGATCTAGAGGGTTTTCTTGACACATTGAAGACAAAAAATGACTTGTTGATTTGAGCTTCACCACATTGTTGTTTTGAGGAGAAAGATGGCACACATTGTTGGAAAATAGAAGGAAAGTTATTGAAGTTCATCCATGACTTACCCATGTGTTTAGTCACCTAAAAGGTTATTGTTACATGGTATGTATCCTTATAAAATACATGGGAAGCTTTACATATTTTTCCTGTATTGGTTGCACTATAATTTTGAACTTTCATTTGTTTTCATTAGGGACATGGTCAAGAATATGTGTGACAACTTCCAAACATAAATTCTCTCAAAAGGGCACTCTAGGATATGAAGCCTAAACATATGAAAATCTCATTTATGTTTCTTACAAGGATAAATGATTAATATGAGAAGTTTGAGATTTACCAAAGAGGGACAATAGTAAAGGCACTAATCTTCAGGATTGGTGGTAATTGTAAAACCCATGGCCATTCCCATTTCATTTTTTCTTTTGTTCCTTTGAGTTTCCTCAATTTTGACTGATTAGGGTTCAAAAATTGTATAAAGGGCCTAAACCCTTACATCCTAAAACCCTAAACCCTTGGCGTGCACTTGTGTTTTTAAATCATGTTGGAATCTTGCATCAACTTATGCTTGACCCTTTAAGTTATGAATTTATGTCATTTTTTTCATTTTCCTAGTTGTGGACCCTTCAAATATTTTGTCATTTTCCTAAGTTGCAAGTTCTCAAGTTTTCCTAACCTATGTCACAGGGACTTGGCGATCTCTTTGTTATCAGAAATTTATAGGTTTTCCTAACTTCACAACCTCCAGAATGAGCTTTTGTGATTCATATTTTTGGTGGTTGTTGGTCATCCAAGTTATGAATTATGTCTTGGTGGTCATGTGTTCATCGGCCCCCTTTTTAAGTCATGAATTATACGCATGTGTGTATTAACCTTTTAAATATCTAGGTGGGCCCTTGATCAAATGACTGATATCAAAGTGAAAGTGTGGATAAATCTTAGCTACTCCTCATGCACTTGGCACAATTAAAATAATATTTTCCAAAGACTTATGAGGTTAGCCGGCTAGTCACATGTGTCTCTGGAGGGACCTACAAAGGAAATATGCATAGTAATGGAGGGTGATTTCACCATGATGGGGGAAAATAGATCAATGATGGTGATTTAAGAGATCATATGGCACTTATTATTTTTGTTGAGTTTTTTTGGTTGACTTTGGTCAAGTCTCATATGAATAGTAGAAAGTAGTGGAGATTCATCTACATGGGTGAGGGTTAACCATTGATGAACTTGGTTGGCCTTGCAAAAGGTTGTGATGGTGGATGATGACGAGAGATACTAGGTGGTGAAATCTTGTTGGTGTGATTTTGTATGAATCACATCATTATTGTGATTCATGTGACGTTATAAAGGTTATGATTGAGTGGCTGAAATTTAAAGTTGGAGATCAATGATGATGTTTTAAAGTTCATTGGGGATCTAGTTTCAATCACCCATCTTGCACCCAACCGCTAGAATTTAAAAGCTAATGCCTAGCTACTTTTTTTCATGGCTAAGGCTATGCAATTATTGTGTATCTACTTCTCAATTACAAGGATTGATCCAGGAAAAATAAAAATCTTATTTTTTCTTCTCCCAAGTAGAATCTATTGCTCAGTGGTACCATTTATTCCCTGATGTGTTGTAGAGAATGAAATCAATGTCAGGGTTTGTTCTTCCTCATTGTGATCATGGATTTCCTAGGAGTACCATGCCTGCATTCATAAACAACTCTACTAGAGTGTGATTGAGGTGTCAGGTGAATTCAAGTCTGGTGGTTGCATCATTTTTGGGGGAAATTCTCAGTGGGCTATGGTTTGATCTTGTTGCTTTGGTTCAAAACCCTAGTTTGGTTAGGGTTAGTAATTTCAAACTAAAATTTGAGTTATGCCTGCACAATAAAGTCAAGTTTTGTACATTTTATTGAGGTTCCATCCTCTTTGAATCTGTGTAAGCCTTTTTCTTAGTTTTTATAGTGATTTATGCACTTAAGAAGGAAATGTTGTAACATTTTGCTTTGTAACAACAATAGATGACCTGAATGTTCATTGCATTTCCCATTTTATGTTTGTATTAGCTCTATCATGCTCTCCACTATTGTACTCATAATATTTGAATCAATATAATCAAGGGTTGTATTTATTCTCAAATAACATTTGTTGACCATGAATGCATGATTTTTTAGTTTTTGTTCAAGGAGCAAAGTAATCTCTTTCAGTTCATATGTTAAGTTGTGATGATCCAATAAGGATCTCAAAGAAGTCTGATAGTTCTATTCTTTTGTTGGTTTCTTGTGTTAAGGAAGCAAGTTTATAAGAATCCAAGGTGGGTCTATTGTAGGAGTGTTACTTCATTTTTGGACTTCGTGTGGATAAGGCACTAGTTAGTATATGTTCATAAGCCTAGGTTTGAGGTGGATCCAATTTCAATTCAAAAGAAATTTTTAGTTCCCTATATTTTATTTTATGTTTTCTTTCCATACTACCACAAGATATTGAAGAAAAGAGAGAGTTGTGTAGATGATTTAGCCCATTGAAGGATTCCCACCATTGTAGTGTGATGATTTACATTAATGTATAGGGATACCCACCTTGGTCTTGTTGATCCTAAAGTGTAGAGGAGAGGCTTACCAATCAGTTATCTCTTTTTTGTTGGCCATTGACCTAGGGTCTCTGAGTATAAGGAGTAGGTACCCTTTAGGATATGCTAGACCATCAACTAGAACCACCAATAGATTGGCGGCTCCACTGGGGATGATCTTAGAATCTTGGTTGTAGATAGGCTTATCAAAAGAGTCATCTGAGCCAACAGATTGGTGACTCTAGGGACAAAAAAATGAAATATTTGGGTGAGTAACTGAATTTATGCTCTACCTCTTTGTGAACCACATGCTCTAAGGAAGATATAGATAAGTGTGTTAATCTCTAGGTGAACAACTACAAATACACTCTACCTTATTGAGAAAGATATAGATCTATAAAGGGACCTGCATACTTGAAGAAGGAGGTTGTTGTAATTTTTCTTGTGTGTTCTTGAAGTTTATAACTCTTCTGGTGGAGAGAACTCAAAAATCTATTGATCTTGGAAGAATCTTTCTAGTTCTTGAAGATATTTTCCTCTTTCAAAGAGGTGGTGACTCTGTATAATATTCCACATCATTAAAAGAGTTGGTTGCAATAGTTTTCGGGTAGTTTTTTATTGCAACATTTTCTATGAAGGTCAACAATAAGATTTGGTAAATATTATCCCTTATTCAGTTCTTTAAGGTACTAGTTCAAAAGGGAAAAGAGAAGTTGGATATTTTTTAGCTAGTTGTAGAGGGTAAGATTTAAAATGTATCATCAAATGGATTCCCCCTCTACTAATTATTCTATCATGTGTGAACCACAGTTGTATCCTCAAAGAAAACCTTTTTCTTTGGAGATATATAACCCTATAGATTTTGGTAAAATCCATGGTTATCCATACTCTATGCCAATAGATATAAAGGAGTATTTTCCTAAGTTTAGAGGCAATTTAGAACAATCAACATCAAGACATTGGCAAGATTCCACTGGTTTTTTAGTGGAAAGATAGATAGAGGAAGAGGACGTAGTCATGAAGCTATTTTTAAGTTCTTTAGAAGATGATGCTAAGAATTGGTTTGTTAATATTCCTTTCCATTCCATTTTTTCATGGTGTGAGTTTAAGGAAATATTCACAAATTAGTTTGGTGAAGTGAATAATAGTCATCTATATGATGGTAGTTTTCTGTATAGTTAGGAAGTTGAAGAAGAATGTGAATATGAGGTTGAAAATTTCTCACCTCTAGATGCATTATGGAACATAGAAAGATATGGGGATGAATCCCCATATGATTTTCATGAAAATTTCATGGAATGTTGGTTTGTTATACTAAAATTAGAGACTAGATGCAAGAGCATCTGTTGATTTATTTTGTGAAAGACTTGGTCCAGGTATGAGTACAATGCCACAAAGATGGAATTCTTCAGGAGTTGGAGACATTGATGGTTGTCTTTCAATGATGAACAAGATGATAGAGAGGCATGGAGATCACTTCCTATCTAGACTATGTGATGGTACTTACTCTAAGTGTCTAGCTGGTATAGCAAAGAACAATGATGCATCTTGTAGTGGTGAAGATCTTGCTTTTGAGTAGCCCATAGAAGAATTTTGTGCAGAGGTACCTCTTGTTGACATTGAAACAATGGAGAAAGAGAGCTTTCTATATATATTAGATGAGTGTGACATTTTATGTGGTGATGTTCAACTAGAAGAGAGAAGAAATGATGAGTCTAAGGGTGACTTCTAGTCTAATAGTGTAGGATATGACTGCTAGTTTTGGCACTTGGACAAGGATCAGGCCCCATGGCAAGGACACATGTCAAACAATCATGTACCTTACACATTCTAACAACCATTCTTTAATTCCTACATGGTGTATGATCAACGGTTGATATATGATCTTCAAATCCAATGGGCATATTTCTACACATGCCAAAAAGTTAGTCATAAAGTGGGGCCATGACTAGGCTGATGGGATTTTGACCCTTAAGGTGGATGCTTACCCAAGGAAATTTTTATGAAAATATTTTAGGCCGACCTAGGATATTTATAAAATGATAAAGGGAATGAGGTGACCAATGGATCTAGATAGAGGGGGATGGTAATAACATGCATTCAAAGGCTCAATTGATCACTTAGGCGACCAGTGACTTGTTGTAGCAAGTCAATGTAAAATTAAAATTCCCAAAGGGTTTTAAGATAGAGAATTATCAAAGAAGATTCACAAACTAAAACCCTAACCCCGTCCTTGGACACAAAGCTCACAATCATGATTAGAATCAAGATATCCACAAAATTTGCAAAAACTTTTGGGAGCTCTATCAGATCATATGGATGCATATGAAGATTTTCTTTTAGGGGTTGTAGCTCATAGTCTTCCTAATGGGTAGTGGACTTCAAGTTTTTCATGGCAGAGCAATGTTGCTAAGGAAAGTTCCACAAATGTGTGTCATAGTTCAATTTTTTGTGACACATTTGCCTTAGTATATTGCAAAGAGGATGAAATAGAGAGGCAATCTAAAGGGTATAGCTCTTCACATAAAGCACCTCGTGATCTGAATGGATGTGTTGATAAGGTCTACATCAACATCGAGGGATCCAAGCATGTTGCTTGCAGTTTTGATGGGTAGCAACAAGGTAATTTTTTGGCTCCTCATGTCCCTTGTGTGCTTGAGCTTCAAATTTTTCAGTTTTACTTGTCTGAGGATGAGTTTCACTCTACATGTTAGAATGATGATATGGCACATTTTTTTGTTCCATGTGAGTTTTAGGCTTGTTCTGTTTCATGTGAAGTGATCAACAGGTGTGAAGAGATAGAGGCATTTTATATGATGTTGATCAGTGTTCTCAATTTTTGTCACTAGACACAAAATTAGAAAATGCAATGGGTGGCAGTGAGGTGGCCTATGTGATGTGGTTACCATGTAATAGTGAAGTCAAACATAGAGAAATTTCTCATTTGTTTAAGGGTAATCCCATATTTGTTTATGCAGGAAGGAGTCTACTTGTCCTGCTATGGTGTGACAAAAAAAATAACTGGTTAAGGGAGATCAACTCCTTTAATAGGTTGGTGTTTGATAGGGGTAAATTTTAACTCCCCTTTTTTATTTGGTGGTTTGGGGCTATCAAATGAGGTGTTTTGTATTGAGTTGACTTTGTAGCCCAATGGTTGGTGTGGTCTACTTCTCCAGAGATTTGAATTCTTGCTCTGCTTTATCAAGTAGACATCCCCAACTAGAGCCAGTAGTGGTAATTGTAAAATCCAAGGCCATTCCCATTTAATTTTTTCATATGTGCCTTTGTGTTTCCTCCATTTTGACTAATTAGAGTTCAAAAATTGCAATAAAGGGCTTAAACCCTTACATCCTAAAACCCTAAACCCTTGGTGTGCACTCTTGTTTTAAAATCATGTTGGCATCTTGCACTGACTTAGGGTCGACCCTTTAAGTTATGACTTTATGTCATTGTTTCTCATCTGCCTAGTCATAGCTCCTTCAAATATTTTATCATTTTCCTAAGTCACGAGGTTCTAAAGTTTTGTAACCTCCTAACTTGCCAATATCTTTGTTATTATTAAGTTGCAGGTTTTCCTAACTTCACAACCTTTGGCATGAGGTTTTGTGATTTACTTTTTTGGCGACTTAGCAACCTCCCTATTATTGGCAGTTGTTAATCATCCAAGTTATTATTTATGTCTTGGAAATCATTTTTTCACCGGCCCCCTTTTTAATTCATGACTTATATGCATGTGTGTATTAACCTTTTAAATATGCAGGTGGGTCCTTAATTAAATGATGAATATCAAAGTGAAAGCGTGGCTAAATCTTAGCTGCTCCCCATGCACCCCACATGATTAAAATAATATTTTCCAAAGTCTTGTGAGGTTAGCAGGCTAGTCACATGTGTCGCCGGTGGGACCTACAGAGGTAGTAGGCATATTAATGGAAGGTGATGTCACCATGATGGGGGAAAAGAGATCAAGGTCGATGATTTAAGAGATTGGATGGCGCTTATTTGTTTCACTGAGTTTTTTTGTTTGACTTTGGTCAAGTCTCATATGAGTAGTGGAATGTAGTAGAGATTCATCCATGTAGGTGAATTTTGACCATTGATGAAGTTGGCGAGCCTGGTGAAAGGTGGCGATGGTGGATGACGATAAGAGCCACTAGGTGGAAAAATCTTGTTGGCATGATTTTTTATGACTCACATCATTCTTGTGAGTCATGTGATGTTATAAAGGTGATGATTGAGCGGCCCAGATTTAATGTTGGACATTGATAATGATGTTTTAAATTTTGTTGGGGATCTAGTTTTGATCACCCATCTCGCATTTGATGGCTAGAATTTAAAAGCTAACGGCTAGCTACTTTTGTTCATGAGTAAATGCTACGCAGTTATGGTATACTTACTTCTTAGCTATCACGATCGATCCAGGACAATTACAAATCAGATTTTTTCTTCTCCCATGTAGAATTTATTGCTCAACAACACCATTTATTCCATGATGTGTTGTAGAGAATGAAATCAATTTCAGGGTTTGTTCTTCTTGACTGTGATCATGGATTTGTTGGGAGTACCATGCCTGCATTCATAAATGAATCTATTGGAGTGTGATTGAGGTGTCAGGAGAATTCAAGTGTGGTGCTTGCATCATTTTTGGGGGAAATTCCCAATGGATTGTGGTTTGATCTTGGTGCTTTGGTTTGAAACCTTATTTTAGTTAGGGTTAGTAATTTTAAACTAAAATCTAAGTTTTTCCTTCACTATAGAGGCAAGTTTTGTACATTTTGTTGAAGTTCCATCCTCTGCGAATCTTTTTAAGCCTTTTTCTTAGTCTTTATAGTGATTTCTACACTTGGGAAGGAAATATTGTAACATTTTTCTCTATAATAACAATAGATGACCTGAATGTTCATTACATTTCACATTTTATGTTTGTATTATCTCTATCACTCTCCATTATTGTACTCATATTATTTGAATCAATATAATCAAGGGTTATATATTCTCATATCACATTTTCTGACCATGAATGTATTATTTGTTAGTTTCTATTCAAGGAGCAGAGTAATCTCTTTTAGTTCATATGTTAAGTTGTGATGATGCAATAAGGGTCTCAAAGAAGTTTGATAGTTTTGTTATTTTGTTGGTTTCCTTTTGTAAGGAAAGAGGTTTATAAGAAGCCAGAGTGGATCTATTGTAGGAGTGTTACTTCATTTCTAAACTACATGTGGATAAGGCATTGGTCAGTCTATGTTCATAAGCCTAGGTCTGAGGTGGATCCAATTTTAATTCAAAAGAACCTTTTACTTCCTTGTATTTTCTTTTATGTTTTCTTTCCATACTATCATAGGATATTGAAGACAAGGGAGAGTTGTGTAGATGATTTATCCCATTGTAGTCTTCCCACCATTGTAGAGTGATGATCTGCATTAATGTATAGGGATACCCACCTTGGACCTATAGAGCCTAAAGTGTAGAGGAAAGGCTTGCCAATTAGTTATCTCCTATTTTTTGGCCACTTACCTAGGGTCTCTGAGTATAAGGAGTAGCTACCCTTTAGGTGATGCTAGACCATAAAATAGAACCACAAAAAATGATAATACATATCAAATATCCAAAAACCTTCTAGAAAATTAGTCATTAGGCATTATAGAAAGCAAGGAAAAAGTGAAGTGATGGGTGTGTGACATAACCTATGAAGGTTAGTATTACAATCCATCAAGAGGACAGTTACACTTCACGAAGAATAACAATAAACATGTGGAATAACTATAGCATTTGAGTAAGGAAAACTATTTCAAGTGCAAGAAAAGGTACATCATGTTCAAGATGATAGTTATACCAAGTGATGAACAGTGGGAAATAAAGTTTTTGGAATGACAGTCATGTAGAGGCCAAGTATGATAGTTGTAATGGAAAACTAGTGGTCATATAGGGAATAAGAGTACATGATAGTTGACAGTCATAATCATGAAAATTCAACATAGATTCCCTTTAATCAAATAGGAGGTCTTATGAAGATGAAACTTTGAAGTGATCTAAATGAGAAACCTCTAAGGAAATCAAGGAAGATGAGTAGCAAGTTGTTATGGATAGTCCTATGTTCAAAGGGATGGATAAATGACTATTATAGAGGTAATTTTATGCATTAGAAAGGATAGCTTTCACTAATGTTTCAAGACTCTAGATGGGATAGTATCTCTAGAGGGTTTCTATGATAATGTAGAGTGCAAAACTAGCATGACTAAGATAATGACATAGCTTGGTTACCAAGGAAGAAGGTAGTCCTCATGACTGTGAACATGAATATAAATGAAGAAAAATAATAAGAGGCAATGAGATCAAGCTTACAAAGGACATTCTAGGTCAAAGTAGTGATTTTCAAGCTAAGATAATAGGAATCCCCTTGAGAGTGAGTTTTAGATCTATTAAATATAGATGAAATCTTCAAACCCTACACATCAATCTATGTAGTCAATATGAGAATATAGTGGATGAAGAAAAATGGTTGGTAGTGCCATTGTGTCATCAAGACCTTACACCCAAATCCTTTCCAAGGAATAAGAGTATATGATAGTGCATTATGGAGGAGTGGCTAACAGACCTTATACAGGTCTAAGATAGTAGTCTTATGGATTGAGTTGCACTTTATAGTTCAGCCACGATGGTGTGATTAGGGTAGTTTTGAAGACAATGATATTGACAGATGAATGACATAATAGTTGGCAGATAAAACATGAGAAAGAACATTTACACAGTCATAAGGGAACTCATTTTAAGTCATTAGTGACAGTGTGAATGACGGATTTCCTTAGGGCTGTAATGAAGGGTAGACACCAAGCTATAAATTTTTCATAAAAGTTTGATGAAGAGGAAAACTTAAATTTTTACTTGGTCTTCATGCAATAATGAAACTAAAAAATATTAGTGACTGTCCCAAATGGACCAAAAGAGAGATAAAAGACAGTTTGGAGGCTAAGGATAGTTACTTCAAGAGAAAATTTTCTTATGACAAATGTGTTGGCAAGAAAAAGGTGAATATTTTGTATTTAAAGGACTTGCTCATTTGCTACTAAAGAATAGTGAAAATCCTCAATATGAGGTATTAGAATAGTGGAAACCATGTGAGTGAAAGGGAAACAAAACCCTTCAATGACAGTGCCTTTAACTTATGCTCCATTTTCACATTGTTCTTGAGAGGACTAGAAATCATGAATGGGACAAGTGACAGTGTTCTTAAGATGAATATCATAGTGAATTGGTAGAGGTAGTCCTAGGAGATAATTTTTTTTAAAAAGGGAAAGAATAGGTGACTATAATCTTATGGGAGATATTTTGTTTCTTCAAGTCAAAGATTGATGAAATGGAGCAAACACAGTAAATAAATGGAGGCAGCCATGTCACCGAAGGATAGGAACAACCATAAAGGCCAAGGATGTTGATAGAAAACTATGATGCCAACATGAATGCAAAATAAACAATGTTGATAGAAGGAGGATCATATGGTAGAAATTACCACACTTGATATTTTTTGAATGACAATGAATTAGGTTAAAATAAATCCTATAGTTATGAAGAAGATAGTCATAGAGATTGTAATAAATCAGCATTAGACCCAGTCCTAGAAGGTTATGAATATAATAGTCAACACAAGACAAAACTCAAGATATGGTAGCATTTTTTCAGTTAAGGAGAAAAATGCACATTAAAGGACATGATAATGGAAACCCTATATTCATGTCATGAGACTGTTGTGGTCTAGAGGGCAAGGCATTAAAAGTCAAAGGAGAACAGTGAGAAAGGATTTTTGATAGTTCACAATGGTTCTCATGAACAAGGGATAAGGAGTGAAGCTACTGTGACAATTTCAAGTGAAATAGCCAATCAAGAAATAGGTGATAACATTTCATTACCCTCCACATAGTCATTCCAAAGAGGGTAGTCCATGCATGATAATCTCAAATAGTCAACCAAGTATGTAATGTAGAGGTATAGGAAAAAAGGTGATTCATTAGAAGCATAAAAGAAGCTTTGAAAATGTATTGAAGGAGGTTATCCTATGCCTCCAAAGGGTCTTAACCATTTCAAACTCTTGAAATCACATTCCTTATTAACATGCAGTTGGAAATTTGAATGAATTAATTGTAGTTATGTCAGTATGATGAACATTTGGAGCTCTTGTAGAGGTAGTTTGGAACAAGAATGGATAGTTGCAAGCATTTGGATGGGTCAAAGAGTAGATATAGGAGTAGTTGAGGGAATATAAGAGTTTTTTGGTAGGAATATAAGAAAAAGATAGTTGAAAAGGTCAACATTTCCCTTCTCCAATTCCACCAAAGAGTTTTAAGTTTCAAGGCAGTTTCAAGGCAGTTTTCAAGTGACCAAGTTAAGGGTAGAGTTAGCAAAAGTTAGTTGTAAGCTGAGTAAAAGCTTATTTATTTATTTTAGTCCACTATAACTCAATTTTCAATTTTTAGAATAAAATTAAATGTAATTTTCATATTTTCAAGAGTAAATCAGTCATATTTAACTTGTGCAAGTTGTAAGAACACTTTTTTCAATCAAATTTAGTGATTATTGCCTTCTCAATATCTATTTATCTATAGAAAACATGTCTTATATAGGTCACAAGTTATGTAGCTGAGGTTTACAATTAATTTGTGAAAACACACTCATTGTTCCTTCTTAAATTTGTAAACATTGCAACTTTCTTGTGAAATACTTATGCATCAGCATGCTGCATCTTTGAGTTGTGTGAAGACTAGTTGAATAACTAGGATATTATGTGTCAAAATAGTAGAAGCAGGTTGTAAAAATTTAGGTGCATCACCTCACATAGTTATATTTTAGTTTCATGCCATCTTTCTACTCTTTTCCTCATTAATTAGTAGTTTAAGTTAGGGAAGGTGAGTACCAAGGAAACTAGCCCTCTCTAGATGTTCTCTTCTATTTAGGTAACTCACAACCTAGAAAATTCCCCATGTTTCACCACTATGCTAATTTTTGCAACTTAGCAAGGGTGTAATATTGAGTGAACATTTTTTGGCATGCCCAGTGGGATTGATTGGACTATTTCAATCCAAAATTTACTCATATATCATTGATATTTTTTGTGTATGTCAGTGATATTTTCCTTTGGAGGATAGAAATCAACACATCTCACAACTCTGAATGGCATTTCTACTAGTTTCAGTATGATTAAGTGTTGGTTTTTTTTTTTAAAGTATTATTTTACTTGTTTTCTAGATTTTGAATGAATAAACAATGTCTATGTTTCATGGAAATATGTCATATCATCCATCATATCATGAAAATGTTGATTTTTCACCTCCTTATTGTTGGATGTTGTTGATATGTGGTTTTCATTGATGTCAACACTATTGGCATTAATGTCTTCAAGGTTGTATATGTTGGGGATATTGAGAAAATTGCAATGAAATAAGTTGCAAGTTGACAGTGATGAAGTGAAGTTCAGTATGTTGTCGAGCTCAATACATTGATGATCAAAGGTTGTGGATTAAAGGGTTTTTTGTCAAGTATATCCAGTTTATCCACATTAAGCTTCAGAGATCCATATGAATATTTGATTGAGTTATGAGCAGTTGTGTTCTGATAGTCATTATGTTGCTTCAGTTGGTGTTCTTTAGTGAAAATGATGTTATTCTAGTAATTTTAGTTGTTTCGGATGCTTCTCTAGTGATTCGTGATGTTTGTGGATGTTTCTAGATCATGATCTATCTATGTTGCACATCTGCATTGATCGATGTACTGATGAGGGTACAACCTGAGAAATAGAAAATAACCCACAAACAAAAGAATAATTTTATTATTCAGAAAATGGAGCTTCTTACATGCAGAGGATCTCAAATCCCCAAGTTCTACAACACATGCAAGTTACAGAAAGCTACAAAAGAACCCTTTCACAATATGCGAGCTTGTCCCCAAAAGAAAGTTACCCAAAAATTAGAAACCTACCCATAAATAGAGCTCCTTATTAGTTTGGAGCCAAAACAACATTCAATTTGAGTTTAGGTGGTTTGGCACCAAAAATTTACAACATGAAGTTCAAATTTCAAAAGAGCATTTGCAACTGTATTTTCTAGAAAGTGCGCCAACTTTGCGAGGCCATAACTTTTGATCCAGGACTCTGATTTGTGAACTGTTCAAATCGTTGGAAAGGTCTCGAAGTCAAGAGCGCCCTCAAAATTAGCTACTCCAATTTTGGCAAGTTTTGAGGCCAATGCAGGAGCTCTAAGTGCCTTAAATCTAACTCAGAAGATTTTCAGGTGCAAATCTGGGAAACTAAAACTGTAATATCTTTAAACCCAGGAATTGAAAATACAAAATGTAAATTGGGAATTTCATTATGACAAAAAGGGTATCCAAAAATGTAAAAATAATTAAAAACTGAGAAACTTGAAATTTAACTATTTTTGGGTGATGCAAGATTGCCCTTACACCACTGGATGCTCCTGCATCAGACACCCAGGGTAATTTGAGAAGTGACCCCATCACATCTCAGATGGTTGAGGAAAAACCAACTGGTCAACCAATGCCTTAGATAGCTAGGATGAATCTTCCACATGCCTTCCTATCCATTTCACCAGATATTCTTCATACTGCCTGTTTCTGGTACTCCTTCCCACATGGCTATCCAAGATTGCTTCAATCTCCTCCCTTTCTGAAGTAGGTGCTGGAATGCCATACTACCCTATTGCTGGTGCTTCCTCCATTCCACCTTCATGATACTCTGTCAAATCTAAAATGTTGAATCCATCCAGCAATTCTACCTCATATGCATTCCTTGAATCATGCTTCTTCAAAATCTTACAGGGACCGAACTTCTTCATCTTCAATTTGTTATATGTTCCCACTGGAAACCTTTCTTTCCTCAAGTGGACCATCACTTCATCACCAATATGAAACTCCTTATACCTCCTCTTCTAATTTGCCTTAGCCTTATACTGCATATTCATCTTGTTAATATGTTATCTTACCTTCTCATGTATATCCTTGATGTGTTCTGCAAAATCTTCAGCTTCAACACTTATTTTCTTCTCTTGGTCCATCTTCCTCAATTCTAGAGCTGTTCTGGGGCTACCTCCATACACAATCTGGAATGGTGATCTACCAGTGCTTCTATTGACAAAATTATTGTAATAAAATTTTGTTTGGGGTAAGATCAAGTCCCATCCCTTGGGTTTATCTCCTACCAAACATCTCAGTAGGTTACCCAGACTCTTGTTAACAACCTTTGTCTGCTCATCTGTTTGTGGATGGTGTGTAGAACTAAACTTCAACTCTGTCTTTAGCTTCTTCCACAAAATCCTCCAAAAGTACCCCACAAATTTGGTGTCACGATCTGAAATAATACTCTTTGGAAAACCATGTAGCCTCACCACCTCTTTGAAGAACAAGTTAGCAATGTGGATTGCATTATGGGTCTTTTGACATGGGATGAAATGTGCCATCTTTGAAAACCTATCAACCACCACAAAGACTGAATCATTCCCTCGTTGTGTCCTTGGCAAGCCAAAAACAAAGTCCATACTTATATCCTCCCACGGCCTCTCTAGCACAGGTAAGGGCTAATATAATCCTATATTCTAGCTCACTCCTTTAGCCATCTGACATACCCTACAACTTTATACAAACTTCTTCACATCCTGTGACAACTGAGGCCAATAATAATGGTCACTGATAATGGCAATGGTCTTATCCTAACCAAAATGTCCTGCCATTCCTCCACTATGCTTCTCCTTTATCAGGTTCTCCCTCATGGAACTCCTCGGGATACACAATTGACTTCCCTTAAATAACATGCCATCCTGGATTATGAAATCTAGCCACCTTGTCATGTCCACTATAACAGGTTCCTCGCAAGCTTTCCAAGCCTCTGCAAAATCAGGATCTTCTGCATACAGTGTCTTGAGTTCATTGAACCCAACCACTTCAATCTGCATCTTTGTCATCAATGTATGCTTCCTACTTAAGGCATCTACAACCCTATTTGACTTCCCACTCCTATGTTTCAAAACAAAGGTATAACTCTGCAAAACTCTACCCATTTCATATGCCTCTGATTTAATTTTTCTTGACTATTTAGGCACTGCAAGGCCTGATGATCAGTATATAGAACAAATTCCTTTAGCAACAAATAATGTCTCCATTTCTTTAATGCTTGAACTATGGCATAAAATTCACGATCCTTATCTGAGAATACTTTCTCTCTTGTATCATTTTGCTTTTCAGCGAAATGGGAAATGGGCTTTTTATCTGAGTCAACTCTTTGCTCCAATGGCACAACCCCTGGCATCACAATCCACCCGAAACACCTTGTTGAAATCTGGGAGGGCTAGAATAGGTTGCTCTGTCACCTTCTGCTTCAACAGTTCAAAATTTTTTGCCACTCCACTTCTCCACTTGAATTCTTATCCTCTCATTATTTGATCAGGGTCCTAAATGCTACTAAAGTTCTAATGAACTTTTCTATAAAACTAGCCAAACCATGGAAATATCACACCTCGGTAGTAGTTCTTGGGGTGAGCCATTCAGAATAGCCTTCACCTTCTCGGGTCCATCTTGAGACCTTCTATTTGAGACAAACAAACCCCAAGTACACTAACTCCCTCTCCACAAAACTACACTTCTTCAGATTAATCAATAGTTTCTCTTCTCTTAAATTCTCAAAGGCTCTCTGAATATGCATCGGATGCTCATCCAATGTCTTACTGAAAATCAAAATATCATCTAAATACACAATAACAAAACTTCCCAGAAATTCTTTTAGTACCTGGTTCATGAGCCGCATGAATGTGCCCGGTGCATTGGTTAGCCCAAAAGGCATGACTAACCACTCGTCCAGGCCCTCTTTGGTCTTGAAGGCAGTCTTCCATTCATCTCCCTCTCGAATCCGGATCTAGTGATATCCACTCTTGGATCAATCTTTGTGATCTTGAGCTCCACTCAAATAGTCCATGGTCATCCATCCTTGGCGGGAAATTTTACTTGATTGTTATCTTGTTTATGGCTCGAGAATGCGTACACATCCTCCTCCCCATCCTTCTTTGGTGCTAGTGCTGATGCTGCTGTAGGCTCTTTCTCCCATATCAAACTTTCTCAACAACTCTTGAACTTTTCCTATTCAACTCCTCATTTTCTGTTGGATTCATTCTATGAGCTACCTTATTTGACAAACTGGCTCTAAGAATCAAGTCAATCTGATGACTGATCTTCCTTATTGGTGCTAAACCCTCAAGCACATTATCAGAAACAATATCCTAAAACTCATCCAGCATCCCAAAAACTTCTTCTAGAACCTTCTCACTATCCTCCTTACTCACTCTAGGAATCAATGCATAACACACACGCTCATGCTTCATACCTTCTCAAAAATTTATTCCATCTACGTAACAAATTCTAGCACTACTACATAGCTTTTCTTCAGTCTCCTTCAAGGGTTCAACTTGTGACAAACCCCATCCTTTGATAAGGAATAAGTCATGGCCATCATGTATAGCTTTCCTATCGAACTGCCACAACCTCCCTAACAACATGTGACATGCATCCATGGGGATGATATCACAGAGTACCTCATCATGGTAGCTCCCGATCTTGAACTTTATTAGGCCTTTGCTCATTGGCCAAAACTTTGTGGTCTTTACGCAACCAGGCAATCCGATACGGATGCGGGTGGCTTTCCTTCTTTAGCTTCAACTTTGTGACCATCTCCTCTGACACCAGATTATCAGTGTTCCCACCGTTAATAATGACATCACAACATTCTCCTTCACACTTGCACCTTGTGGGAAATAGATTCTTCCTCTGTTCTGGTTCCTTTTCCTCAGTCACTAGGGCTCTCCTAATCACTAGGGTTTCTCCCCTTTCAACATCATCTGAATGTTCAGATTGGGCCTCCTCATCTGCATGTGCAACCCTTCCATGACCTTCTGGCCTTTTGTCTACCCTTCCTTGTTGTTGTGGACATTCATAGGCTCGATGCCCTTCTTCACCACACTGGAAACATGTTCCTTTGAAACCACCTATTCCAGATCCTTGTCCATATCTCCCTCATCCTCTACCTCTTTGATCACCACTATTTTGATCACGAGGGCGGTAGAAGTTGTCATTCCTTTGGCTTTGGCTGGTAGCCACATCTTCACTTTTCTTTTCATCATCATTTCAGCTTCTTGAAGGCCTGCCATTGCCCCTTCCGCTTTGACCTCCTCATCCTTTTTTCTTGCCATCAAATCTTTTGTTCAGCTTCTCTTCCACCTTTAGAGAAAATTGATACACATCCTCAATTGTGGTCATTCTAACTAGGCTTAACTCCTCCTGAATGCTTGGTCGTAACCCATTAAGATATCGGGCTACCTTCTCCTTATTGGCCTCTATGTGACCCATTCTGATGATTATCTTGTGAAAATCTTCAGTATATTCTTTCACAGATCTACTTCCTTGCTTCAACCCTTGTAATTTCTTCAACAGATCTAACTCGTAGTCCACTGGTGTGAACTGCTTCTTCAGTTTCTCTACCATGCGATCCCATCTGGTGATATTGCCTTTTCCTCTTCGATTTCTTTCCAACTGGACCTCTTTCCACCAAATACTAGCATGTCCCTTCAACTTCATTTTTTCAAACTTAACCCGATCTGGGTCCTCTATTTCCTCATACTTAAAATATTCTTCTAGTTCATTGATCCAGTCGATCAACTCTTTCGGGTTCAGACTTTTGAAATAATTGGGGACTTCCGCTCTGGTTCTTTTCCCAATCTTTGAAATGGTCCTTATTAGCCACATTTGGTCTTGAACAATTGCTTCTTCTTCCTCTTCTACGTCTGAACCTTCTTCCTCTCCTTCATCCTCACTTTCCTCCCTCAGGTTTAACCCTCTTCTCAACTGCTCTTGTAATGCATCAATCTGTCTCTGGAGGGCTGCCAGTGCATCTCTTCCACCAGCATTTCTACCACCTTGACCACCTCTGGCACCACCACGCCTTCCAGGCACCACTCTTGGAGGCATCTTTCTTGACCTCGACCCACAACCATGGTCCTGGTGCGAACTGCCTCACGATTGGCGATTTGTCCACACGCTCAAGAAAACCTGGCTCTGACACCACTTGATGAGGGTACAACCCGAGACACAAAAAATAACCCACAAACAAGAGAATAATTTTATTATTCAGAAAATGGAGCTTCTTACATGGAGAGGATCTCAAATCCCCAAGTTCTACAACACATGCAAGTTACAGAAAGCTACATAATAACCCTTTCACAATATGCGAGCTTGTCTCCAAAAAAAAGTTACCCAAAAATTAAAAACCTGCCCATAAATAGAGCTCCTTATTAGTTTGGAGCCAAAAAAACATTCAATTTGAGTTTAGGCGGTTTGGTGCCAAAAATTTACAACATGAAGTTCAAATTTCAAAAGAGAATTTGCAACTGTATTTTCTA
>VDFB02353493.1:52215954-52258318 GCA_007258455.2 Sequoia sempervirens
TTAACAAAAGCAAAGTTATGTACTTGAATCCCTTGCATTTAAATTTTTCTATATATATAAATATTTTAATATTTTCCCTCAAATACATAATATATATAGTAGTGTGTATTTATTTATTGCAATAAAGAATTAACCTAAGTAACACATTAAGAATTCTAAGGATTTGTGCTTGGAAAAAATGCATAACAAATTTTTTTGTTGGATCTCGTGTTGTATAGTTTAGAAAAGCTCAAAATATGAATAGGATTTTAAGGCCATATATTATGGTAGCTTACAATGAAAAATAAGGAAGGAAATCCATTATCAATTCTAATCTACAATTTAATACCATATGAAAAACAACATGTAGTATTATCTAAAATTAATTCTTGACATATTAATTTTATAAAATACGCTTACCATTCAATAAACTTCTCCCAAGAAAGAAACCCTAAGTGAACATTAATTGAACCCTAATTGTAGATTCATAACTCTAATCATAACTCTAGGCAAACACTAATCCTAATCAAACCCTAACCCTAGCCTTAAAGTTATCATATATAATCTACTATCTCTCTTATCTAAATTTGGGTTGAATTATTTTTCCTTTATTTTTAATTGCATATACTTTTTGTTTATTAGATCTTATTTTATGAATATATGCAAATATAATTTTACTTCTACATTCATTCTATGCCCATTTTTTTCATGATATTTTAACATTCATTTTCTAGAATATTAGATCAATCTCACACATATAAATATGAAACCTCAAAATTTTAAAATTGAATTCTACCCAAAACATAGACACACAATTGAACAAATTCTCAAAAGAAGAATGACAAGATCATTAACATTTCATTCAAAATTCACTCAAATCCACATAAGGAGAGAAAATATATTAGAATTATACGTTTATTCATGCTTGTAAGTCATATCTACATACAATTTAAGATAATTTGCATATATTCATCCAAAACTCAAAACAGTCTATCTATTCTATTCCGTTCGCTTGGGGTTTTAACAGCCAATGGCACCAAAGATATCACTTCCTCATCAGAGGAAAGATATATTTCTACCCATAAATTCAACTCAAAACCTAGCTAGAGCTTTCATCAGTTCTCTCCCTACAAATGAGCCTTGAATTCCCTTTTATATGACAAGAGAGCAACAAGCTTTGGGCTCAAATGTAATTTCACCACAAATTTTCATTTGAACAAAATCTCCATTGCATTTGACTTTCATTACAAAACTTCCCACATGTTGAATCTGAAAACATATATAGTGCATGAACTGGGGTAGCGTAAAAGAATAGGGAACACAAATTGTCATCAAAATCCCCTTGTTGATATCCACGCAAAAAAACCAGGCAACCAAATTGCCACGAAGGCACCACAACAACTTTTTATTTACCGCCACCCTACCCTTACCAACACTCAGACCTTGGTATACACACCCACTTCTAGTTGTTGCCCAATACGGTAGACCCTCAGCCTCCTCTTCTTTCTTGTCCTTGCCCAATATGGTTCTAGTCCGTCTGCTTGGGGTTTTAATAGTTGATGATCCCACACATATCATTTCCTCATCAAAGGGTAGACTGTGATTGAAGTGACTTAAATACCGACAGTATTCTGAGTCAGTCTCGGTTACATCATCAGAAGTGTTGCTCATAAGGTCAATGGGCAAGTGTTGGCTGCATCCAGAGCACATTGACTGCTTGCCTTTGTCATCTACCAGTTGAGCAGCAATGTCCTAGAATTGCAACCTTCTATTGCAACCAAAGCAGTAGAAGGTTTCAATTCCAAGATGTTGTTGCTCAAGCAAAGCACCTTCCTGAATAGCAGGACCGAGCTTTTGTGAGCTCAGACGAATAGACCTCCTTACTAACTTACTCATTTTCTCTTCTCAGACAAGCACTCAAACTTGAATAGAATCAACCCACAAAGCACTCTAACTACTACAAGAATGACACTATTAGCAGTTAATTCCTCTTGTATTTATTGTGCGAGGTAATGGCAACCTTCATCAATGCTTAGTAAATATGCATGTGCAAACATGGCAATTTGGCGGCGTATGTACTGTCACCGTTTAACTAGAGCTACATGAGAATCCAAAGATCACCCTTCAAGATTGTCAACAACAACATCTTCACACAGATTGAGATCGACGTGACTACATAAGCAAGGAATAATTCATTAATGCTTCACCAACCTTCCTCTTCCTCCTGCGAGCTATCAGGGAACAACATAGATTTACATTAGCTTTTGATCTTGGTTGTCAATCTAAAACCATAGGTTATGAGCTCAATAGTGGAGATTGGGCCCCACATTCCATACAGGACACACATCTACCTTTTGCTGACCTCGTGCCAAGTAACAGGGCGACACCTTAGGTTTGCGAGTTGGCGGGGTACGATCGAGATCTTCTCCCATATCTTTGAATCTGGAAAACCTACACATTGCATGGTTAGTATTTAATGAAATGCTTTGGCTAAGCCATCGGTGACATGACCACTGGAGTTAATGGCTTAGGCTTACATCACTAGATTAAAATTAAAACCCAACTTTGATTTTAATACTTTATTTCCTCCGTAGGGTTTTATTTCCTAAGTCTCGATTGGCCCTATTAAATTCTTATCCTAACCCTAACAAAGAATAAATTATTAAGCTAAGGATTGTATTTGTTGTTATAACTTTAGTTCTAGAGAATTCTTAATTACCAATTCTTATTTGTGCATTTGTATATGAATCCAATTGAATGCCTTTCCATATCATTATGGAAAATTTAATTATTGCAACCCTAACTCTAACACTAATTAAACCTTGACCCTAACTTGATTGAACTCGTATTATAACCCTAACTCTAACACTAATTAAACTGTAATCGTAACCCTAGGTATTGTTGAAACCTAACCCTAATTGTATCAAAACAATAGAGAACTCTAATTGAACCCTAACCCTAAAATAGACAATAACCCTTACCTTAATTGAACCCTAACTCCAATCCTAGCCCTAATTTAAGACTAACCTTAACCCAAACCTTAATTAAACCCTTATTGAATTATAACCCTAATTGATCCCTAACCCAAATTGAATACTAATTGAACCTTAACCCTAAGTGAATAGCAACCTTAATTAAACTCCAAGCATAATCCTATTTGAATTTTGACCCTAATCATAGCCATAATTCAACCCTAACCTTAATTGAACCCCAACCCTAAACATGAGTTCAAAAGTTTAAGGTTCAAATAGGGTTAGACTTTAATTAAAATTAGGTATAGGATTCAATTATGATTAGGGTTGGGGTTGGGGTAAAGATTGGGTTCTATGATAGAGCTTGGGGTTAGTGTTAGGGTTCAATTGGGGCAAGGGTTAGTATTAGGGTTAGGGTTATGGTTCAATTAGGGTTTCATTAATATTAGTTTTAGAATCATAGTTATGTTTGGGTTGGATATAAAATTAGAGTTAGGTTTGAAGTTAATTAGTGTTAGTTTTAGGGTTGGGGTTATGGTTAGACTTATAATTAATGTTAGTATTGGGATTAGATTCTATCACTTTAATAAAAATAATCTTCTATAAATTCATTCAATATTTTTTTGAAATTATATAATTTAAAATATTTTCAAATTTACCTATGTTGATATATGAGAGATATAGAAAATCTAAACTCTATACAATTTATAGTTAACTTGACATTGTGTATAAAAAAGTTTAAGTTATGAATGTTATAATATAAAAAATAAATGTGTTTTCAATGTTTATTTGTTAGTTTAAAAGATGTACCAATAATGTTGCAATCACTAATGATTAATTTTTTCTTGATGGTTAAAATAGATTGGTAAGTAAATTTATCTATAATAATTAAATTTATCATCGATTTTTTCGTGATAAGTAAATCAATATTTCATAAATTTATCTATAATTCTTATTTACTTTTTCTTAATTATATTAAATTGTTAAAAAATTTAAGTTGCTTATAAATAATTTTATGTGTTTTTTATAATTAACTTGATATTGTGTATAAAAGGTTTAAGTTATGAATGCTATAATATAAAAAAATAAATTTGTTTTCAATTTTTATTTGTTAGTTTGATGTGAGAATAATGTTGCATAGTAATGATTAAATTTTTCTTGATTGGTTAAGTGATATTTAAAATTATTCTATGTTAATTTAATGTTATGAATGCTATATAATATAAAGAAAAATATTTCTAATATATTTTTAATGCATCTTTATATTTTATAAAAAAGCATCTAAAATAAAAATGTGATTGTAAAAAAATACAACTTAATGAGTGAACATACATTTAAAGTTAAAATTGTGAAATTATAAAACAAATTGTAAATTTATTTTATTTTTTTTCTATAAATATAATTTTTTTATTTCGTCGTCCTCCTAGTAATGCCCACTTCTCCTTTTAATGAATGTTTTATTTTGCAAGGGTTGATTTAGTGTTGTCGTTGATCTATTTCCTGTAGATATCAACGGTACCCACCATCCTATGATCGAGAATTGAAGGATTGCAAAATCATGGGTGGGCGCCACATGTCCTATCCAGGGGATCAAATTTGAGCTATCGTTGACCAACTACCATTTGATCTGAGCCATTCCCCGCCATCCCATGATGGTGCTTGGGTTGATTATGAAATCATGGGCGAGCACCATGTGTCTCATCCAATGAAGCCTAAAGAGTAAAGGAAACACTAGTTGGCTTTAAATGTATTAAGGGGCGGATTACTAAAGTGTTCTCGAGACACACATGTTCTAAATTGATAGATATGTTATAATCTCACTGGAAAAGCTGCTCAAAGGTTAACGACATGGCTGGCAACTATGTTAAAGGAACGAGATCAATGAAGCCCGCTATCCCGCGATCAGGGATTACAGGGATCGCGATATCATGGGCGGGTGCCACGTGCCCTTCCTAAAGGATGAAATCTATGTGACCATTGATAAGTTGTCTCTTCAAGATTGACGGTGCCCGCCATCCTGCAATTAAGAATTTTGGGATCGCGATGTCGCAGGTGCCTACCACATGTCTCATCCAATGAAGCCTAAGGAGTGAAGAAAGTGTTCACCAGTTTTAAATGTATTATGGGGCGGATTACTAATACGCTTGTAAGATGCACATGTTTTATTTCAATGCAGATGTTATGATTTTAAGGGAAAAGCTGCTTGACAGTTAAAGGAAAGGACGGTGACCATTTTTGAAGGAGCATGATTTATGGTAAAAAGATCGATGGTGCCCGCCATCCCGCAATGATAAATCAAAGGATTGTGATATTGCGGGAAACCGCCACGTGGCATTCCTTCACGGTGTATGACATAGTGGGCCCCTTTATTGTCATGTTGGCGATTATGTCAGCCTATTTTGAAGATGGCCATCGATGATTTGATCAAACTGAAGGATCAATGGCTCAAATTTAAATATGTATAAAATTATGGTTGGAGTTGTTAATGCAGCCCATGAGTGAGCTTTAATGGCGGATGAGACATCCACTAGTGGAATTTTATCGACATAAAATCAATTTACTTGTCTCATTTGTATCACAAAGTATCCAAGTATTTCATGAAAATAGTTTCAGAGCCAAAGGTGAAATTGTGAGCAGCTACTGCCAGAAATTGGAGTTTGTGCGAAAAAAGTTGTGAGTTAATTTTCTCTATTTCCCAGTCATTCTGCACCTAAATTTGGGAAAGGGGGGGTCTGTTATGCTTGTCACTGAGTTCATTAAAATCTTTTGTTAGGGCTATTATTTAATCATAAATTGTGAGGAATTGCGGTATTTTTACTGTGTAAATTTTTATCTCTATTTAGTCATAGCCACTTGAAGTGTAACATTGTAGTGAGGCCCTAGTTTGTCTAAAATGACACCAACCAAGTAGCACTCTAGCCACATTGAGTATTTGAAAATAAACTTGTACGATGATTTCCTAGATCAATTTCCATTATCAACAAATGAGAGAAGGAAAGGTTTGATGTTGATGCGAGGGAAAATCCTAGGGGAGGGGTTGGTGTGTAATAATTCCAACATTGCTGATGCTAGGGTTCCACTCATAGGCTTAGAAATGTTTAGATTATGGTATGGACAGAGGAATTTGCCTCATCCTTTTTCAAATGGATGGATGTACGACATGGGAAAGCTGGTTGTTCCAAATGTGTTCCCTGATGTGGACTTACTTAGAGTAGTGGCCAAAAGATATGACCCTATCACACGGGTAATCAGAGATAATGATGGAGGGGTTCTATTAGAAATTAACAGAGATGTTATCCAATAGACTTTTGATTTGAGTGAGCCAAGTGATGACTTGGTTCCTATTAATCTTGAAGAAATGAAGTAGGAGTATACAAAATTCCAATCTCTTTTTTAGGGTTAAGCTGCTTCCACCTCATTTGGTTAAGGCAGGGGGTTCACAATTTCACATCAGCCCTAGTGACCAGGAACCCTTCAGATTGAATTGTTTTAGAAAGCCTTTCCTGGCTACTTTCTATTCACTATGTCAGATTTTGGGTTTCAACACTGCTGCAGTAATGCTGATTGCATACATGTTCATGGGGGTGCAAATATAACACCCTAACTTCTCTGTAACATATAACTTTGCTTCTTTTTTGGTGGAGAGGATAGATGAAGGACTGTCGAAGCTATAGAATGGTGATACTGGTACTCAATTCTTTTGGTATTCCATGTTCATGCATATGTTCTTATTTAGGAATGTTGATTTCTTTGCTAAGAAGATGAACTTAAGACAATCAGTTAATAGAGAAAGATTGCCAGTATAGATATGGGTTGCAGATTTGTCCTGTAATAAGGAAAGAACTAGTTATGTGTAGTTTGATAATTGTTTTTCTGCAAGATTGAGGGCTAGATTGATGGTAAATGTACCTAGGATCCCTCAGGAAGTGCATGATTTCCTTAGGCCGAAGGAGAGAAAACCAGAATTGAGGGTTTTACATAACTGGGGTGACATTATCCCATATCTAGTCAGCACTATCTTGAGAATATATGGATTTCAAGGAACCCCTCACATACTTCCATACAATATGCCATCAAGACTAGGGTTTGTAGAAGTTATGTGGCAGATGGGGTGTATTCATGAAGATAACCTAACTGGAAAGGGGAAGGGAACATTATTCCCTGATTATACAGTAGTGTCTGACTTTACATTTTCAAATGGAGGCTAGACACATTTTGAAAAATTCTTTGTTGATTACCATTTGAGATTTGGTCTAAGGCGACAACATAATCCTGAAGGTTTCTTTGCTTTTTTCAGAAAAATAATAAAAGGTGGAAAATTTGCACATGAGTTCAATTTCCCTGAGGACCTAATCAGGAATGAATTTGATTTAAATAGATAAGAATTGAACAAGTAAAAGTGGATAGCTTATAGTAAGCTACTAGATATTGTGCATGAAATGGATCCGACGTATGATCCATTGATGGAATTCACTCCATACCACAAGAGAATTAATTTTTTAATGAAGAATTTCAAAGAGATAATGGACACCTTGACAACCAAAAAGATAAATTTAAGGCTAAGTCTGGATATGCAAGGACAAAGTGATATGCCAATTGAAACAAGGCCAGTATGTCAACCTACAGAAAGGCGGCCCAACTATAGGAGGAAAAGGGATACTGGCAGTGATGAGGAAGAAGTAGATAGAAAAGGGAAGAAAATAATGAAGGTGCCTTCATGACCAGGCCCAAAATTCAAAGTACCTGGGGCTATCAAAATCATTGAATTAAAATATTCACCAAAGCGTAGTCCCTCATCACCACCACCTGAGCGAAGCACTAAGAGGAAAAGAACTGATCACCTACCTAAGGATCTCACAGACGAATTTATTGTTACTGATCAAGACATGCAGGTTGGTATATCGTCCCCTCCTAGGTCAACTGAATTAGTTCTATCTGATTTGGATATGAAGGGTAAGAGTGCAGGATGCAAGAATGGAGTCTTGCAAGGAGTTCTTAGATGACAATGCATTTGTAAAGACTCTTGTATTCTTGCAATTGGCATGGAGGATGAAATATGAGGAATATCAAAATAAATGCAAGGAAAGAAGAGAACTAAGGCCTAACAGGTTAGATTAGGAGAATGATGAAGAAGTGAAAGCTAAACTAATGGAAGAGTTCAAAAACATCACTCCTAAAGAAGGAAGACAACTAGTGAATCAGGTTGGTGTTTTGATTTTGCCTGAATGGGACATCGCAAATGTAGTGGCTTTAAATGCCATTATGAAGTCCAAGAATCCTTTTTAGGATTCTGAAGAAGAAGTAAAGGCAGCATTACAAAACTCTGCCTTCAGTGAAGAATATGAGGCCTTGGCAATCTGGGCATTGGCTCCACAAGGAAGAAAGCCAGACATTGATGATATTAATCCAAATTTCAAAGGAGGGTTAATAATAAATAGGGCTTCAGAGACTACAACAATCAAAGCCACTAGTTTAACTGTGAATGTGACCAAGTTGGCCCAAAAGACTGTTGAAAGGGAGGAGGCTGAAAGAAATAGCCTAATGGAGAAGTATAACATTTTAATTGAAGAATATAGTAAAATACAACAGAGGAATGTTGAGCTGCAAATTGAAGTAGAAAGGTTCAAGTATAGACATACTAGGGAAAAATACAATGCTCCAGGAACTAGCACATCACCTCCCACAGTAGGGTCAATACCTCCTGCTTCTCCAAATGTTTCTACACCAAGGTCTGCCATTCAAAATCCTACTCTTACCCCTCCTCTAGAATGGTGCAAGAGCACCTGGGCTAAACTCCATTTTGTTAATGATAAATTTTGTCTTGTACCTGACCTTAGCCAAGTTAGGGTAATAGTGTGTTTATTTTGGACCTTAGAAGGTCTTGCTTGTGTTTGGAATGAGTGAATTAGTCATTAGGACTAAGGTCACCATAGCTTAGTCTTTGTTAAGTATCTTTTGCTTTAATTAGCTTAGTAGGTTAATTTGAAAGTTCAGCCTTAAATGTGTTCTAAACACATCTATGTTGTTAGAAGATGCCAAGAGGCAGTTAAGGGAGTTGATGGCTCGAAATCAAGGAGTTAGAGGTCCTAGAAGTTAGGAAGATGACACAATTATGGGAAGTTGCAAAAAGTTGTTGCAAAGTTGCATGACAACATTTGTCAGGCTGCATGCAACTTAGTTATCTCGGATCCCCTAAAAGTTAGGAGTGTGGGATCAACCAACATCCCTTGAAACATGGAAAAAGGTAATGGCTTGAAGGGAAGCAGTTAGTTAATTGTAATCAAGTTTTTGGTTTGAAAAATATAGAATAATTCTGCAAATTCTGTGATATACCGACTGTTTTGAGTGATAGTGCTATTCATCAAATTAGATGCTTTGATTTTCTATTAGATTTGTGTTCATTGAGAAGTCTTAGGCATCTTTCATTTTTTAATCAAGTTTCTTTGAGTTGATTTGGTGCTTTGAATTCATAGGTTAAGGTTTTAGAGGGTTTTCTTGTTTTGTACAATCCAGTCAGTCTTTTCATGGCTCCCCCATAAAATCTAACCATGGGATCTTCTTGAGATTGGATGGATATGACAGGGGAGACAATCATCTATAAATATTTAGTAGTAGGATTCATAGGGATTCGAGCATTTGCATTTAAAACCAAACCCTAGGAAAGTTCACAATACCCGGTTAGAGGTTTGGTAGTGAAAAGTTGAAGAGAACAGGCAGGGGAAAGAGGTACTATATGGAACAAGTATAGTTCCAGGTGGGGCATAACCATATCAAAGAATGCTAGAAGGATGGTGGATTAATCAATCCATTTGTGTGAGAGATAAGCAAGAGAACAGTGAAACCCTAGCAATTAGGCCTATTTGCCCTATTTGCCCTAGATTGTAGGAACCCACTGTACGGAGGAGTCAGGGGTCTAAAACCTTGTAAATATTTTAGAGGATCCAAAAGGGTATCTGAATGTGAAGTTTTTTTTCTAGGTTGTTTGGACAGTTTTAGCAAGAAAAGCAAAAAGGACACTGTCAAGGGCTACAAGCAATTAGGCCTATTCAAAGAAAAATCTTGGAATCGGTAAGACATCAGATTGAAGGTCCTCAAAGATGGATCTAAATGGATGTGAAATGCATGATTCTAGTATCTCTGACACCCCTGCAAGTAGTTCAAGGTTGAGAGTGAACTTGGCACTTAGATTCTTCTAAGTGTAGGAGAGAGCTTTGCAAGATCAAGTGGTGTCAGTCCTCTAAGGTGAAGCATAAGAAGTGAGGCTCTTGGAGAAGAGTTGAGACATGAGTTAGTTGATAATCTAAGCCTAACAAGAACCTAGAAAGGGATCAGGTTCTTGGATGAAGACAGAGAAAAGTCTTCTTAATTGACTGTGCAAGCAAACCAAAGAGCACTTACACCATATTGGTATCAGAGCCTTTGTTTGATCAGGCTTGTGATTGATGTTGCAACCCACTGAATCAGTAGGAGAGAATACACCAAAGGAAGAAAGAACCATGGTGACTAATGCTGAGTTAGCTAAGAAGGTAGAAGATCAAGAAGAGGATAATTGGCTGCTAAGAGAGAGGTTGTCTCGAATGGAGAAGCTCTTGGATGAAGTCCAAGAAATAGCAGACAAAGTGAAGGATAAAATAGAACTGAAGGAAGAGCAGGAAGCAAAGGAAAAGGAAGTGGACTTGGAGGAGGAAGCTCCAAAACTGGACCCTGTCCTTGCTGAAGAACCCTTCTTGAAGGCACTACAGGCCTTAAGTGGCAAAGCTTTGGAAGGTGTGCCACTTTTCAGTGGACAAATGGACCCTAATTTAGTTCTGGACTGGATTGAAAGTATAGAGAGTCACTTTGAATGTGATGGTATAACAGAGGCCCAAAAAGTAAAAGTGGCCAAGTCAAAGTTGAGAGGTGCAACTCTCACATGGTGGAAATTTGTACAAGATGAAAGAGAAAAAGAAGGCAAGGGTCATATAGTTACATGGAGAAGCATGGTAACCAAAATAAGGCAGACCTATCTACCTGATGACTATGAAGTCCAGTTGCATAGGAGACATAACCTTAGAAAAAAAGATATGGATGTTCAAACATACACCGAGGAGTTCCAAAAATTGTGCCTTAGATCAAAGGTGGTTGAAGATGAAAGCATCAAGCTAGCAAGGTATTTGAATGGGCTTAAATGGTCTATTCAAGAAGACATGAGCCTAGTGAACTTCAAAACCATCTGACAATGTTATCAAATGGCCATAAAGATAGAGGAGAAAGGAAAAAAGAAGCAAGAGAAAACCTCCAAAAGTAGAGGTAAAGGAAAAGACAACAAAGGACAAAGAGGTGGCTATGGTGGAAGGAGTTCAGAACCAAGGGCCCAAGGAGAAGTCAGATACTCTCAGCAGCAAGAAGGGAGCTCTAGTAGAGATGGTAGAGGAAAAGGCTCTAGCTCTAGAGGAAGAAGTGGTGGACAAGGAAGAGGTAACTACTTTACCAACATGAAATGTTACCACTGCAATCAAATGGGACACCCGGCCTATAGATGTCCAAAGAAAGGTAGTACTTCTCATGGAGGAGATAAGAGAACCAATCTAGTTCATGAAGAGACAACTATAGCAGAGAAACATTTTGAAGTACCATTGAATTATGAGGAAGGTGAGAACCTCATGATGAGGAGAACTTTGATCAAGGAACTAGTGAAAGAACCAATCCAAAGGAGGTTCCTATTTAGGATCAAATGTAAGATGATGGGGAAAGTATGTAGAGTTATCATTGACTCAGGGTCTATTGACAATATTGTGTCAGAGGAGATAGTCAGCAAGCTGAAGTTGACAAGGATACCCCACACCAATCCTTACAATGTCACATGGCTCAATAAAGGTCAACATGTCTTGGTAAATGAGCAAGCATGGGTGGAGTTTTCAATTGGTAGGTACAAGGACAAGGTCTTGTGTGATGTGTTACCTATGGATGCATGTCACTTGCTCCTAGGTAGACCATGGCAATTTGATCACCAAGCTATGCATGATGGAGCAAAGAAATCCTACACTTTCAAGAAGGATAAGGTAACATTCAAAATTTAGTCTTTGCTAGAAGATATAGAGGTGCCAACGGTAGGTCCTAAATTGCTCATGGTTGGTGAAAAAGAGTTCTTAGAAGCCTTGGAATAAGGAGAAGGAGTTGGCTATGTAGTGATGTTAAAGCCAAGAGAGGTAAGTGATGAGAAAGTAGCTGAAAAGCCAGAGCTACCTAAGGAAATACAAAATATGTTACAGACCTATGAAGGCATTGTAAGCAGTGGACAACCAGCAACATTACCCCCTAAAAGAGCCATAAGTCATAGGATAGACTTGATACCAGGGGCTACCCTACCAAATAAAGTAGCTTACAAGATGACCCCTCAACAAAATGAGGAAATAGCTAGGAAAATTCAAGAACTCCTAAGCCAAGGTCTAATTAGAAAGAGCATCAACCCATGTGCAGTACCCACTATCTTAGCACCTAAAAAGGGAGGAGAATGGAGGCTTTGTACTGATTCAAGGGCCATAAATAAGATAACCATCAGGTATAGGTTCCCTATCCGTAGGATTGAATACCTCATGGATTGTCTAGGTGAAGCTAGGTACTATACCAAGATAGAATTAAAGAGTGGCTATCACCAAATTAGAATACATGAGGGAGATGAGTGGAAAACATCCTTATAACCAATGAGGGTCTTTATGAGTGGCTAGTCATGCCATTTGGATTGTCTAATGCCCCCTCCACATTCATGAGACTCATGAATGAAATCCTCAAAGACTACATTGGAAAATTTGTAGTGGTGTATCTTGATGATATACTAATTTATAGCAAAACAAGGGAAGAGCACCTCAAACAGATAGAATTGATTTTCAAGAAGTTGTAGGAGGAGAAATTGATGATCAATTTAGAGAAGTGTGAATTCATCAAAACAGTGCTGGTGTACCTTGGATTTCTACTATCACATGGCAACTTGAAGATGGACAACAGTAAAGTGGAAGCCATCCTCAATTGGCCTACTCCAAAGATAGCAACAGAGGTAAGAAGTTTTCATGGCCTTGCTCAATACTATAGGAAGTTTATAAGACAATTTAGTGCTATTTGTGCTCCTATGTTGGATACCATTAAAGGAGGAATGAAGACTAAGTTTGTATGGAATGAGCAAGCTAACAAAAGTTTTGAGTTATCAAAGGAAAAGATAGCTACCCAACCTATTTTGGTGTTACCAAGCTTTGAAAAGCTATTCACTATAGAGTGTGATGCAAGCAATGTGGCTATTGGAGTTGTTCTCAGTCAAGAGGGCGGACTAGTGGCTTTTCATTCAGAGAAGTTAAGTGAAGCCAAGAAGAATTATTCTTCTTATGACCTTGAGATGTATGCATTGGTCTAGGCTCTAAGGAAATGGAGGCACTACTTGCTTCCCAAGGAATTCATAGTGTATTCAGACAATCAAGCACTTAGTTTTCTGAATTCACAAGAGAAATTGAGTCACAGACACATGAAATGGGTTGAATACCTGCAAGCTTATACCTTCAATATCAAGCACAAGAAAGGAGTACTCAACAAGGTGGCAGATGCCTTGAGTAGAAGAGTCCTCACCATTCAAGAGATTCAGTTGAAAAGCATGGGAATAGATCATTTCAAGGATCTATATGCAGATGATGAAGATTTTGCAGACATTTATAAGGTATGTGTTGAATACAAGAATCATTTTCATAGCAAATATGCTGAATACACTTTACAAAGTGATCTTTTGTTTAAAGGAAATCAGCTATGTGTTCCTAGAGGCTCTATTAGAGAGAATTTGATACAAGAAAAGCATAATGGTGCATTGAGTGGTCACTTTGGGATTACCAAGACTCAAGAACTTGTTCAAAGGTTCTACTATTGGCCAAGGATGAACCTAGATGTTAGGAGGTATGTTGAGAGTTGTATAGTGTTTCAAAAGGCCAAGGGTACTTCTTCAAATGCGGGTCTATACCAACCATTGCCTATTCCTACTAGGCCATGGGAATGCTTGAGTATGGATTTTGTAGTTGGGTTACCCAAGACAAGGCAAGGCATGGACAATGTTTATGTGGTTGTGGACAGGTTCAACAAGATGGCTCACTTTGTGCCATGTAAAACCACCAATGATTCCAGTCAAATAGCTTCTCTCTTCTTCAAAGAGATAGTAAGGATACATGGACTACCAATCAGCATTGTATCAGATTGAGACACCAAGTTCATGAGCCATTTTTGGAAGACACTTTGGCAGAGATTGGACACTAATTTATCCTTTGGATCTGCATACCATCCCCAAACTGATGGTCAGATTGAAGTTGTAAACAGAAGTCTTGGAAATCTATTAAGGTGCTTGACCAAGGAGTATGGTCAACAATGGGATCAGTTGATTGGGCAAGCTGAATATGCCTACAATGACATTGTAAATAGATCAATAGGGAAGAGTCCATTTGAAATTTTCTATGGATTACATCTTAGAGGAGTCTATGAGCTGAGAGACTTAAAGGATGGAGTCAAGGGAAGTGGATATGCTAATTATTTTTCCTATGCAATGCAAGAGATTCATGATACAGTTAGGAAGACATTGGCAGAAAATACCATGAAGCATAAGACCAAGGTGGATGAGCATAGAAGAGAAGTGCAGTTCCATGTTGGAGACTTAGTGATGGTGCATTTAAACAAGTCTAGATTGCAAAAAGGATTCCCTCACAAGTTGCAGATGAAGAGGATAGGTCCCTGTCCTATCTTAGCAAAGTATGGCAACAATGCCTTTAAGGTGGAGCTACCGGATGATAGTGGACTGTCCCCTATTTTCAATATTGCAAACTTGGTTCGTTATAAAGGACCACCACCAGACATGGATCAGAACCTCAGTGAAGTCATCCAAGATGTGGAGGAGCTCAAACTGCCTTCTGCTACAGTCAAACAAGCTGACAGTATACTGGATACCAGAGTCTACAAGAAGACTAGGACCAAAGAATACAAAGAACATCTAGTAAAAAGGCATGGTCAATTTGATGTTGATGCAGTATGGATCAAGGAATCAGAGTTCAAGAAGTTGGGCATTGATCTCAACTTAATCAATCCAAGGGTGGATTGAACTCTTTTATTTTGGGGAGGATGGTGTAGGAGCACCTGGGCTAAACTCCATTTTGTTAATGATAAATTTTGGCGTGTACTTGACCTTAGCCAAGTCAGGGTAATAGTATGTTTATTTTGGACCTTAGAAGGTCTTGCTTGTGTGTGGAATGAGTGAATTAGTCATTAGGACTAAGGTCACCATAGCTTAGTCTTTGTTAAGTATCTTTTGCTTTAATTAGCTTAGTAGGTTAATTTGAAAGTTTAGCCTTAAATGTGTTCTAAACACATCTATGTTGTTAGAAGATGCCAAGAGGTAGTTAAGGGAGTTGATGGCTCAAAATCAAGGAGTTAGAGGTCCTAGAAGTTAGGAAGAGGAGACAATGATGGGAAGTTGCAAAAAGTTGTTGCAAAGTTGCATGACAACATTTGTCAGGTTGCATGCAACTTAGTTATCTCGAATCCCCTAAAAGTTAGGAGTGTGGGATCAACCAACATCCCTTGAAACATGGAAAAAGGCATCTATGTAAGGTAATGGCTCAAAGGGAAGCAGTTAGTCAATTGTAATCAAGTTTTTGGTTTGAAAAATATAGAGGAATCTGCAAATTCTGTGATATACCGACTGTTTTGAGTGACAGTGCTATTCATCGAATTAGATGCTTTGATTTGCTGTTAGATTTGTGTTCATTGACTAGTCTTAGGAATCTTTCATTTTTTAATCAAGTTTCTTTGAGTTGATTTGGTGCTTTGAATTCATAGGTTAAGGTTTTAGAGGGTTTTCTTGTTTTGTATAGTCTAGTCAGTCTTTTCATGGCTCCCCCATAAAATATAACCATGAGATCTTCCTAAGATTGGATGGATATGACAGGGGAGCCAATCATCTATAAATATTTAGTAGTAGGAGTCATAGGGAGTTGAGCATTTGCATTTAAAACCAAACCCTAGGCAAGTTCACAATACCCGGTTAGAGGTTTGGTACTAAAAAGTTGAAGAGAATAGGCAGGGGAAATAGGTACTGTATGGAACAAGTACAATTCCAGGTGGGGCATAACCATATCTAAGAATGCTAGAAGGATGGTGGCTTAATCAATCCATTTGTGTGAGAGATAAGAAAGAGAACAGTGAAGCCCTAGCAATTAGGCCTATTTGCCCTATTTGCCCTAGATTGTAGGAACCCACTGTACGGAGGAGTCAGGGGTCTAAAACCTTATAAATATTTTAGAGGATCCAAAAGGGTATCTGAATGTGAAGTTTTTTTTCTAGGTTGTTTGGACAGTTTTAGCAAGAAAAGCAAAAAGGACACTGTCAAGGGCTACAAGCAATTAGGCCTATTCAAAGAAAAATCTTGGAATCGATAAGACATCAGATTGAAGGTCCTCAAAGATGGATCTAAATGGATGTGAAATGCATGATTCCAATATCTTTGACACCCCTACAAGTTGTTCAAGGCTGAGAGTGAAGTTGGCACTTAGATTCTTCTAAGTGTAGGAGAGAGCTTTGCAAGATCAAGTGGTGTCAATCCTCTAAGATGAAGCACAAGGAGTGAGACTCTTGGAGAAGAGTTGAGATAGGACTTAGTTGATAATCTAAGCCTAACAAGAACCTAGAAAGGGATCAGGTTCCTGGATGAAGACAGTGAAAAGTATTCTTAATTGATTGTGCAAGCAAACCAAAGAGCACTTACACCATAGAATAAGTTGGTGAACAAACAGAGTGCTCTGTTGATCCAGCAAAGAGGCAACTCATGTAGGAAATTGATCAATTATAGACATCACTAATGGTAAAAGATGAGGGTTTTCTTTCAAAATAAACATAATTTGTTAGTCTTGTTTTGGAGCATTTAAATGAAAAGGTGAATAATAAACTACCCTCTATACATTCTTTGTATTCTTTGCTATTTGAAGCAATAAATAATATTGATAGGGATCAAGGGATAGTGATTCCAATAATTCAAAATTGGATCCCTAGGGAAAATAATCTAGATGTTATGAAAAAAGACTCAAGGTTTGATGTAAATAACAGGCCCCAATCATTGAAGCCTACTTATCTATTAGTTAAATCATTTCAAGGTTTTCAAACCTTACTAGATGATCTAAGTAGGAAGATTAGGGAATTAGGAAAGAACTTCAATGATTGGGGTAACACACTGTTACCTGATATAACTGATGAGTAGGGGGAAATCAGAACACTCCAACAATGGCAGGATCAAGCAAGTAAAGTCATCAATAATCAAATTAAAATAATTTTTGATGACTCAAATTATGATTTGTTGGTAAATTGTATGGATAAGATTATTGGTACCAGCTCAATTTTGAAATCTTTTGAAAGAGATGCTAATCAGGTAGCGATAAAGTATTTTCCTTATAGTACAAAGGTAAAAGAGGTGATGGATTTTGACTAGCCAACTGACGAAGAATACCAGAGGTGGGTGGCTAAGTATTTGAATGATGATGAGTAAAAAGAGTGGGCTACCGACAGGTGGCAAATCAGATGATGTAGTTACAACGTTTCCAGTTTTGTATGGATGACTTTCTTGGCGTGGGTTTCACATAGTTTTTTGTTATTGCATCAACCTTCTTTTGCCGACATGATGAATGAGAATATGCTCCAGGATGATTGTTGTAACAATTTTTAAACAAGAATATTTTTTCAAGGTGGTGGTTGTTGTAACAAATTTTGGAATATCACCAGGTGCTCCAATTGACTGGTGACATGTGTACTTTCTGGCCCGGTGCTTGTTTGCTCCTTCATTTTCTATAAGAAGGATTTCAAGGCCAAAAGTATAGGTTAGCAAGTTAGATAATTTTTGTCGAGTCTAGGTGAAGTTGCAGAGCGAATTGTAAAGTTCGATGGTTTTAGAAAATAAAATTTAGGTTTTGAATTCATAGAGATTTAATGTTGTATAAGAGTACTATCATTTGAGTTGAAATGAAAATTCAAACTCATGTCTCTCCATTGTACATGCATATCTGAACTTTGAATGAAATAACTAAGGGTTGTTTTATCCATCTCACTGTTGTGGTGTGTATGATTCTATTTTAGCTTTAATTCAAGGAATTAATCAAAATTCTTGAATTGGGATTATAGGTAGATATGTGTGGTATAAGGATTTGATAAGTAGTCCTGGGTTAGAATGCATACGCATGAAATTGTAATGCAATATTGTCGTGATCTTATATGTGATGTATTAAATCTGTTATAAACCTCTAGATGCTTATGAATTTGACTCCTACAATGGATATATGGCACTGATCTAAGTTGTAATTATTCGTGTAGTTTAGTATTTGTTTTCCTTTTCCTAGAGCTTGATACAAATTTCAAATCATTGAATATCTTATACAATGGATTGTGTTTAGTTATCTCACGCTCCAGATAGTTGATATTGTCTATGAACAACCAATTCTAGTTGATATTATCTTATCATGTTGAGCTATTAAGTGCAACCATCTGCTATTGTTAATGTTGTTTATAATAATGGTGCAGAGGTTGTAAACACATTAAGGGATCACCCTCTTGGGTCTTGTAGAGCTCGAAGTGTACGAGGCTTTTAAAGTCCTCGTCAGTTTGTCCTTGTCCTTCGAGCTACCTTCGATTGGAATTGGAAATTCCATAGGTATATTAGAAGACAAACCTGGTTACATTGTAAAAAGAACCAACATACATGTAAACCACTGAACAACCACCTCTACAACTAACTTTTTAATCTTTGATGATCACATGAAACATAAAACACACTAATTTCAAGGTTGTTAACATCAATATTGAAATGTTTTAATTTTTTGACCTTTCAAACATTAAAAAGTACATCATTAAATTAATCATGTAATGGCATAAAAATTAAAAACATCATGAATTAATTAGGTAGCCACATAAGTAAAATATAATTCTATCAAGAAATTAATATCAAATAGATAATATAATCGCATAACTTATACATTTTAATGTTATTGATCTTCTTCTTCATCCAACTCTTTGTCTGTATCATCCGATCTAGATTCGACATTGTAAGGATTGGTCATATCATCATCATCATCATCAATATCAGTTTTGATAATGTCATCATCCACACGGATGCCATCTTCATGAACATTAACTCCTACATCATCATCATCTAGTTCCTCCTCTTTGACATCTTCGTCAGAGACATCATCAACTAACCGTTGATCCTGATCATCATCTACATCATCTTCTAGTTCTTCAGTATCTTCTTCTTCCACCACATTATACTTTACCAGAATTCCTCTTGGATCATGTGTAACAACAAATGACCAACCTGGTTTACCTGGAACCTCTGTGTAAAATACCTACTCACATTGGCTTGGAAGAACATAGGGCTCATTTCCAGCTCACTCGATCAACCTTGTATTAACTATGGTAAATCCATTATCATGTTCAATAACAGTTCTCTTAGGATCATTTTCATTCAATCATAGCCTATACCATAGGATGACAAAAAAAATTAATCTGAAGGGCTTAAAGTCACACTCAAGTATATCATCCAAAATCCCATAGTATTAATTTTCTGAGACTCCTAGATGTATGTCACTTCGAGATGAAACATTAGTCACCTAAAATACTAAAGTTATACTAGAATCACAAGTTTTCTTCATGTCATCCAACATTTTGATTCAAAATTTACAACCATTGCACCACATAGCCTTGTGGTGTTTCACCTGCAATATGTCAAACATGTAAAAATTATTACAATATTGTCAGTTGATAAACATATTTATTCTTGGCCAAATGTATGCAAAGAAAAAATCTCAAGATATATATACATCAATATACTTGAAAATAATTAAATAATATGGGTGATTAATATATTTATACATACCTGTTTATCTCTTAAACCATATGCTAAATCAATTTCCCTTTGTGTAACATTGGAATCTCC
The DNA here is from genome assembly GCA_007258455.2 of Sequoia sempervirens. NCBI lineage: Eukaryota > Viridiplantae > Streptophyta > Pinopsida > Cupressales > Cupressaceae > Sequoia > Sequoia sempervirens. The sequence continues at coordinate 52,235,875 of VDFB02353493.1, forward strand.
ATTACGATGAGCTTCTTTAACCAATGAAGCCACACCTTCCCATGTTAATGGGCAACCAGATTGTTGACATCGTTCAATCCATACCGTCATCCAATCAAAATTGTTAGCGATGTATAAATGTAGTGAATCCCACTCTTGACCAACTATACCAAAATAAATTGAAATTCACAAATGAAGTATAATTAATTAAATAGCATAGTATACGACCTTAATTTATAATTGATGTATATTGAAGATTAAAAATTAAATAAGTACAATATACATAAAAACCATATGTAAAATGCATTCCAATTAATATCCATGACCATCTTATAATTACCTCTCACTTTCCTCAATCTACCTTTCCCCAACAGGTACTCCCCTTCAAATTTGTTAATGGAGTTGGGATCCCAAATGCGATCTAAATGGATCTTTGCTGCAAACTTAGGAAGATATTCACTAATGTACACCATGGTATAGTATACCATATATCCCTCCACCATAGAATCCTCAGGATGTGCTCTTTGTCTAACAAAAACCTTCAAAAATTTCAAGTGTCTCTCAACCATCCACATTGACCTTGTGTGTACAGGTCCACACAATTTAGTCTCCTCAACTTGGTCTATGAGGTAGTGTTCTTATGCATTGAAAAATGTTGAAGGTAGACACTTTTTCATTTCATACATTAGATGAGAAATTTTTCTCTTCCAATAATTTATATCTTCTTTATGAATTTCTTTAGATGATAGCCATCTACAAGTGATTCAAGGCGCAAATATATTAACAATATTTAACAAAAATATGCAGTATATTACATAACAAGACAAATGGAAATTATAAGATGTATACAGTGAATTGAACAAATCTTGCTACTTACCTCATGTATTTTCCAAGATCATATATAACTTGCTTGACATTGTTGTCAAAGTTGTCTGGGAGAGATAGAGGTAGAAAGTACTGCAACAATTATAAAATGATTTTTTCATTATTTTTCCAAAATTAGTAAACACAATACACTAAAAAGTACATGCATTATACAAGTGTATATAATATACCAGAATAATTACCTTAATGAAGGTATGCCAATCATACATTTTCATCCCTGACCCAAATTCACCTTTCTTTGTTATTATATTGTTTATATTCGCAGTAAATCCTGTGGAAAATTGAATTTTTTGTATGACTTCTTTTATAGCATTGCTTTGCTACTCTATTAATAACCAAGGAAGGGAACTTATATTAATTTGGTCTCTATCACTATTTAATTGAATGACATTTTTCATTACATGATTGGCTTCCTAAAAGTCACTACAAGTTTTGACAATTTTTTTTTTGTCATGCCTTCCATCCAATATTTTCTATAACGTTTCTGTTATATTCTTTCCGATATGCATTATATCAAACAAATGCACAATTTGTAGCTGCTCATAGTAGGGCAACCTACTAAATTTTCTAGGATAACTTTTTAGTCCCTATGGAAGCCGCCATTAATGCCTTGATGACCTTCATGAAGCATATAAGTTAAACAAATTAACAATGACAATCATTGTCAATTACAACATGAGTAAACACAACACAATATAAAAATATAAATTCCAAACATATCATATATGATAGATAAACAATTTGATCTCGATGTATAACCTTGACGATTAATTATTATATTCCAACTTCCATAGGCGGTGACATTCTTCATGGTTTTGATGTAGTCTCCTCTTTCCCATTGAAAAGATGTTTTTCAGTAGTTCGATACTTATGATTTCTATGGAGGAAGTGTCTATACTCATCAAACACCTGCTTTCCTAAACTTGTTGAACGAGGAGATTTCATCTTTGGACCAAAAATTGGACATGCAAATTTTCTCTTTGTTTGAAGACCTGCAAGATGATATATTATTGGATTAAATATGTCAATTTTTATAATTTTATATAATGAATAGATTATTTTAAAAATATTCATGATATCTACTTCATCAAATAAAATATTGTTAAAGTGTAGTCGAACATTATAACATACCACAAAAATGTGTTAGCCCTAGGGCATCATGAATTGTCCATACAAGCATTGCATGGAATTGAAATTGTCTTTGTCTTATTGGTCTGGAGACGTCATACATAGTGACACCAATCCATAACTTTAGTAACTTGTCAATAAGAGGCTCAATATATACATTCATATCTTTAACTTGGTACTTACCTAGTTGAATGAACATAAACATTACATAATTATTATAACTATTTTACTACAATATATACAAATCAATCTACATAACTATTGAATGAAAAAAATATGTCATTATGCAACAAATAAGACAAATGAAATGCTACTACATTAAAGAAAATTGATGTAAAAAAATACTTGGAACAATCATTGACAACCTTATGTGCTCCCTCTTTATTGACATCCATTGATAAAAAAAATAGGCCACATTGAGTAAATAGATCTCAGCTCTCCAAATGGATTGACACTATCCGCTCCCAATGAAAGTCTGATATTATGAGGTTCTTCTTTAAAGTGTGGCCATTTCTCCTCCATGTACCTAAATGCATAACCATCTGCAGGAATTCGAAGAATGTCATCTCCAATTCTATTCCATGCATTGTAATCCATCAATTGTGCTAAGCTTCCGCACCTAAATAATCATTGCATATGTGGAATAATGGGAATATAACGAAGAACCTTGCGAGGCACCTTTTTTGCTAGTTGATCTGTTTGATATCTACTGATATGACATTCTGGGAATTCTATGGCAAATTCCTGTTGTTTATGATATATAATATGATCATTGGGACATGTATCTATTGCTTGATACTTCATTCTGATATCTTTCATAATGGCACATAAATCTCGGTATGAGCAAGGTAAAATATTTGGTGGTGGTAACAAAAATTCACCAATCAATCTACAACAAAAAAATTGTTCATATAAAGAATATTAATGGTACATATTTCATCATTTATTTACTAGTAATGAACTAACAAAAATTAAAATAGATAAAAAAAGATGACATATATGACATACCTTAACATCTGTGAGATTGCTATGTTTGATAAACCATTCATAACTTTCAAGTTCAACAACAATAATACAGTAGAGAGAAGACTTGTTTCAGAGCCTTCATAAAGGGGCTCGTATGCCTTGTCAAGTACAGGTAAATCATGAACATCATCAAAGTCATCTTGATCATCATGATCAGCTCTGCCACTAAATATGGCATAGATCAATGTATTCGTACCATCATCTTCAACTATGTTTTCTAGCGCATGATCATCTTCTTCCATAGGATAATTAACTTCATCTTCAATATTCACAGCTCCATGTTCATTTGCTTGCAAAACTACATTCTCTGGGCCGTGATAATCCAGATCATTTGTCCTAGGGTGCCCCACCTTTATAATAATGATAGACACAAATAAACCATGATCGTGATGAAGTGATTATATATATATAAAATGTTAAAAAAATATAAACATTTACAAATTCAATCAATATAAACACATATAATGAACAACTTACCAATGGAAAATAATCATGCCCCCCTTCAATGTGACCATGCTTCCTACAATGTTTCTCAGTTGTTGAGATTAAAAGTTGTCTTGTCTTTAAGCCCTTGCAATTATTGCAAGAACAATAACATTTCTCATCACCCTTTCTTTTCAATCTAGCCCACAATCTATCAAGTGTCTCTTCATTTTGTTCTAGATTAATATTATCTGACATGATTTTTCTTTACCAAGATTGACTATTTAGATCTTCAAAAAATATCAAATTCAAATTCCAATAATTTTTATTCATAGACAGGTAACATAATATAATAATTCTGATATTTTACACCAAAAATTTTTGTCATGCAACCACCCCTGCAAAAGAGAAGATAGTCTGAAGTTAATGACCCCAAAAAACACTTTACAATGCTAATTCCAAAACTTATTAAATTCTGATTTTACTATGATTTCCAACCGTTAAGAATCCTAAAATCAGAATATTGAACTTGATCCCAAAATTCCTACAACAATGGAGGTAGCGAGCTAGTAAGAGCAAGTGACCCATTCCTAAGGAGCAACAAGTCAGAATCATCATTGCTAATGTCAATACGGATTTATCCTTTTAGTTAAAGATGCAATGTGTCACTTCTTATGACGAACTTATCCATAGGGCCTTCAACATTGAGAGAGCCCTAATAAAAAACAACGAAGCATTGGTAAGAGCATGATTGGAGTACAAACCCTAGGCCTCCATAGAAACATAAACAATAACTATAGCGGATTAGTGAGGTTGCAATACCAGAAAGATTGAGACATTGTAGGTAATAACAAAATATTGCAATCTAAAGATTGTAGCCAATAACAAGCACACTATGTAGCTTAGTGACATTTGTAAATACAATCTACGGTAAGAAGAATGGTAGTCACTTGAGATGTGACAGTCAAAAAGAGGCTAAGTAGTGACAAGATAATAAAGCTCAAACCTTGCATAGTAAAGTGGAGATTTAATAGTGAGTTTCCTTACCCCTTGCTAACCTTAAGGGTTTTTCAAATGCTATTGGTAGTGTTAGACAAGGAAAATGCAATCAGGGAATGGTTTGTCCAAATGAAGTAACAGTGGTAATCATAGGTTCAATGTTTCTTCTTAGCCATTAATATTGTATAATGGAGGTAGTGGATTGCATGTTTGAGCAGTATTTTGAGACTCACCAAAGATGGGAGAATAGTGAATAATACCTTGTGAACTATGAAGTAGTGTCAATAAGGTTGAAGGATCTTAAGAACTACAATACCATAAAACAATGAGTCCCCTGTAGTAAGTATGAAGTCTATAGGGTATAGTTTGATTTTATAGAAGGATGCTCATGAAAGGAATCTTCAAGTGATAGTGAGTGAGCTGTTTGAGATTGCAGCTGAGGGTGCAATACCCAGTCTTAAAGGAAGTTAGCAAAGTAGTAAATGTGCAAGAAAATCGAATCATACACAACAAACAATTCACAATGTTATTTTCCATAATGCCTTGAGTTTGAAGACAAAAATCTCATTGTATCTTCATGATGAAAGTGGTGATGTTAATGGTCAATCATTGACAACCATGATTTTAAAACATGCTATTGTGCTTATGGAGGCAACATTTTAAGCAAGGTGAGTGGTGGTTTGGAACAATGGTAGGTATGAAGGACTTGCTTTATATGCATACTATGCAGTCTAGCTTAAGACAACATTCTTAGAAGAGATTGAAGGTGGATTATGGAACTCAAGGGTTACCATGAAAAAGATTAAAGCAAAGACTGAGATCTATTTAAAATTCATGGTCATGAAGATATTAAAGATGTCGCATGCAAAAACCTAGTAGCTGGAGTAATGGATATAGTGCCAAAGAGGATAGTGTGTTGGGGAAGATTTAGGAGATCTCCACATTATCTAATTATAGGGAAATACATCATTTATTTATTTTTTAATTAAAAGAAATCATTCTAAACCTTATATAGGATACATTGATACTTCAAAAGCCTCTGAAGGAATTTGAGATTATGCAAATATATGTCAAGTAACACTCATAAGGTTTAGAAAATCTTGATCACTCTTTAGAATAGCCCATTAAACATGGGTTGTGCTTGAATGCACTACATAATTGATATAGCACAACCACTCTATATATCAACCAGAGTTATAGGCTCTTTATTGCAGCAAGAGGTAGTCACTCTTCGATCATGCTATAATTACATCATAACTTGTTAAAATTGAGACAACCGGAATGCACCCAATGATGATTGACACATACATTATACAACCTGAATTAACTACATTATATGAGTGCCTCCATTTCTATCACAACATAGCCACATTAAACTTGGTTCACACATGAATGCATCATGTATTTGTTATAGCACAATTGTGCCACATGACCAATAGAGTTATGGATCACATAATTACAGTCACAAGAATCTATTCCTCGGTTTTGATCCTATAGTGATTCCACATAACAAAATCTAGACATGAAATTCTCAAAACACTTAACCTCTAAAAATGAAATCTGATGAGATGTTGCCTTAAAATATGCTTTTCAAACCTGGAACTACAAATCTAGCTTCACAACTGAATTCTGCAAAAATAAAATGACTACCTTCAACCTGGCAATATCTTCTTGAATTTTTTTTTATTTTTCCCAAGAAAATTGTCCTTAGTTCTCCACAAACTGCCTCAAGTAGAGAAAAACAATGTCGCAATAAATCACGTGCGAACTCACTTTTCTTTATGTCGGCCAGAATTTGACTTTTTTTAATTTTTCATGTTTGTCAAAAATTCAATGAAACTGATAGTTGACATTTCGATGAACCCCATGTTAGTCAAAATTTCGATGAACGTCAAGGATAAACTTTCAAAAAATTGGAAATTAAACATCAAATTTTACAAGCACTTGACGAACATCGAATTTTACATATTTCATTGGACAGTTTCGTCGTATTTTGTAGTCAAATATATTAGTGATATCTTCATGATCGTGGCTTTTAAATAGATCTTAGTCTTTTCTTTAATCCTTTTCATGGTAACCCTTGAGTTCCATAATCCACCTTCAATCTCTTCTAAGAACATTTTCTTAAGCTAGACTGCATAGTATGCATATAAAATATTTCTTCACTGCCTTGCTTAAAATATTTCCTCCATAAGCACAATAGCATGTTTAAAAATCATGGTTTCCAATGATTGACCATTAAGGTCACCACTTTCATCATGAAGATACAATGAGATTTTTTCCTTCAAACTCAAGCCATTATGCAAGATAACATTGTGAATTGTTTGTTGTGTACAATTTTATTTTCTTGCACATTTACTGCTTTGCTAACTTCCTTTAAGACTAGGTATTGCACCCTCAGCTACAATGTCAAATAGATCACTCACTATCACTTGAAGATTCCTTTCATGAGCATCCTTCTATAAAATCAAACTATGCCCTATAGACTACCTACTTACTACAGGGGACTCATTGTTTCATGGTATTGTAGTTCTTAAGATCCTTCAACCTTATTGACACTACTTCACAGTCCACAAGGTATTATTCACTATTCTCCCATCTTTGATGAGTCTCAAAACACGCTCAAACATGCAATCCACTACCTCCATTATACATTAATGGCTAAGAAGAAACATTGAACCTATGATTACCATTGTTACTTCATTTGGGAAATTCATTCCCTGATTGCATTTGTCTATGTCGACACTACCAAAAGCATTTGAAAAAACCTTAAGGTCACAACGGGTAAGGAAACTCCTGTTAAAATCTCCACTTTACTATGCAAGGTTTGAGCTTTATTATCTTGTCACTGCTCAACCTCTTTTTGACTGTCACATCTCAAGTGACTGTCATTCTTCTTACCATAGATTGCATTTAAAAATGTCACTAAGCTACATAGTGTGCTTGTTATTGACTACAATCTTTAGATTGCAATATTTTGTTATTACCTACAATGTCTCAATTTTTCTGGTATTGCAACCTCACTAATCTTCTATAGTTATTGTTTATGTTTCTACAGAGGCCTAGGGTTTGTAACCTAATCATGCTCTTACCAATGCTTCTATTGTTTTTTATTGGGGCTCTCTCAATTTTGAGGGCCCTAGGGATAAGCTCGTCATAAGAAGTGACATATTGCATCTTTAACTAAAAATGATAAATCCGTATTGACATTAGCAATGATGATTCTAACTTGTTACTCCTTATGAATGGGTCACTTGCTCTTACTAGCTTGCTACCTCCATCGTTGTAGGAAGTTTGTGATCAAGTTCAATATTCTAATTTTAGGAGTCTTAATGGTTGGAAATCATAGTAAAATCATAATTTAATAAGTTATGGAATTAGCATTTTAAAGTGTTTTTTAGGGTCACTAACTTCAAACTATCTTCTCTTTTACAGGGGTGGTTGCATGCCAAAATTTTTTGGTGTAAAATATCATAATTATTAGATTATGTTACCTGTCTATGAATAAAAATTATTGGAGTGTGAGTTTGATATTTTTTGAAGATCTAAATAGTCAAACTTGGTAAATAAAAATAATGTTAGATAATATTAGTCTAAAACAAAATGAAGAGAAACTTGATAAATTGCGGCTAGATTGAAAAGAAAGGGTGATGGGAAATGTTATTGTCCTTGCAATAATTGCAAGGGCTTAAAGATGAGATGACTTTTAATCACAACAGCTAAGAAACATTGTAGGAAACATGGTCACGTTGAAGGGGGGCATGATTATCGTCCATTGGTAAGTTGTTCATTATATGTGTTTATATTGATTGAATTTGTAAGTGTTTATGTCGTTTTAACATTTTATATATATATATATAATCATTTTATCATGATCATAGTTTATTTGTGTCTATCATTATTATAAAGGTGGGGCACCAAAAGGCAGATGATATGGATTATCACGGCTCGAAAAATATGGTTTTGCAAGCGGACGAACATGGAGCTATGAATATCGAAGATGAAGTTAATGATCCTATGGAAGAAGATGATCATGTGCTAGAAAACACAGTTGAATATGATGGTACGAATACATTGATCCATGACACATTTAGTGGCAGAGTTGATCATGATGATCAAGATGACTTTGATAATGTTCATAATTTACTTGTACTTGAGAAGGCATTCAAGCCCTTTTCTGAAGGCTACCAAACAACTCTTCTCTCTACTGTATTGTTGCTATTGAATTTGAAGGTTATGAATGGTTTATCAAACATAAAAATCTCACAAATGTTAAGGTATGTCATATATGTCATCTTTGTTCATCTATTGTAATTGTTGTTAGTTCATCACTAGTAAATAAAGGATGAAATATGTACCATTAATATTCTTTATATGAACAAATTATTTTTTTGTTGTAGATTGATTGGTGAATTTTTGTTACCACCATCAAATATTTCACCTCGCTCATACCGAGATTTATGTGCCATTATGAAAGATATCAGAATGGAGTATCAAGCAATAGATGCATATCCCAATGATCATATTATATATCATAAACAACAAGAATTTGCAATAGAATTCCCATCATATCATATCAATAGATATTAAAAAGATTAACTAACAAAAAAGGTGTCTCACAAGGTTCTTTGTTATATTCCCATTATTCCACATATGCAACGATTATTTAGGTGTGAAATCTTAGTGCAATTTATGGATTACCATGCACGGAATAGAAGTGGTGATGACATTATTCGAATGCTTGCAGATGGTTCTGCATTTAGTGACATGGAGGAAAAATGGCCACACTTTAAAGAAGAACCTCATAATCTCAGCCTTTCATTGAGAGCAGACGGTGTCAATCCATTTGGAGAGCTGAGATTTATTTACTCAGTGTGGCCAATTTTTGTTATCAACAATAACATTCCTCCATGGATGTCAATAAAGAGGGAGCACATAATGTTGTCAATGATTGTTCCAATTATTTGTTTACATCAATTTTTTTTAATGTAGTAGCATCTCATTTGTCTTATTTGTTGCATAATGACTTATATTTTTTTCATTCAATAGTCATGTACATTAATTTATATATATTGTAGTAAAATGGTTATAATAATTATGTAATGTTTATGTTCATTCAACTAGGTAAGTACCAAGTTAAAGATATGAATGTATATATCGAGCCTCTTATCGACGAGTTACTAAAGTTATGGAATGGCGTCACTATGCATGATGTCTCTAGACCACTAAGACAAAGACAATTTCAATTCCATGCAATGCTTGTATGGACAATTCATGATGCCCTAGGGCTAACACATTTTTGGTATGTTATAAGCGTTTATCGCACTTTAACAATATTTAATTTGATGAAGTAGATATCATGCATGTTTTAAAATAATCTATTCATTATATATAATTAAAAATTGACATATTTAATCCAATTATATATATGATCTTGCGGTCTTCAAACAAAGGGAAAATTTGCATGTCCAATTTGTGGTCCAAAGATGAAATCTCATCGTTCAACAAGTTTAGGAAAGCAGGTGTTTGATGAGTATAGGCACTTCCTCCATAGAAATCATAAGTATCAAACTACTGAAAAACATCTTTTCAATGAGAAAGAGGAGACTACATCAAAACCATGAAGAATGACACCTCGCCTATGGAAGTTGGAATATAATAGAATTAATCATCAAGGTTATACATTAGATCAATTTTTTTATCTATCATATATGATATGTTTTGAATTTATATTTTTATATTGTGTTGTGTTTACTCATGTTGTAATTGAAAATGATTGTTGTTGTTAATTTGTTTAACTTATATGCTTCATGAAGGTCGTTAAGGAATTAATGGTTGGCTTCCACAGGGACTGAAAAGTTATCCCATAAAATTTAGTAGGTTACCCTACTATGAGCAACTAAAAATTGTGTTTTTTTTTTATACAATGCATATAAGAAAGAATATAACAGAAACGTCATGAAAAATATTGGATGGAAGGCATGGCAAAGAAAAAATTGTCAAAATTTGTAGTGACATTTAGGAAGCCAATCATGAAATGAAACATGTAATTCAATTAAATAGTGATGGAGACCAAATTAATATAAGTGCCCTTCCTTAGTTATTAACAGAGCAGCAAAGCAATGCTATAAAAGAAGTCATACGAAAAATTTGATTTCCCGTAGGATTTGCTACGAACATAAACAATATACTAACAAAGAAAGGTGAATTTGGGTCAGGGATGAAAAATCATGATTGGCATACCTTCATTAAGGTAATTATTCTGGTATATTATATACACTTGTATAATGCATGTACTTTTCAGTGTATTGTGTTTACTACTTTTGGAAAAATAATGAAAAGATCATTTTATAATTATTGCAGTACGTTCTACCTCTATCTCTCCCAGATAACTTTGACAACAATGTCAAGAAAGTTATATATGATCTTGGAAAATACATGAGGTAAGTAGCGAGATTTGTTCAATTCATTGTATACATCTTATAATTTCCATTTCTTTTAATTTTTATGTAATGTATTATATATTTTTGTTAAATCTCGTTAATATATTTGTGCCTTGAATCACTTGTAGATGGTTGTCATCTAAAGAAATCCATAAAGAAGATATAAATTATTGGAAAAGAAATTTTTTTTGTCTAATATGTGAAATGAAAAAGTGTCTACCTTCAACATTTTTCAATGCATAAAAACACTACCTCATACACCAAGTTGAGGAGATTGAATTGTGTGAACCTATACACACAAGGTCAATGTGGATGGTTGAGAGACACTTGAAATTTTTGAAGGCTTTGGTTAGATAAAGAGTACATCCTGAGGATTCTATGGTGGAGGGATATATGGTATACCTAACCATGGTGTACACTAGTGAATATCTTCCTAAGTTTGTAGCAAAGATCCATGTAGATCGCATTTGGGATCCCGACTCCATTAACAAATTCGAAGGGGAGTACCTAATGGGGAAAGGTAGATTGAGGAAAGTGAGAGGTAATTATAAGATGGTCATGGAGATTAATTGGAATACATTTTACATATGGTTTTTATGTATATTGTACTTATTTAATTTTTAATCTTCAATATACATCAATTATAAATTAATGTCGTATACTGTGGTATTTAATTAATTATACGTCATTTGTGAATTTCAATTTTTTTTATATAGTTGGTTGAAAGTGGGATGCACTACATTTGTATGTCGCCAACAATCTTGATTGGATGACAGTATGTATTGAATGATGTTAGTAATCTAGTCATGCATTAACATGGGAAGGTGTGGCTTCATTGGTTAAAGAAGCTCATTGTAATGGAGATTCCAATGTTACACAAAGGGAAATTGATTTAGCATATGGTTTAAGAGATAAACAAGTAAGTATAAATATATTAATCACCCATATTATTTAATTATTTTCAAGTATATTGATGTATATATATGTTGAGATTTTTTCTTTGCATACATTCAAGAATAAATATGTTTATCAATGACATATTGTAATAATTTTTACATGTTTGACATATTAAGGGTGAAACACCACAAGGCTATGTGGTGCAATGGTCATAAATTTTGAATCAAAATGTTGGATGACATGAAGAAAACTTGTGATTCTGGTATAACTGCAGTCTTTTAGGTGACTAATGTTTCATCTAGAAGCGACATACATCCAGAAGTCTCAAAAAATCAATACTATGAGATTTTGAATGATATACTTGATTGTGACTTTAAGTGCTTCAGATTAATTATGTTCATCATCCTATGGTATAGACTATGATTGAATGAAAATGATCCTAAGAGAACTATTATTGAACATGATAATGAATTTACCATGGTTAATACAAGGTTGATCGAGTGAGATGGAAATGAGCCCTATGTTCTTCCAAGCCAATGTGAGCAGGGTAATTTACTCAAAGGTTCCAGGTAAACCGGGTTGCTCATTTGTTGTTAGAAATGATCCAAGAGGAGGGCTGGTAAAGTATAATGTGGTGGAAGAAGAAGATACCAAAGAACTAGAAGATGATGTAGATGATGATCAAGATCAACAGTTAGTTGATGATGTCCCTGACGAAGATGTCGAAGAAGAGGAACTAGATCATGATGATGTAGGAGTTAATGTTCATGAAGATGATATCCATGTCAATGATGGCATTATCAAAACTGATATCGATGATGATGATGATGATATTACCAATCCTTACACTAGTACGAAAACAACAATATGTGACTAAATAAACTACTAAAAATTGCATATATGTGACTAATTTTGGTCACATGACCATTAGTAGTTTATTGCCGGTCATTTATAATGCGACCAAATTTATGACAACTATTTTAGTCATTTATTTAGTCATTGATTTGGTCATTGATTTGGTCATTGATTTAGTCATTTATTTAGTCATTTATTTAGTCATATATTTTAGTCATTAATTTTAGTCACGTGACTATTTTAGTGGTTTATTTGTAGTCATTTATAACACCACCAAATTTATGACTAAACTATTTTAGTCATTTATTTAATCATTGATTTGGTCATTGATTTAGTCGTTAATTTAGTCATTGATTTAGTCATGGTAGTGATTTGTTCAGTCATATATTTAGTCATTAATTTAGTCATATATTTAATCATTAATTTTGTCATTGATTGTTGCTAACTGGTTATTTATTTAGTCATTACTTTAGTCATATTTAGTCATTAATTTAGTCATGTATTTAATCATGTAAGTCATTACTTTAGTCATATATTTAGTCATTACAAATCAAATCTAACTTAATTAATCCTCACAAATTAATGCATATAAACTTCAAGTATCATAGTTATTCAAATGTTGAAGAAGCACCATGAAATGACGACTAAACTTCTTGAACAAATATGATTGATAAAACACAAACACAAACAACACAATATTTATGAGTGGAGAAAAAACCACTCTAAAAATTTGCTTTATTAAGACTCATTGGAAAATCAAAATCTCATTGGTTACATTCAATGTCTCAGTGACACTGTACAACTTACTGGCACTATATAAACAAAATACTCTTATTTCTATACTTATACTATTTTCCCCTTCCTTAATTGCAGTCCTTTTGGAAGGGCAACGACCTCTTATAGGGGCTTGACCCATTTAATCCCCTTGCAAATCCATAGCTTTCCTACCGCTATTGGTTTTGGCTCCTCCAAACTCTTCCTCGTTGGTATTCACCTTTTACTTCTCCAATTTGGAGCTACAACCTGAAATAACGTTTCAAAATTAGTACGTCAAAAAAATATTTGGAAGTATATTTTTATCAGATATTGTAGTTGCAAGTTCCACTAATTATAATAAGATAAATAGTTTTACCTTTTTGCATCAACTAATGCAATTCTGATAACTTTTAGAGGATCGACAATGCTAGCCTTTATCATATCAACATACTCAATTGCAAGTTACAACACAACATTAAACTTATTAATTAGACTCAATATATAAGAAGAAAAAGAAACTTCAAACATTATCAATTTAGTTTCCTCGTAGCTTTCCTCTAGCATATCTAGAACCTCTTTAGATGTTCCATCCAGCTGTCATCACTCCCATACAGGTAGAATTGTGTATGTCTATCAAACTATCATCTTTCCCATAGAGTTAGAGCTAAATTCATTTAGAAATCTTTTCTTGCTGAGCAATCCAATTCCCCTAGCAAGCCTAACATATAGACAACCTCCCTTACATTCAAAAATTTACTCAAAGATGTTTTTTTTAGTCTCAGAAATCAAAATAACCTTATCGTTCATTTGTCAAAACTACATAATTAATAGAAAAAAAAATCAACAGAAAAAGCATGAGGAAAAATAATCTACCTCTATATTATTAGGGGTGATCAAATACTACTTAAATCTACAATTAGAAACCCTCCTATGAGATACAACCAATTCTATCAGATTAAAAAACAAGAACTAAAACCTTCTTGAGAATCACAACAACAATACCTAAAATCAATCAATGGCCGAATGTAATTTTGTCCAAACATGTAGTAATAAAAAGGCTCCTGTATTGCTTTGTGATAATTAGAAAATGTGAAAGGATCCTGAAATAAAGGAAGAAATAGAAGAAATTATGCATTTGTTCAAATGAGTAAATATAGTGTAATGTGTTAATTGTTTTTTCTTTACATCATTGAGGAACTAAAGCATAAAAAATTGCATAGAGAGGATTTGAAGCAGTAAACCTCAAACTGTAATAGAATTTGGTTAAAAGTTGTTGCCATGTTTGAAAGGACTATTTATTTTGCATTGGGATTCCGACTGTCAAAAACCTGACAAAGGCAATCTAGATACATGACCATTAGAAAGATAGAAAATTATCACATTAAAGAGAGGAAACAACAAACACTCTGTTAAAATTCCATTCCTACCTCAAAATCTACTGCTTTACAAGAAAGATACATGACCATTAGAAAGATAGAAAATTATCACATTAAAGAGAGGAAACAACAAACACTCTGTTAAAATTCCATTCCTGCCTCAAAATCTACTGCTTTGCAAGAAAGAAAAGCATTTTAGGAAATTCCAAAGCAATACTTTCGTATTTTTTTATTAAACATCAATATAAAGACCTTTGTTTTGTTGCTCTTACATGAATTTTTTAACTGGGAATGAAACTATTTCAACATTTAGAAAACCACGTTTGACAGGTATACAAGGTATTGGAAATGCAAACTTACAAACTATTTGCAAAAATGCTTTTACATTTTAAGATAGAGAAATTTCATTTTGTGGACTTGCTTTAGTGGAAAAGAAAAAGAAGAGTTGATGACCATCACCAGCCAGGTGTGTGGCTTTAGGAAGGTTTAGAAGGTTGGTTGCTATCCTTATTCAAGGGTAAAATCTATTACTAGGTCGCTGACAACACTATCTCAACTTCAGCATCCAAACCAAGTTGGGATTCTTGTTGTCTATGTAATAAATGAATGAAAAATGAATTTAAATGTAGGTTAGTGTTGTTGTAGCAGATTTTGGAAACATATATTGTGTTTACTTGGTCATTGTATCATTTTCTGAGTTCAAACACTTTATATTTGCTCATTACAGTGTTGGAGCCTTGTTTTTATATTCAAAATTATGTGTTTTTCTAATAAATCTGTGTTTCAGATTATTGTATGGATAAGTACAGTCATGTTATTAAGGGGAAGTCATGGGAATGGATAAATCCATGAGTCTATTTCATTTTCCATTTTGTTTCATTCATTTTTATCAAGTATGAAGGAAGATATTGTAATTTTATTGCAGACAGGTCAAAACCGATGTTAGGGTAAACAGTGGCTTTAGAATTTGTGTTTCTTCTACTTAATCTAGTGAAAGCTCTCAATTTTTGGTGTGTAAAATCCTTTTTGCATATAGATTCATATTTAAAAGGTTATAGACCATAAGGTGAAGGCATATGTGCAAAGAGTTGAAGCTTTGAATGTAAATTTGTGTCTCGGTCTGCTAAAACAAAGTTTTAAGAAGCCTAAGACCTAGGGTTTGCAAAAATACACATGGAAAAAGACTTTTAATGGATTTTAAAGCTTTAACAGGTCAAACAAAGGCTATTTGAAGCATTGATTAAGGTCTTGGGAATGATTAAATTCCCTAGGAGGGCATAAGATAAGCTCCTTTAATGCATTTTCAATTGCTTTATGACTCCTTGAAGATGGTTTGTCATACTTATGACCTTCATATGAGACTTCCATCTACTATCTATGATCATGATAGCCCTATTGATATTTGACTCTGATTTGGGTTATAAGCACTAGCATCAACATTATGCTACCTTAGGACTCTAACAATGCCTTGGCACTATCATTGTTGAGTATTGACTTCATTGTTTCATGACTGTCATAGTAATGGCTCTTGTCAATTATGATTAAACCGCCTACCACTTACAACTATCATGAATGCTACTTGTCAACAATATGAAAGCTATTGTTTTCAAGATTTGGACAGTACTGCCATCACAATGTATGTGTTTGGAACTTGAAGAATTCAACACCCTCTTGACAGTCCCTATGATGCTCTGATAACCCTCTTAAATAGTGGACTGCATATATAAAAGACTTAATAAGGCTGCCATTACTATACCTTATTCATTAGTCTTCTCTTGCAAACACTTTGAAATACTATCATGGATTTTGTCTTCCTCCTTTGACTATGCTTTAACCTCTTTCATGTTTTCATGACATGATTAACATCTTCTTACATCACTTTCTTTACACATGACAAGATTGCAGGTATGGGTACCATCCTGGAACTCAACTCTCTCATCATCAATGCATGAAACTACATCAGGATAGCTATTACTAATAGAAGCTACAATACCAATGTATGGTTCCTCCATGTATACTCAATTTCAAGCCTTCCTACAACTCTTATTGCCTTCATCAAGTTGTTGGGAAAGAGTACAGACCAGGCTACAAAGTTAACAATTTTGCTCCACCCTTCCATGAATATCTTTGAATGTCAACAGCCTATCTAAAGTCACTTTTTCTGCATATGTTTCATCAGATTCCATAGGTGCAGTGTCACAATAGTGTCATCACTGGAAATGTCTTCCCCAACTCCAAATCTTAGCTGAATGTTTCTGCATTATTTTAAAAGCCATGTGATCTATGTTTGAAGATCCTAAGCCTTCTTTAGGGCAATACTATAATTAGACTCTCTCTTACACAGATCAACCTTCTATGTCCATTGTCACTTTTTGGGGTTTCAGTAGGGTTTTCAGTGGAAAGTCATCCTATTCGAATGCATCATATCATTGATAAGCCCCAACGAATTTCATATTGTTCTAATATAGTGGCTTCCATTACTCCTCTGTTCTTTTCCATTTACTAATCCCATCAGCTTCATCATTACCCAAAGCATCAGCAATGCTTTGTTGTGTGGAATTATCTCTTTGCTTTTCTATTTGTTCATATCAGATAATAACTGACTTGTACGAATAGAGTTGCACTCTCTATTAGTAATTAATAGTATATGAATGGCTAACAATACGAAGAGTAATTAATAGTATATGATTGGCTAACAATATGAATAGCCTCTTTGACCTCTAAGGCTAGAAATACAACCTTATCTTCCCACGACTATCATATGAATATGTTAACTATGCATTCTTTTCTCTTCAACAATGTATCACTGTCACATGCTCTAATGCCCTTAAGAGGTACTATCACTTGAGTTTGTCCTTTGTCATTGTTTGTATCTTGATAGAAATCTTGCTTGCCTACCCAACATCATAAAAGACCTCTTCTCTAGTGTCATTAGCTCACTGTAGTTTGTTATCATCTCCCTTAAGACTCTCCTTTTCTTGTTCACTAAACCAGCTCTGAAGTCTTCAACCTATGTTCTTATGCATTCAAGATTGCCCTTTGTATCACTCTCACTCCATATAATATCATGACTATAAGAATTTCTCTGTCACTTTGCTTGATCATAGCTACTCGCCTACTACCCCTATGAAGCCCAAAATAACTATGGTTATGAATGATGACTGTCCCTAAGTATCATAAGCAAGTTGTTGTCCTACTTGACTTCCCTCATGACTGACTTAGGGTTTCATGCTTATGAGTGCAGGTGACAATGAACATGGTATGTCCTATGATTGTGATATGTCTTGACAATACTTTGAACCTGACCCTTATAGTCACAGGGTTCACTGCCTTTTCTACCCCTTCTTTTGTACCTTAGACTATGATCACTATTTTTACCTTTATCATTTTGAAATATGGTTGTCCATAATCTGCTACTCACACTAAATTGCATCCTTTCATCTGCTTTAACATGCAATTCTTTTGGTGAACCACATGCTTCCTCCAAATGACCATAGATATCAAATTTCTTGCTTTATTTTCTTCCTGAGACAATATCATTATCCTTCTCTAAATCTGTGGATGACAAAGGTCATGAATGAGATCTTGCAAGAT
Organism: Sequoia sempervirens; assembly: GCA_007258455.2. Classification (NCBI taxonomy): domain Eukaryota; kingdom Viridiplantae; phylum Streptophyta; class Pinopsida; order Cupressales; family Cupressaceae; genus Sequoia; species Sequoia sempervirens. The sequence continues at coordinate 52,254,236 of VDFB02353493.1, forward strand.
TTTTTTGGTGAGCCTTCATCATTCTAGACTTACTAACTTTATCAACAGTAATCTTTGTCTTAGGTAGCAGTAGCATCCACTAGTCTGCCTTTCACTAAGATTTGTCCTTTAAGGATATCTGCCATTGTTATTGACTTTGTCAGAGACACAATGACTTTTCCAAACCCTATGATCCAAGCACTTTGTCAGCACTCATTGAATGGATCAGTTGCTTTGAATTTCAAACTTGTTCTTCTCTTCAAGTTTATGATATGGACCAACTCCATTTAAGATAATGTCAACCCTTAAGTTGGAGGTCCCAACTTGCACTAGTAAGTCTAATTCTGTAGTGCCAACTTTAGCTTTCTCTTCATCTAGTACATGTTTCAACACACATGTTGAAGAAAATGATCAATAGAAAACTACAATACTTTTTCTTGAGGGAATTGTCCCTATGTTTTCAAATGTTGAAACAATGCCTGGTAAGGAGGAAACTATGGGAAAATGGCAAGAAGCCTTGCTATCATCCATCTATCTAGGAATCTTTTCTTCAACTTTATTTGATATTATTCTTAGACAATCCAATTTTGAAATCATCAATCTCTTCTCCCATGTAAGATCTTTTTGCTTAATAATTCCTCCTTCCAACTCTTGTATTCTTTACTTAGGTGGGTCCTTCATCATCTGAACCCAAAAGAACCATTCTGCCATCAACTAAACAAGAGAAGGAATCTGCACTAGAGTCATATATAAAGTGTGTCATTTTTGTTAAGGAACAATGGAATACAGTCACTTAAAGCTACCTAAAGGCTTTGAAACATGGAGAAAGAATGCATAAAATCCTAGAGATCTTCCTTATTCAATAATCTCGGAAAAGTATGCTCATTCTCCATCTACAAAAAATAAGTATCATACAAGGTGACCTCTTTTCCACTATGACTTGTCTGATACTATCCCTTTCACATGATTGTTCTATTGTCATAGTGATAGTCCTTATAAAGTGTGGGATTTAAGCATATCAGACCACATTCTAGCCAATTATTTAATACACCTCTATCTAAAAGGGTTCATATTCTTTACCTGAAGCTCCTGGCCAGTAGCAATTATAGAGTTCCTCAACTCGTTGTGGCACAACATATGCTCATTCTAATTCATTGAATGGATGTCTACACAAAAGACACTCTCCCTCCTTGGCTGGCAATTCTTTCTCTCCAATCACTATATCTACCCAAGGATACCTTTCTTTGCCATACAAATCTGTAACACTATTTTTCACAGGGAATTGACACCTTGAGACATCTTCAGATATTTTCATTTGAGGCTACTCATTTATTTCTAACAATTTGAAAACATAGCCAAGGGCGGGATGAGTAAAGCATGTAACAAGATGGGTACCTTTCTCAAATGCGTACACCTGATGGCCCTGAATCCAACCTTATTCCTTGTGCTTTGTATCTAGTATTTGTGTCAATTGAATCTTGGCCAGCTTTCACTGTCATGTTCTTTGCATTGGCCATGGTTGACGACTTGACACCATATAAGAGTATACAACTTTAGTAAATCTTTCTCGAGTGTAGTTGCCAACATTGATGGGCTGCAACAAATATCAGTTGGTCTGATTGCTTCATGGGCCTCTCATGCATTCTTTACTTTGAACTCATGTTCCCTTGTTTTGTGCAGGTCTGATTGCTCGTGTCCGAGCACTCTGATTTCTTCTTGCAATACTCCGTAATCATGCTTCAATATACATATGAATCCTTTGGCATACCTCTCAAGATATTCAATGCATATCACATGCCTTTAAACAAAATGCTAAAAATCACGAGACTGAGAAGACTTCTATATCTTTTGTAAATGTTTCTATCATATATTCTACAATATCCTTCATAGCTTTAAACTTTCCCCTTTCACCATTGAGGACTACTTTCAACATGATTCCCTTGTGCTCACTCGGACATGAGCTTTTCAAAATAAGTTTGACAGTAATATTAACATTTAACTCAACAAGGTTTTTGGAATCTTTATCAACCATGGGAGGGTTTCAAGAGATAACACACCTGAAGATCACAAAGTTGAGCTCCAAGTAAGGTTGAAAACTACATGTTCTCCTTTCAATATGGTGTTTGACATAGTCCTGGCCACCATAGTAGTTTGCTACCTATTAGGCAAGTGCTAAGGCCATGGAAACCCTAACAGCATCGACCCATTCTACTAAACTCAAACTCTTTCACTAAAAGTTCCCTCCAAAGCATGTAACATGGGTTTTACCCTTTCATAAACTTTCAAGAGAGACACCCGCTACTTCTTTTTTTCCAAAATGTTGTGGCTTGATGAAAATTTTAGAAATTAAAATAATCTAAAATAATATAGATGATAAATATAAAAATTTATATGAACTGTAAGGATGACTATCAATTTCAGTTAATGCCTTTACAAAGACTGTTGTAAGGTTGACTGTCAATTTTAGGTTAATAAATACAGTGAAATGTGCATTCTAAGGGTTGGGTAGACAATATTGTTAGTAAGTGGGACAAAGTAATGTTGTCCAATATGATAGGAGGTATGCATTCAGGTTATCCTTCTTCAGGATATCCTTCATTAGTCCCTGTATGTTTAAAATGTTTCAATATTTATTAATGTGTGCATATCAGGATGTGATTACAATCATTCCTCAGATGATATAGGAAAAAAGGTTGGTATTCATGCCTTTGAAATTACATCCTCATCATTTAGGTTCATCCTTGAAAACCAGACACTACCTGAGAAAAAGGTATACAAAATAGATAATGAAGACTCAAAAACAGATAATGAAGACTCAAGAAGTTTAGAGCATATGTATATAGCTAGTTAAATTCATGAATTCCTTTTTTGACTTCTGCCCCAAGCAAAGATGTATGTATATCAAGACTGAAATTTGAATTCAAGGAAAAGTACAAAACAACCAATATTACCTCAAGCAATGCAGACAATGAATGTACCACACCTTTGATGCCTGAATGATTATCTGATTCAGATATTCCGAAATCAAAATAGCCTCTTGCAATTTTTAAGTGAATAATTAATATTGGAAAAGTGGCCAACATGCAATCTATTACAACAAGGCAGTCTTCACCTGATGTGGATGCTCTGCACCAGAAAAGCTAACTCTCAAGGTTCTGTTTTGAGATAGACAAGTTTCCAAATTATCAAGGAATAACAAATGATTTCATTAAGAATCTAGCATTGACCACAATGCAATCTTTTCCCAATAATCATTAATCTTATCCAATATTATTGTAAATAGAAACTAACAATAAAGCCATTTATCACAAGCTCTTATCAACATCATCAGAGTATAATACAAATTATAAGAGGAAAAATTGTGCCCATGAACAAATGTTCTAAATATGGTATAGTAGCAAAGTAGAAACACAAAAGGAATAATTAGGTGGAATTATATGTTCTTGGAAATACAAGTTTGACATGTTGACTACTTCCATAAGAAGTGAATTTTGTGTTTGCCAATGGTCAACTCACCTCTAGTAGCAAACTATTTATCAACAAACTACTAAAGTCAATCTATTTTTGGTAGAAGCTAGATTTTGAAAGGTTTTTGAAGTTGGAAAAAGGGCCATCTTGGTTGTGGGAGGTTGAGAGGGGTCTATATAAACCTTTTCCCCTTTTCCATGTATAGTTGTTTGGTTTGGAACACATTTTGATGCCTGGACTACCAATGATACGGTGTTATGCTAGACCATAAATAAATTTTGTGTTATATCCTACAACTAAATGTAGATTTATTCTAAAACATTAATTGAATGCAGCTTTGTGGAGAAAGTTTGTTAGGTTAGGTTGCTTCCTTATTGCATTTGTGATTATGTATATTCCTTCTGAACCCATTTTTTTTAATAGTTAGAAGCATCTCAAAACTTGTGACAACGAAGTCCTTATTCAATGGGAACTGCTATTCAATTGCTTAACTACAAATGCAAGGTGACAAATTTGTGGGATGGTGGAATAACTTGTTTATTTGTTTATTGGGACACACGGGTGCCTCAAGGATTACATGTAAGATCATACAACATATCACTGACCTGCACAGAGGATTAGACTGGAGCACAATAG